>MU857626.1:0-253684 GCA_033296725.1 Corynascus novoguineensis
ACCCCGACCTTCAGTGAACCCTTTCAGAGGATAGTCTGACAGAGGTTCGTCACAAAATTCCAGACTTCCACGTTCGAGCTCCGGGTTGTCGGTCTGTGTCGTGAACAAACATTACTGCGTAAACAAAGTCGTAACCCGTACCGAAAAAGTAATCCATCCAGGCGGCTTGGGGACCCCACAGGAACCGAATGTGTTTTTTTTTTGGCCACGTTTGTCTTAAGTGGTACATGCAAACACGTTCATCTCGAATTTTTCGATACATTGGGTCGCATTTGTAAATAGGCGCCAATGAATGGCCAATTTTCACATTAGGTTGAAGCCGTCAGGCGGCGAGATGTCGGACCGAGGTCCAATGTGTCCTGTCTTTGGGTGATAGACCCAGAGAACGAAAAGACAAAAACTTTCAGAACAAATGGCCAGACGCCCGGTCTGCCAGCCATGCCGTTGTGGGTGCGAGTACGGTAACCAATTGTTGGCTCGGCTGGTCCGACATCGCCACCAAAGATCATATTACGATCCGTGCACGCGCCCCGTCGCCTTGCCTTACCCCACAGTCGCCCGCCAAAATTTGAGCCATTCGACTCATACCCCAAGGGTGGCTCCGCTCAAGGTCCAGGTCTTTATTCCACACCTATCGCCAACCCAAAAAGCGTGGAGCCATTGACTCTTCGCTTTCCTATGAAGGACTTCGTCGTCGGCGCGACTTCCTCTGTAACAGCTTAATCTGTTACTTCTTTCTTTTTCTCACTTCTTGTTCTTTGTGTTTTTCTCTGCAGTGCTTCGGTTTTCTCTCCACTCCTCCGCGTATCACCATGCTTCGACAGACGTCGCGCGCCCTTCAAGGGCTCGCCGAAACTCGGCCTGGCCAACAACGAGCCTTCACCACAGCCCAAAGAGCGACCGCCCTGACAGCACGGCGCAACAGCCCAGCCAATGTCAGGAGGCAATCGACCACAGCCGCTACAAATCCGACTACAAGGTCCGTTTTGCGCCCATTTGCCGTGCCCGTACCCTTCGTTGGTGACTCACCGCCCAGAACTGGAGCTCTGATCGACTGACTTGAACTCTTCCGTATAGCGAGGCAAGGCCGAAAGCTAGCCCATCATTCAACGCTGCTTCAAAAGACCGGAGTCATGTTCAGCCCCTCGTTAACCCGCGAAAGAGCGACATGGACGAGTCGTACGTTAATGAGACCTGCCGCCGCACCGTCGCGCGTGACTAATGTTGGATTGGATAGGTTCATTGGGAAGACTGGCGGAGAGATTTTTCACGAAATGATGCTCAGGCATGGCGTCAAGCATATTTGTGCGTTTGTTTCCACCTTTTTTTTTCGGGTGCTCTTGACCCTTGATTAACATAGGCTGCTACAGTCGGCTACCCTGGTGGCGCTATTCTCCCCGTGTTCGACGCCATCTACAACTCGCCCCATTTCGACTTCATTCTTCCGAGGCACGAGCAGGGCGCTGGCCACATGGCTGAGGGTTACGCCCGTGCTTCTGGCAAGCCTGGTGTTGTTCTGGTGACGTCCGGCCCCGGCGCGACCAACGTGGTCACCCCAATGGCTGACGCCCTTGCCGATGGTACGCCCATGGTCGTGTTCACTGGCCAGGTTGTTACATCTGCCATTGGAAGCGACGCCTTTCAGGAAGCCGACGTGATTGGTATTTCCCGGGCATGCACCAAGTGGAACGTCATGGTTAAGAGCGTCGCCGAGCTTCCCAGGAGGATTAACGAAGCCTTCGAGATTGCCACCAGCGGCAGGCCTGGCCCCGTTCTTGTCGATCTTCCGAAGGATATCACGGCCGGCGTCCTCAGGCGAGCCATTCCGACCGAGTCTGCCCTCCCGGCCATGCCCAGTGCCGCGTCGCGTGCCGCCCTCGAGCTCAGTCAGAAGCAGCTCAATGTTTCAATCCGCCGTGTCGCCGAGCTCATTAACATTGCGAAGAAGCCCGTTATCTACGCCGGACACGGCGTTATCTGCTCGGAGAACGGTCCAGAACTCCTCAAGGCTTTGGCGGATAAGGCTTCTCTTCCCGTCACAACTACCCTCCAGGGCCTTGGCGCTTTCGACGAGCTTGACGAGAAGTCGCTGCACATGCTTGGTATGCACGGCTCTGCGTACGCCAACATGGCCATGCAAGAAGCCGATTTGATCATCGCCCTCGGCGCACGCTTCGATGACCGTGTGACGCTCAGCGTTGCCAAGTTCGCCCCCGCGGCTAAGGCTGCCGCTAAGGAAGGACGAGGTGGCATCATCCACTTCGAGATTCTGCCCAAGAATATTAACAAGGTCGTGCAAGCCACCGAGGCTATTGAGGGCGACATCAGCCCCAATCTCAAGCTGCTCCTGCCGCACATTGAGACCAAGACAATGGCCGACCGGAAGGAGTGGTTCGACCAGATCAAGGAGTGGAAGAAGAAGTGGCCTCTCTCCGACTATGAGCGGGCAGAGCGCTCCGGCCTGATCAAGCCGCAAACCCTGATCGAGGAATTGAGCAATCTGACGGCTGAGCGCAAGAAAGACACTTACATCTCCACCGGTGTCGGCCAACATCAGATGTGGGTCGCTCAGCACTTCCGCTGGCGCCATCCCCGCTCTATGATCACCTCTGGCGGCCTCGGCACGATGGGCTACGGTCTCCCCGCCGCCATCGGTGCCAAGGTGGCCAAGCCGGATTCGCTTGTTATCGACATTGACGGCGATGCCTCGTTCGCCATGACCCTGACTGAGCTGGCCACCGCTGCGCAGTTCAACATCGGCGTTAAGGTCATTGTCCTGAACAATGAGGAGCAGGGCATGGTCACGCAATGGCAAAACCTTTTCTATGAAGACCGGTATTCGCATACCCACCAGAAAAACCCCGATTTCATGAAGCTGGCCGATGCCATGGGTGTGCATCATAGGCGTTTGGTCAAGCCAGACGACACCGTGGACGCCCTCAAGTGGCTGATCGACACTGACGGGCCAGCTCTGCTCGAGGTGGTGACGGATAAGAAGGTGCCTGTGCTTCCCATGGTGCCCGCTGGATCCGCTCTGCACGAGTTCATCACCTGGGATGGCGGTATGTTTTCCTGTATTTGCTCACCCTTCAATGAACTGTATTGACTGACATTCCGAATAGCCAAGGACAAGGAGAGGCGAGAGCGGATGCGGCAACGCACTGGCGGCCTCCACGGTTAAACGCACTTCTTTTGAGTTTGAACCGCTTATTCACCCTAATCTGTCAGCTTCGACACTATTGCTGCTACTTGTCTGCGGAACGGATCGGAAAATCTGGTCATTGGCATCTGAGCCATTTCTAGGAAAAATGCATTACGGGTCACCAAAAGTTGGTTGCGTCCGCTGTAGGATTTGCTTTGCCTGCGAGGAGCTTGGGGTCAGTCAGGCTCCATATTTTTCCGCCGTGTCGGCGGACTGTATATATTGGACGAATGGATACCATGTGTTTTTGAGCGCTCGAGACGCTAAGCTTTCCCGTATCCATTCATTACCTTGAAACCAGCGTGTGTCTGGTGCGGTGAGATGCAGAGATAGTAATTGTCGGCCCCCTTGGTTGCTTTGTTGTTTTGAAACTAACCTTCTGTTGCCTCTCACGGAAGGTTCCGGCGCGGACTCGCTTGCTTGTACTTTCAAGGGCGCTCGCTCGGGGTGATCATCCGCCAGTTGGCAGATTGCAAGGCGGAAGTAGGAGGGTTACTCGACATGCAGCCGTGACTCACACCTTAACCGGAGCTCAGGTCCAAGCCGCCTCCATTTCATCTTCGAGACCTAAGTCGCATCTCGAGCAGAAGCTACAGTCTTACACACTTGTCACTGGTTCAGAAAATGACAGTTGACTTGACTAGCCCTGGTCACGGCCAGGGCAGCACTGAGAACAAGTCTCGTTCGCTACCAGATACGGATGCAAAGGACATCATAGAGCGTGCGAGGCTAGGGGGTATAGCAGCTAATCCAGATGGCCAAAGAGCAGCAAGACTCGAAGAAAACTCACCGACAACGCCAACCCCGATGGTTTCTCCTCCTCTCTCCACCGGCAGGCTCTTCGCCATTCTCGCCTCGCTTGTTCTCAGCGTCTTCCTTTTCGCCATTGACATGACCATTGTCACCAACGCCATCCCGCAAATTACGTCCGTCTTCCACAGCCTCAGCCATGTCACGTGGTACGGGAGCGCCTTCTTTTTGACGACGGCGCCCTTCCAGTCGGCCTGGGCCAAGGTTTTCCGCTGCTTCGACCTCAAGAGCGCCTTCCTCTGCGCCGTCCTTATCTTCGAGTTGGGTAACCTCGTTGCGGGCGTCGCGCGGAACAGCCCCATGCTCATCGCCGGGCGCGCCATCAGCGGCGCCGGCGGCGCGGGAATCATTACGGGGTCGTTTACCATCATCGCCCTGGTGGCGCCCCCGGGGCGTGCCCCAGCCTGCATGGCCACACTCGGAGTCACGTTCGGCTGCGCCAGCGTCTTTGGCCCCCTTCTGGGCGGCGTCCTCACAGATAAGGTATCGTGGCGGTGGTGCTTCTTCGTCAACCTACCCCTGGGCGCCGCCGCAGCGGGGTTGGTAGCGCTGGTGTTTAAGACGCCGGCGGCGGCGGTGCCGCCAGGAGGTGTCTCCCTCGGCGAGAAGCTGCTGCAGTTAGACCCGCTTGGTCTGGTCGTCATCATTGGCGCGTCGGCTTGTTTTCTGATTGCCATGCAGGTGGGGAGCGAGGTCGCGAACTGGTCGTCACGCCCTGCGGCGGTCGGTCTGCTGGTGGCCTTTTGCGCACTTGTTGTTCTCTTCGTCACGGCCGAGTGGTTCCAAGGGGAGAGGGCCATGGTGCAGTTCCGCATCCTGAGGCGGTGGCGTATCCTCGGCAACATCGTCTGCATTTTCTTCGTCGCGGCCGTGCAGCTCCCTCTGCTCTACATCCTGCCGATATACTTCCAGGCAGTAACCGGCGTCTCCGCAACCGAAAGCGGGTACCGCACTATCCCGTTCATCCTCGGCGTGTCCGCCTTCACCATTGTATCTAACACGTCCATGCCCAGGGTCCACTGGACCGTGTGGCTCGCGGCCGGCCCGCTGATCATGACAGCCGGCGTTGCCTGCTTGTACACGCTCAAGACCGGAACACCACTCGCCAGAGTACTAGGGTTCCAGGTGTTGGTGGGGTCCGGGATTGGGCTTGTCCTACAGGTGCCCATGGTGGCCAACCAGAAGGTTTCTGCCGGTTCGTTCTCCGACATGGCCGTTGTTACTGGCGCAACGCTCTTCTTCGAGGCGACCGGCGCGCTGCTCTTCACGGCGGCGGTCGAGGCAGCCTTTGTCAGCGGTTTGATGAGCTGCTTGGCGGTAGAGGCACCGTGGGTCTCTTCCCATCAAGTCATCGACGCCGGCGCGACTGGTTTTCGGCAACGGTTTGGATCAGATTCGGCCGCCGTCTTGGCTTGTTACATGCAGGGCCTCCGTAAGACCATGGTTGTTGAGCTTGTCTGTTCAGGAATTGCGTCTTCTGTCGCGTGTGCTGTCGTTATTAGTGTTTGGGTAAGTTCTTGGCGAGCGAAGAAGCAGGCGCATATACGGGTCACTTGGAAGACAGGTGTAAGGAATAATTAAGAGGTGCTAGGCTCTGTGCTTTGTAACTATTGTTTCCTCTATAATGCCTCTTACCTAGCTAAGTTTCTTTCCTTTTAGTTTTTTATTTTATTTTTTTATCATTTTGCGCAGGCGGGTATATGCATATTTGGTGTACCATTGCGCCTTTTGTCCAGGTACATGTGATTCGTATCCGCCGCATCTCTAGATCTAGAGAAGGGTGCATTCTTGAAGAGATGCAGCCAAGTTCTCGAACTGGAAGCCACATGGATGTTTTATGACTTGCAGCTTATGCCCCACCTAACGGTCAAATGCTCGGCGGTGCTGCTCTCAAGGTGGGGCCACCCGGCGCAAGCCCGCCCCCGCGCCCCCGCGTCGGGGCTCCGCGTGAATATGCACCGAGACTGTTTTTCTTGGGGTGCGTGGCTGGACCAAGGCGTTGAATGTGGGTTTGTCTGTTGCAAAATATTGAAATATCGAATAATTACTGTGGCTGTTAGCTCTAGGTTGATTAGTTTATTTACTGCATATATTGGACAGGCCACGAGACCTTGCGAAGCGGTGTTTCGATTGCCAGAACTGCAGTGCGGGGCAAGTCTGCCGGCTCCAGCGTGCTTCCACCCCCTCCAGTGTATCCTCTCAACCGACCACATGATCTAACATCGACTGGAAATCCTCACTCTCTCCGCTCGTTTTGCTTCATTCATTAACTGGAACATACAGACGGGTCCGCAGAATATTAGAAAGGGAAAAAGAGAGAAGAAGGTTTGCAATGGCTGGTCCTGTTCCCATCGCCCATTCTCTGAGCGACATCTACACACCCGACGCCCTTCCGTCGGAAACCAAGAGATGGAACAAGCTTGTGGCTCAATTTGAGACGCAGTACGGCCATGAGCCCGAATTTGTTTCGCGGTCGCCGGGGCGGGTCAACATCATCGGCGAGCACATAGACTATTCGCTGTACCCGGTTCTGCCCATGGCTATCACGGCGGATGCATTGCTTGCCGTGTCGACCAGCCCGACTACCGAAGACGCCAGCAGCTACACGATTAGAATTGCCAATGTACAGGGGTCAAAGTTTCCCCAGCACGAGTTTTCTCTCGGATTCGACGCGGTCGACATCGATGCCACCGTCCATGAGTGGACTAACTACTTCAAGTCGGGCCTCCGCGGTGCCCTGGAGCTGCTTCGCAAGAAGCACGGCAATGCCTTCAAACCAAAGAACATGAACATACTCGTTGACGGCACTGTTCCCACCGGCGGCGGCTTGAGCTCCAGCGCGGCCTTCGTCACCGCCAGCGCCTTGGCTGTCATGGTAGCCAACGGCGAGCAAACCGTCGACAAGACAGAGTTGACTGAGCTGGCTATCGTGAGCGAGCGTGCGGTCGGCGTGAACTCTGGCGGGCAAGTCTTTGTGTTACCTTTTGCTCACGCGCAACCTGGCTAACATCGCTCCAGAATGGACCAGTCGGCTTCTGTCTTCTCCGAGCGCGGTTCCGCTCTTTTCGTCTCTTTCACCCCAACCCTTAAGGCGCGCCCGGTTCACTTCCCCGAGACCAACCCAGAGCTCGTCTTTCTCATTGCCCAATCCTTCGTCACCTCGGACAAGTTCGTTACCGGGCCTATTCACTACAACCTCCGTGTGGTCGAGTGCACGCTCGCGGCGGCCTATCTCAACGCCGTCCTGAACCCGCCTGGCACCCAACTCCCCACAGACGCTGCCCCCCTCGGCATCAGCCTCCACGGGTTCCAAGAGGCCTACTTCTCCCTTAAAGAGCACGCCACCGGCACCACGTCGAGCAAGTCTGTGTCCGAGCAACTCCAGGAGCTGCTCGCCCTAACCAACCAAACCCTCGACAAGCACGAAGGGTACACTCGCGAGGAAATTGCCGCGGTGCTGGATATCACGGTCGACGAGCTCAATGCCAAGTTTACCTCCCGCTTCCCGGTCCGCGCCGAGCGGTTCAAGCTGCGCCAACGTGCGCAGCACGTTTTCAGTGAGGCCCTGCGCGTCCTGCAGTTCCTCGCCCTCCTCGAAACCTCACCTGGCAGCGACAACGACACAGCCGCGTACAACACCCGGCTTGGGGGCCTCCTCAATGACACGCAGACCTCATGCCGTGACGTCTACGAGTGCAGCTGCGCCGAGATCGATGAGCTCTGCGCCATCGCCCGCCGCCACGGCAGCTACGGCAGCCGCCTGACTGGCGCCGGTTGGGGCGGCTGCAGCGTCCATCTCGTGCCCGCCGACCGGGTGGCCGCCGTGCGCGAGGCGTGGGAGAAGGAGTACTACGGTAAACTGTCGCAGTTGAGCCAAGAGCAGAGGGATGCGGCTGTCGTGGTGAGCCGGCCGGGGAGCGGGAGCGCCGTATTTCTGGTGAAAGGTGGGAATCTGGCTTGAGGGACTTCTTGTCTTTTGGTGTTGGTTTTCCTGGGGACAGAGCAGCTTGCAGAGCGTCTTTTTGCCCAAATCTGAGTGGCGTTGATTAAGCGTTCACCGGTTGGTTCTCTACGGCAGCATATTGGGATTGGGAACTTCCTTGTATGTAACTGATGGATCGCTTGCCTGGGATAGGCATAAGTGTTAAAGTTTCGCCCCTGTATAGCCCGCCATGCAATTTGTGGACTGATGTGTCGAACCATATAGCCTCTGCTTCAGGAATCCAAGCCGGATCACTAAGTGAAGCTGTGAAACTCTGGCTAGAGCAGAGTAACTTTTTCCTGTCTTTTCGCTCCCTGTTACATCTTTAGAGTCAAGATTGACACTTGAATGTCGTTTAATAAGGGTTAATCCATGTCTTAGAATCAGGGCTGTTTCCAAGGGTTGGCTAGTTTCGAGTATTGGGTGTAGAATTAAAACATCACAATATCCGAGTTAAGAAGCGAGTCAACGGATCAATTTGAATTTGGCAAGACTCTAGAACTGTGCTATTTGAATCTAACTGATTTCGCAACAGTCGGTTCCTACCGCACGAGGGGTGAGTTCGGCTCTGCGTTTCAATTTTGAGCTGCCAGCTTTTGTACTCGACCGTTGAAGGGTCGGTGCGTCATGAAAATGAATCATCAGACTGGAAGGTACATGGACTGCAACGCCGCTCCTTGGATGACCGAGAGTACGCCGATCTTTCCGGAGACATTAATAACCTGCCCTGAAAGCGGACAGTAAGTTAGGATTAGGAATTTGTCAGCAACTGGCCGAAGCCTGCCAGGCGGTAACAGTGGTTGCCTCAAAGATACCTTGAGGTAGGGTTGCCCAAGAGACAGTGCGTTCGACGTTTGACACGGGCCACCCTCGGGTATGGCTGTTCTTAAGTGTCTTGACTGAGCTTCTATCCATCATTTTGTATGCCCACGGATCGGAGTCAATCCGCGTTCAATTCCCATTCTGGAGCCCTTAAACCCCCCTTTAACCTGACATCGGGCCTGTCTGTTCCGTCTGCGATAGTGGCCGATGTTATGATAGACGACGGCGGATGGGCGAGATGAGGAACTCTACATAATAAGCGTTTGATTTCTAAGCCCTTACAACTCAACAACTTGGTAACGAGAGCATTGCCTTTACCTTCCATGGCCAGTTTTCTGTTTTCATGATAGCCCGACGTGGACTTGAGACGTAGATGGCTATCTGATAGCGGGCACAGTATCTAATGAGATAAATTAGATTTGCTGCTCACAAGTACATAGTTGCCGAGACACTGTAGTGACACAAACCCGCCGCTTCTCTCTCCTTCCACACCTGACCCTCGACGAGTTCAAAGAGTGCTGAGGTAACTGTCAGCTAGATATTTACTTACTCGAGCACGGGAAAAGGAACTGACAGGTGTAACATTGTCGATATTGCCTGCAGGATTACTGCCAATAGCGAGCAGCGAAAGGCGAAATTCATAGTTGCCGTGGGGGCCAAAAAGGGTTCTAGTCGTGTATGAACGGAATGCCACGAACTTGGGCGCGCAGGAAGGCACCTGGTATGGTTGTAGTGCGGAGATGGCTAAATGCTTTGCACGGGTCAGGTAAGCAAGCATCTTCTATCTGCCGGTAACTAAGCTTTCGAAGGCGGGAACCTCATGCTGACTGTCCGGGGAAGCTGGTGACCTGACAATCACCTCTGCATGCCAAGAATAGGAAAACGAAGATGATGGCAATACGACCTACATAAGACCATGATGATTCTCCTGGTCCTCTTTTGTGTATGACCTCAAGGCAGGCTTCTGTGGCATGATAGCTCACTCCACAGCGGCACTCTATCACCACCACTTCGGCCACGATGATGTACGACAAGATGCTGGGAGTAATCGCTTCGGCAAGCTTGGCACTTGCCCTGCCGCAGTACGCGGAGATCCGGGACGAGCCATACTCTCCTGCGTCTCTCAAGATGTCATGCTCGCGCCTGGTTCTGGATAGAATCGATCCGTGAGTCTTGTACGAGGTATTTCACGTTTGTGTTGCTGACCTCGGCACGGCGTCAAAGGCTGAACGACCCCGGCGTGTTCGGGACTTCGCATCTTCACACTATAGTCGGGGGGAACAGCTTCAATGCCACTATGGACCCGGCCGGTGACCCGGCAGAGCGGTCGAGCTGCACTACGTGCACTTTTACCGATGACTTTTCCAATTACTGGACCCCGGCCATGTACTTCCGGGCGCGTAACGGCTCCTACAAGCGCGTCGAGCAGCTGGGTGCCCTCTTCCACGAGGAGGCCCGGGGCGGCGGCATGACCATCTACTACTTCCCGCGGTTCATGGAGCCGGAAAAGATTAAGATCCGCGCCTTCGCCCCCGGGTTCCGGATGCGCCTGGGCTGGCCGGACCGCGATAGCCCCATGAGGGCGCCGTGGGCGATGGGCCGCGAGGGCGATGACATCAGCCCCTTTGACGGGGTCACCTACACCTGTCTTTACACCGAGTCCACGCGCTACTCCAATCTCAGCTGGGGGTTCCCTGACCTGCCCTGCCGCGAGGGCATCCTGACCACCGTCGCATTTCCCACGTGCTGGGACGGTAAGAATCTCGACAGCCCGGACCACATGAGCCATGTCGCCTTCGCCCTAGCCGACGACTTGTATGGGGTCGGCGGCGACAGTAAGACGGGTGCCGACTGCCCGACCAGCCACCCGGTGCGCATCCGGGCATCCTTATCGAGACGCGCTGGGACAAGCGACCCTTCAACGACCCGGAACTGTGGCCCGAGAACGAGGGCGAGCAGCCCTTCGTCTGGAGTTACGGGGACGGCGTCGGGTACGGCTTCCACGCCGACTACGTCTTCGGCTGGCGGGGCAACGCGCTGCAAGAGGCCTTCGAGAGGCACAACTGCGGCAATCAGATCTGTGGCCTGCCGATCCAAACCATCCCCGAGGCCAACGAGTGCATGATCGAGCCTTCGGTCCCGGAGGAGGTCGACGGCTGGATGGACACGCTGCCTGGCGGTGTGGTCGTGGTGCCGGATTGAGTCGGTTCTAGTACTACGGTTCTACTGTTCGACAGGGCTAGGACGGTCATTGTAGATTGCTAGATTACTATTCAATTAAGGTCGCATTCAAACTGCGTTGCAGTTTGTATTCTATGCTCACATCTGAATGGGCCTCACAAGGTACTGTCTTCGGGAGTGCTGTCCCGGTCGAGCGTGTCTTCAATTTTCAACTTAAAATCGAAAACCAATCGATCAAGAGCGAAAGCGATCAAAACCTCTATTCTCGCGATTGAACTCGACCTGTCAGATGCTTGCGTCAGCCTCGTGCCTAAGAGCGAACGAGTTGATCATCGCTCGTACGATGACACTGGCTCGACGTCATTTCCTCCACCCCGCCATCCCAATCTGACTTTCCTCAGTCCGCCGCTCGATGTAGTTGAGTGCTGGTGAGGTCATGCCGCATTTATAGGGCCAGGCCTCCTCCTCATTACTCTTAACCTCTCTCCTCCCTCCGGTTTTCTTTTCATTTCCTTTCCTTGCGTTTTTGTCGTGTCCTTCGCATCAATAACAGCGAAACTCCAAGAGACAAGACCAAAAAAAAATCATAGATCTCAGTAACGGATTGTCTGTCCGTCGTCAAGTATCTTCTATTTCTCTGAAAAGAAGAAACCACCAAAAAAGGGTCAAATCACCTTTCACCATGAGCGATTGTGGGTGTTCGTCATCCGGGACCTGCAACTGTCCCTCTGGGCAATGCACCTGCCCCAACTGCCCGGTAAGCATCATTGGTTTGCTCCGTTGAACCATGTACTTGCAGCTTTTAGAACTAGTACTGATTCTCAGCGGGGTGTGAAGAAGCCTGACAAGTAACGCTGGGTCTCTGCTCGGGCGCGCATCTCAGCGAGGGTTCAAGTTCGCCACGGTGTTAGGTCCTGTATCATTAGTTTATTTGCTCCTGGGAATACCGGGTATATGTGTCTGATCTTCGCAAGTGTCTGTGTTTGGTATTCGTCTCAATTACTTCAATAGTTGGGGAGTTGGAAGCGCTTTCAGTTCTTTGCGAGAGAAAGAACATTCCGAAACATCCAAAAAAAATTCGATAATTATGTAAAATCTAGTTAATTGAAATCGGGTTTTTTTTTTTTTTTTTTTTTAAAAAAAAGGGTAGTTAACGGGATCTAATCTAATCCACAGTGTTAAGAGAATAATTGTTGTTCTCCTTTTGGCTATCATCCCATGTTAGCAGAGATCGTCGTTCAGTGACCTGTCGTTGGCTTATCTCGGACCATTGGATAATGAAAACCTCCATCCTTGGCTTTGAGAGCCTGGGCGGTGCCTGAAATTTGCACTGGCTGCGTCTCGCTCAACGTGTTCTCATCTAGTGTGTGAAGAGGAATTGCCCCGGAGCCTTCACAATCCAACTTCCTTTCGAACCAATGGAGAGAACCTATTATCAGGTGTGCTTGATCTGTCACCATCCCTGTGTATCCATATGTTGGATTAAACGGTGGTTTACGGGTGGAGTGAGCCACGAAAAATCGGGATGCTGCAGGTCACCGTTTGATCAGGGGTTGTTGGGAAGGATATATGATATATCCTGTGGGAATCGAGAGTAGATTATTTTCTAGGAAGGAGCAACGAACTACACCTGCTTCAGCGCTGAATTAATTGATCCCACTACTGAAAATCTTTTATCTTGTGAAAAGCCGTGGAATCGTGGCTGTCGGTCTTCCAACACCATAGCTTCACTTTTCTCTCACGCCGTCTCTCCCGTCGGCCTAGACTCTGCCCTCCTCTCAACGTTCTTAACCCTCCTCTTCGTCCGCACCTGCACCCGTCTGTATTTAGTATACAACGCGATCGCATCCCGCATCACAACAAAGAGGCACCCGCCTACTAAACTGCGCCCCCAGCGTTGTTGCAGCAAGCCTCCAGGTGCCCTCCTGCCCCACGAACGTGCTGGCGTCACCCAACTTTTGGGAGCGACGGCGCGAATGACCTCGCCCATACCATACGAGATGGCGGGGAAGAGGAGGGACGTGACGAGGCTGTTGATGACCAGGGTGAAATACGAGGTCTCGGGGGGTTCGTCGTTCTGGCGCTGGTTGTTTTGGCCGTTCTGAACATTTTGATTAGGTGGCTGTTGGTTTGGTAGGGCCGCCACCTGCGGCTCGGGCTGTCGTTGATCGGCATGTTCCTGTTGGTTTTCGGGCTGTTGTTGGTCTTCAGGTTGCGCTGCTGCCACGGCCAGGAGCTGGAACCCATCCTCGCCATCGTCCGAGTCCTCTACTTCCCCACCGTGCTCAGCATCGATATCGTCTTGGTTGTCGCCGATCTCGGCACCTATCCTGATCTCAAAGTGCTCGTTGGCAAGGCCAACATCAACGTTACCAGCTCCCTCAACGCGCACGTCGGCAAAGAGCCCTAGAATGGCGCGACCAAGGTTGGAAAATGCACCCCAAAGCCCGTCCGCTTCTTCTTCGTCACGAGCGGCGGCGGCGGCGTCTGCTCGTTCTGCTTCGCCCCTCGGCGCTGCGTCGTCCTCGGTGGCAGGTAACCCGCGCAATGCGCGGTTCAGGCGTCTTTCCAGTGGTCCGAAAAGGTCGTACAAGAGGTAAGAGTAACTGAGTTGTACGAGCGGCATCAGAGCCACGACCCAATGTGGCGATGGGGGCCATGTGGGAAGATCATCCTGGGCAACCAGGGTTGCGCTGTACTGCATCATTCAAAAAGTCAGTTTGATTGAAGGCTGAGGTCGGACTCAAGAGGGGGACTCACAAGGACGGAGAAGGGCAGGACTACGACAGTTCCCAGCCACGGAAGCCACCGCATAACTACCAGACCGGGCCCAATGGATGACAGAATCCATAGCTTGATCAAAGTCGAGGGCCATCGTTGGTGCTCCCCTGACCACATCCATCGGACCACGGCACGACGGCCGGCGAATATAGCGGCTGCAGTCTGACCGTACCACAACGTACCAGCAAAGGTGCCGCCAGTTACTATGACAGTGAGGATGTATGGCGACAGACGGCTGTACCTGCGATGTAGTCCATCCCTGATGGCGAGCAGGCGGTCGTAGGGTTCCTCCACCGTGATGGCAGCTTTGCAAGCCGGGCACTTGAAGCCACCTTTTTTCGACTGGCGAGGAGACGTTTCCATCTCGGCGATCCAGCGCAGCATACACTCCTCGTGGGCTTCGAGACTGCATGGGCATGGATTGACCCATGTCGCGTTCGGCGTGTCGGTGTCGTTCTGCAAGCAGATGAAGCAGACTCGCTGATCGTTGGTCGCGATGGGTGCGGGAACGATGGTATGGGCGGGGGTGGGCTGCGGCGACCCGACGGCGTCCCCGTCACTTGGTGACGCCATACTCGCAAATCTCGGTGCCCTAAAGCCTTAAGCTCGGAGATGCAATGCGGAGAGAGAGAGTCTTTTATTTGTTGACTGGTGTATCGCCCGCAGTCAGCCATGGGTTACAAGGGAGGCGAACCGGGTAGAATGTTACCTATATGAGGTTAAGTCTGGTCCTCGGCCATTGTAACGGCCGCTGACAAAGGATAGAGGATGGTTGTTGGGGAGTGTGCTTGCGCTTGATAACCTGAAATCGCAAGGCCACAAGGCTGACGAAGGCCATGGACCCGGCGGTTGACATCAGCGAGCCCCACTCGCTGTTTACTCAAGGGGTCCATCCGGCAGCAGTGCGTCAAGCCCCACAGGAGCCCGAACAGTTTGTAACAGCGTTGAAACGGTATTTCATGAGAAGAAGATGTACATACATTACCCGTAACGGGCTTCCAGACCGCGGTTGCCCCGCCTGGTTTCGCAGCCCCTCGATCGAGCGGCGTGGAATCTTGCCGACACCTTTTCGCTTGTAACTCGTGCTTGGGAAAACATCTGACTTCACCTGATTTGAAGATTCACTGTTACGGAGCATCAAGGAGTTTACCATGGTACGACCCATGTCCAGCAAGTCATACTTTTACTGCGAACCTCAAAACTAACCAACTGGTCAGAGCACAACACCCAAGCAGCGCCTTGCGCTGGCCATCTGCGACTTCCTGTCGACGTCCTTGACTGATGGCACCCTAACTTCTGAGGAGAAGGATTCGATTGACATCGCTATCAACTGTATTGGCGAGTCCTTCGGCGTCGACCCTTCCGACAAAGCCGCCATCTCGCAGGCCGTCGGCGCGCAGAACCTGTTCCAGATCTACTCCGTCTACGAGAAGCTCAAGAATGTTACCTCGTCCAAGCCGACTGCTTCGGAGGGCTCATCCTCCTCCTCCGTACCCCCCTCCACCGCCTCACCGACCGAGGAGCAAAAGAAGCAAGCCGAGGCTCTGAAGTCGAAGGGCAATGCGGCTATGGCCCAGAAGGACTACCCCACCGCCATCGACTACTACACGCAAGCCCTGGCGCTGCACCCGGGCAACGCCATCTTCCTGTCCAACCGCGCGGCTGCGTACAGTGCGGCGCGCGATCACGAGGCGGCGAAGGCCGACGCCGAGGCCGCCGTCGCCATTGACCCCAAGTATACCAAGGCCTGGAGCCGGCTCGGCCTGGCGCGTTTTGCCCTCGGCGACGCCAAGGGCTCTATGGAGGCGTACCAGAAGGGCATCGAGTACGAGGGCAACGGCGGTAGCGAGGCCATGAAGAAGGGCTACGAGACGGCCAAACGGCGGGTCGACGAGCTTGCGGCCGACGAGGCGGCAGCGACCGCCAACACGTCGTCGACGCGGGATGCTGGTGGTTCTGGTGCGCCCGGCGGCGGCCTGGCCGACCTGGCGAGTATGTTCGGCGGCGGCGGCGGTGGTGGTGGCGGTGGCGGCATGCCTGACTTCGCCTCCATCATGAATAACCCCATGTTTGCGTCCATGGCTCAGAACTTGATGAGCAATCCGGACATGATGGCCAACCTGATGAACAATCCGCGCCTGCGCCAGATGGCTGACTCGTTTGGGCGCGGCGGTGGCATGCCTGATATCAGCTCCCTCATGTCGGACCCAAGCGTTGCTGAGATGTAAGCATTACCTTCCGGAATTCCAGAGTGAAACAAGTGCTGACGCGGTTCCAGGGCTCGGAACTTGATGGGCGGAGCTGGACGGGGTGGCCCTGGTGCCGAGAGGTCATAAGTCACCCCATGCAGCGTTCATATTGAATCTTGACTACTACGCTCCCAAGACTTATCTCTTAAAGACATCCCTATAGGCATCGTGCGGACAGTGAATGCAACGGGCGAAGGCGCAGTAGTTCATCAATTGCGATTTCGCCATCTTAAAAGAGATCCGCCGAATTTTGCCGGTCTTCAACATGGGTTTGTATTTCCCATGACCAGGCACCGCACCACAAGACTTGTGCATCATGTTGTAACAGGACTTTAAGCCCGTACACCTTTTTACGTGATATCTGATACCTGCTTTCTATCTATCAAGAAAATGTTTATTCGTGAAATCCCATATACATAGTTCGAAAACCCGCGGCCCATCATGAATTTTTCTCATATATTGTTTCAACGCCTCATGCACCGTCCTCAGCTCTACCTTAGCCCACCCATTTCCGCGCGCTCCTGAACATCCTGAGCCACGGTCCAAACTCACCCCACTCGGCAACCTCATCAGGCGGCACATAGCTGGCTACGTCCGCCAAAATGGTGCGTTCCGGATGAGGCATCATGGCCAGCACACGGCCGTCCCTGCTCGAAACGCCCGCAACACCCCCGGGGCTGCCGTTAGGGTTGTACGGGTACTGCTCCGTGACGTTCAGCCTGTTGTCTACATACCGCACCGGAATGCCGCCCTCCTCCGCCAGCGCGCGGAACGACTCGTCCGACTCGAACTCGGCTCTGCCCTCGCCGTGAGAGACAACAATGGGCAGGCTGGAGCCGCCCATGCCGTTGAAGAAGACCGATGGTCGGGCCGGGTTGTCCTCGACCCTGACCATGCCGAAGCGCCCCTCAAACTGCGATGAGAGGTTGCCGACAAAAGCCGGGAAGTGCTCAGCACCCGGGATGAGCTCCTTGAGCCGCGCCAGCATTTGGCAGCCGTTGCAGACGCCCAGTGCGAACGTGTCCTTGCGGTTGAAGAAGGCAGCCAGCTCGCTCCGCGCTTTCTCGTGCAGCAGGATTGACTTGGCCCAGCCCACGCCAGCACCGAAGACGTCGCCGTATGAGAAGCCGCCGCAAGCAGCCAAGCCAACGAAGTCGGACAGCGAGCGGCCCCCGATGATGTCCGACATATGGATGTCAACGGCGTCAAAGCCCGCCGCGCGGAAGGCGAAGGCCATCTCGGCGTAGCCGTTCACTCCTTGCTCGCGGAGGATGGCCACGCGGGGCATCTTGCCAAAGAACCCAGTGATGGACGCCGTCAGGGGCGTAATGTTCTCAGCTGGCGAGAAGGTAAGGTTGTAGGAGAGGCCAGGATCTTCCGAGTCCAGGATGGTGGCATACTCGGACTCGGCGCACGAGGGAGTGTCGCGCAGCTTTTGCATCTCGAAGGACGTCTTGGCCCACCACTGCTGCATCTCAGCCCTGTCGAGGCTTACAAACGGCGCTCCCTCGCCGTACCGGATGGTCATGCTCTGCTTAGATGTTGGCTGGACGACGCCGAACTTCCGGATAAGGCCGGCCGGCGGGCCGCAAGTGGCGAAGCACCTCTTGAAATTGGTTTCGTCAGAGGCGCGGACTTGGAAGACGGCACCGAGCTCCTCGTTGAACAGAGCGTCAACCATGTCCTGCAGGCTTCCTGAGGACGCGATTCCATCCATCATGAGATCAACACCGCACCGACCGGCAAACATCATCTCAGCAATGGTAGTGATGAGACCGCCATCGGACTTGTCGTGGTAGGCGAGCACGACGCCACTCTCGTGAAGTTGGGCCAGCGCATCGAAGTAATCCTTCAGCAGATCCACATCCCGGACATCGGGCGCCTCATGCCCAATGGCGCCAAAGGACTGAGCGAGAGCAGAACCGCCGAGGGCCTTGCGACCCTGTGCCAGGTCGACGTAGAGCAGAATGGTTTCACCCACATCCTCCACTCGGCGAAGTTGAGGCGTCCAGGTGCGCCGTATATCCTCGACCAGGGTGAAGGCGGAGATGACAACGGACACCGGAGCAGTCACGCTCTTCTTCGTTTCTCCGTCCTTCCACGAAGACTTCATGGATGTCGAGTCCTTGCCCACCGGAATACTGACGCCCAGTTTCGGACACAAATCCATACCGATCGCCTCCACAGCCTCGTAGAGGGCAGCACCTTCGCCTGGATGGTTCACAGCGGCCATCCAGTTGGCTGAGAGCTTCACACGACGCAGGTCCCCGCGGTAATTGCCTCCCTTGATGTCCGCTGCTCCGAGGTTGAGCAAACTCTCTGCAACGGCCATCCTGGCGGACGCGGCAGGGGAGATGAGGGCAAGGGTGGGCTTCTCGCCCATGGCCATGGCCTCGCCGGTCCGCGTGCCGTTAAGATTGAAAGACGTCGCTGTAACAGCGACATCGGCAACCGGTGTCTGCCACGGCCCGACCATTTGATCACGAACCGAGAGACCACCGACAGTCCGGTCGCCGATCGTGATCAGGAATGACTTGGAACCAACTGAGGGCATCCAGAACACGCGCTGAACGGCTTGCTTGAACAGGTCTGCATCGCTTAGTGAAGTATTGGTAGCCGATTTCAGGCTAGCGACAGGGTCAAAAGCGGGCCATGCGGGCATTTTGGACGTGACAATACGCTCCAACTTCCGGCCCTTGGGGAAGAGGACGTCCATCGGGACGTCAATGGGGCGCGGGTACTCGTTTGACTCTCTGTCACTGAGAATCAATCTCGAGACACCGTCGGCTTCGCGGGAGAGTACGGTTCCGACATCAGAGAAACCGCAACGCTCACGCCCTTGATACTCGTCAGTCAAGCTGTAAAGAGAGCATACGATACCCCAGGGGGGGAAAGAAAGGTAATCTTACTGCAGATGCTGGTGAAACGTTCCATGCCCTCGCTGTTTACGAGGATAACATAGCGTTCTTGGGCTTCATTGCACCAAATCTGGAGCGGGCTCATACTTTTGTCCACGCTCTCAACCTGACGTAGTTCGAATCTGCCACCGAACCCGGCATCCCTGACAAGCTCAGGCAGTGCGTTAGAGAGACCGCCAGCGCCGACGTCGTGGATCATGGCGATCGGATTGTTGTCGCCCAGAGCTACGCAAGTGTTGATAACCATTTGGGCGCGGCGCTCCATCTCAGGATTTCCGCGCTGGACGCTGTCAAAGTCGAGATCGACGTTGCCCTCTCCTGAGGCGTTACTGGATGCCGCACCACCACCGAGACCGATCAGCATAGCAGGGCCGCCAAGAACAATGACATGCGCACCCTCTTTGACATCTTCGGGGCGCTTGAGTGCGTGTTTCTCCCTGACAGTGCCAACACCGCCAGCAATCATGATGGGTTTGTGATAGCCGCGGAACTCGCCTTCCGCTTTGGTGTCATCCGCCGTAAGGAGGGTGCGGAAGGTGCCAGTGAGACAGGGTCGGCCAAACTCATTATTGAACCGGGCGCTGCCGATAGGCGCCTCGAGCATGATGTCGAGACTGCTGGCAAAGTGCGCTGGTCGGCCTACGTCAAGTTCCCAAGGAGCCTGGTGGCCTGGGATGAGCAGGTCGGATACCCAGAAGCCGCAAAGGCCAGCCTTTGGCATGGAGCCCCTCCCAACGGCTCCTTCGTCACGGATTTCGCCTCCAGACCCGGTAGCGGCGCCCGGGAAAGGTGCAATGGCAGTTGGGTGGTTGTGCGTCTCTACTTTGGCCAGGACATGTAAAAGCTCCTTCTGGAACTTCCACGAACCAGTCGAATAGTCAGGTGCCCAGAGCTGGGCGTGCTCACCCTCCATAACCGCCGCGTTGTCGCTGTAAGCAGACACGGTATGGTCGGGGGTCACCTTGTGGGTGTTCCTGATCATCTCAAAAAGCGTCTTTCCTTTGGCCATCCCATCGATGGTCCAATTCGCGTTGAACTGTTTGTGGCGGCAGTGCTCCGAGTTGACCTGGGCGAACATAAACAACTCGATATCATGCGGCGGGCGTCCGAGCTGGGTGAACTTTTCCACCAGGTATTCCACCTCGGATTTGTCTAGAGCCAGCCCACGCGCCTTGTTGTATTCGTTCAGTACCTGCGCGGGATCCCGGCCAGCAGCAAAAATGTCGACGACCTCCAGAGGGGCAGGCTGGCTTTCGGCAAACATGGCGCCGAGATCGGGGGCTTCGGTCGCAAGCGTCTCTGTCATGCGATCGTGCAGGACATCGCGAAAGGGGACGGCCTTGTCGTTGTAAGGTTGCTCGAACTCGATGGTGATGACACGGCCGCGCTCAATTTGGCGGATCTGCTGCTCAAAGCCGCAGACCTGGGCGATGCTGGTGGCCTTGGAGCTCCATGGCGAGAGATAGCGCGGAGTCACGTACCACTGTCGTCCGTAACCAATGTGCGTCAAATGGGGAGCAGACAGCTCAGACTCGGATGGCAGTGGAAGCAATTGGGCCAGAATCTTTTGGGCGGTGCCAGTGTCACCCTCGACGTGGGCGTAGTAAACCCAGGATCCTCGTACGCTTGAGGCCTTGATGGGCGCCACCTTATTGATCTGGTCCTTGAGCTTCTGGGCTTCGGGGGCCGTGAAGCAGGAACCACCCGTGAGAGTAATGTGCGCCATGGCGACGACGTACGACGACACCAGAGGCGAGTTGAAGCGTTGGCGATGGATGGACTAACAGAGAGCCAAAGCTCACTGGGCTCGGTGGTTGAGAGTCATCGAGCAGCGAAGACCGGAAGGCGGGGGCGGGGCTCTCAACTTTTTTGAGGTGAAATTTTACAGCGGGGGACGCGCCCTTTAGGCCCTTTAGCGATCCTGGCCCCGCTATCGATGCAACTTAATCGCTCCTTGAATCTTACCGAGAGTGTTAGAATGCTATCAGCATGGACATGCACTACGCAATACTACTACCT
The DNA here is from genome assembly GCA_033296725.1 of Corynascus novoguineensis. Taxonomy (NCBI): domain Eukaryota; kingdom Fungi; phylum Ascomycota; class Sordariomycetes; order Sordariales; family Chaetomiaceae; genus Corynascus; species Corynascus novoguineensis. Next base: position 20,965 of record MU857626.1, read on the forward strand.
ACGGTGGAGGAAAAACCAGACCTAGTCCTGTTAGCCAAACTGCATTTCCTACTTCAACCACCCCGTGACCGGCTTGTTACAACTTGAAAGAGAAGGGATCATTGAAAAAGGAACGGCTGTATTACCACGATCCGGTATTATGGGCACCGTACGTGTGGTTACAGTACTTCTATAATGCAAATATTGGACGGTGCCGATTGCGTTTAGAATGCGTACGCAATACCAGCCCTCGCCAGTAATCGACAAAAAAAGCGCACAAGGGTAAAGTTTGACTAACCCATCCAAATTTCACTGAATTGACCACGAACAGAGGTTGATCATAAAAAACCCAAGAGTGCTGAAGTGGATAAAGCTTGGTGGAGACCCGCAAAGACCCCTGTAGTCCAGCTGTCACAGGGTAACCAATGGCGGCCCGGAGCTGATCGGCACGGACCTGCGCTTGGCTCACTTCTCAATTTTCCCGTGAAGCATCCACCACCGCGCCCGAGTCCTGGCGACGAGCACGACGGCACCATATCAACCCATTGACTCCCCCCGATCAATCGCGCGGCTACCAAAGAACTCAGCTAGCAGAACGGCGTGGAAGCTGCTGGCGTATAGCTCGACGGGGGACGACGGGTTGCGATTTGCAACACACAGAGCACACGAACATTCAACCTCGTGAACTTGCTCCCGCGAATTGTCCGTACGCCGGATCGATTCGGGACTAGATGCCGACAGCAGCAACAACAACGACGACCGCAGTCTTGGCCATGTCGTTTTCTCTCCTTTCCCTTCGAGGCTTCGCCTCCCGGATCCTTATCCGCCCAACCACCCTCACAGCCAGCCCTCTCGCCCCATCAAACACGACGACGACACGATGCCTCGCGCCACCAATTCGCGCCTTATCTACCACCCCGTCCGCCCTTGCCCCGCCGGGCGCGAAGAATAAAAGCAAGGACGCCGCCAAAAAGGGTGCCGCCAGCAAAGCAGGCAAGGCCCAGCCCAAGAAGAAGGCCGCTAAGAAGGGCAAGGGCGGCGCCGACGAGCCGCGTGACCCCCGTATGATCAACATGCTCAAGCACTTTGCGGTGCTTTCGCCGAGGCGCATCCCACCGCCACTGCGCATGGCCCGCAACCGGCACCTGAGGCACTGGACGATCCACCGAGCCTGGATGCTCTTCCGCCGGCGGGAGCGGGAGGCGCGAGAGCGGAGCCTGATGCGCCAGTACCAAAGCATGAGCCGTGCTTGCGAGGAGTTGCGGCTGACATCAGGCCCCGGTACACGCGACCAGGGCTACTTGTACCGCGTGGCCATGGAGAAGAAGGGTGTATACGGTCTTCACGGAATACCCATCGAATACGCGCGGCCGCAGACCGAGACGCCGGCTAGGGTGGCGTGGAACCACGACTGGAAGCGCTAAATGGTGAACAATGCGCGGGTAGGGATGAAGGTTGTTTGTTCACCGTATCCAGAAAGTGGACGGTTCGAATGTGGTCGATTCGAATGGCCAGGTGCTATCAGCCGATGATGAACATTGGTTCTGGAAACTTGCACGTCTGGTTGACCAATGTAGATTATGTTTGTACCATAGCAGGAATGGCGAGGCAAGCGAGGCATAGATTCGAAAGAAGAGAGCTTGTAGCTCTCGTAGGATGGAAGGGCATTTGTTCGTCATAATAGTATCAGATAACCAAATCCTCCGGGCCACAACATTACTAGCCGGCAACGCAAATCCTGAATTGATTATATCCTGTATTGACAGTCTGACCTCCCTTCGGTTCATGCCCTTTTTGGTATCAGTGCTACAGCCGGGAGCCTGACTGACCGTCCGCCCTTGCCCAAAGCCTGCCTAAGACCGTCGGCCAAATAACAAAAATGATAACTAAAAGTCTATCCCGTATTAATACAGCACGGATCATGACTCGCTAGACTCGCTATGCAGTGGGCTTCCGACAAACAAAACAAGACGGGTTGGCCTCCTCAACTGGCCTCGAGTTCATTCACACCGACTGAGATGACAATACCCCGGCGCTAAGATGCTCCGAGACAATCGTTGTGCCATCTTTTTCTCAATCTCGGTGAATGCAGGCTCCAGAGACTGTCTCGTCATTTTCAAGCGTCCCGGTCGCTTCGATGGCGAGACGGATCGCGGATTCGCTCCATTGAACGCCTTCTTCGCCGGTCTGGGGGCCTTATAAGATCACGCAGCAGCCGCCTCCTTCACTCTTCTCGAACATGAGCAATGAAGCTCTCGTTGCCGCTTCGAACACGTCGTCGACCCCCTCACCACTGAGGCTGGAACATTCGAGATACTTGCGGGCGCCAATCTCCTTGGCTACGTGCTCGCCATCTGCCGGAGAGACAAAGCGTTGGGACCGTCTCCGCATCTCTTCTATCGCGACTGGGTCATCCCGAAGGTCCTTTTTTAGGCCGACAACAATGATTGGGACGCCGGGGCAACGCTCTTGCGCTTCCACAAACCACTATGGTCGTGCCGGTCAGCATATATCGCCCTAACACCACAGATCTCCTTCAAGAATGGATCTCGGGCAGAGATGCTGCCCGTATCACATGATCTCTGCACATGACGATGATGTTCAACACAGAGTCGGCTTGCAGCATGAGGTTTGGGCTGGTAACTGAGGGGCAGGGTATGACCGGGATATCTGGCTCTGTGCCCACCTTGTGTTTGACATTATCTAGGGAATCTGGCGTGTCAACCGAGAAGCCTATTAGGATGACGTGTGCTTTCGAGTAGGCTAGCGGCCGTAACCGTTCGTAATCCTCCTGCCCAGCCGTGTCCCATAGTGCCAGCTGGACCGACTTTCCGTCCACTCGGCAGTCTGTCACGTAGTTTTCGAAGACGGTCGGTATCTGCGGCAGACGAGGCGGTTAGACATGGAGGAACGCTATGCTATCGTGGGTTTTGCGGGGAATGAATAAGGTCGAGTTTTATGTTGGGTTTTTTAGGCAGGTGCTTGCTCGCTTCGGGGGCCGTGATTCCATAGCTGGGGGCTACTCACGTAATGCTAACATTGTCCCATGTCAGTTCAGGTGCAGTCACGGGGGTACTCCTTTCGAATGGATATTGGCACTCACTGTGGGAAAGAAACCAAGCGTGAAAACACTCAACAAACTTGTTTTGCCGCAAGCACCATCACCGATGATAACGAGTTTCCTAGCGTGACCGTCGATGTTAGAAAAGTCGGGTCGCAGAAGGAGGGGCTTTCCCAAAAAAAGACGTTTATGGTCAGGCACCGCAGTGCCGCTCTCGGCGAGCTGGGCGGCGTACCTGCGGATGACATTTTGGGCATTGCGATCATTCGCCATGGCTGGCAAATGAATAGGGGGCCGTCGGTTCGCTCGGGTCCTGCTGTCGTGTGCACTCTCGATATGGAAGACTAACAATCGTCGGGAGGAGGAGGATCTAGGCTGATGTCGGCTGTTGAATGGGAAAGTCGGTGATTAATAGTTAGTGTATAGTTACTGCGGATGCGTCCTGCCCCAGGACTTCCATGGGGTCCTAGGAAATTTCGAGGGGAACCGCGGGTTGATAGCGGCTCGGTAACCAATTACATAAGTCTGCCCGGAGGCCCCTGTTCCTGCAGGTCCAGGCGTCGAGCTGCTGCGGATGCCCTCCTTTTCCGACACGATTGGCACAGCACGACATTCTCGCTCTGTTGTGTAAGACCTAGTGTGGATCGATCCGTTGTTGTCGTCCCGTCAGACTGCTGATCTTTTAGAGCTTTGTGTATCCTCCTTCCTATTTCATTGTTGCTACTTCGTACTCATCCTTCCAAGGCACGGCGGCTACGCGAGGCAGCATCATCATGACCTGTGCTGTACTAGAGGGTAGTAAGTGATGTTGTTCGGTTCAGACTCACCAGGCGTGAGCCACGTGGGTTATTTGCACTCCCTTGTTTACCCCCTATTCTTCACTGAGCATGGATTGGGTGACCTTTCCGCGAGGTAGGCAACCCGTGTGATTACCTCAGTTTATGCGGACAGATGCGGTCGTTGTCGCTGGGCCGAAATCGTCCATTACCTCGCCTAATCCTAGCACCTGCAATTGTGAGTTCCCTTGCGCCCTGATTGGGAGCAGCTTTCTCGAGATCGCGTTGAGGCCGGTCCTGCTTCGTATCTTCCGCCGTGCAACCCACTTTACACTCCCCCATCCATGTTATGCGTTGAACGACGAGTCGTATTACCGGTGGGTCGCCAGCCGCGAGGGTGCTCAGCCATACAGGGTCGTGGGACCTCGAAGGTCTGATAGGCTGTATGGACGGTGCTGAACCTCGGGGCGGGGTGAGGCTGTGCTCTAACCCCGAGCAGGCGCGCTGCAAGCGAGCAAACAAGTTCGAGGGCCCAGCGGCCCGGAGACGAGCGCGAAGATCACTTGCGCTTTAGTTGAAATCTGTTACAGCCAACCCCAATTTAAGCCACCACTGGGAGATTTGAGTTTGTGGTGGGATTCACATAGATAGGTAACATACTTTTAACTCCCAGGGAGATAAGGTTCTTAAAGCGCTTGTGTAATGCAATTTAGTGCGTACATAGAGGTTGCGCCACGAGCATACTTGTCCCGACCATAAGGCTTCGGGCTTGCAGAATATTTCGCGTACCAAATTAGGAAACCCAGATGCTCCAGGAGTAAGTAGATGGTCGATCAGGACTGAAGAAAGTAATTCTATCAAGAGTAACACTACGGCCGGCTCTCGCTCAATGGCAGATATGGTTCAAGAAGTCCCATAGTCGCAGCTACAACTGGGTCTCGCCAATCGGGGGAAACAATTCAACTTGAAAACCGTGGGCTTAGTACGCTCGAGTAGGCAGCTAAAATCAGGTCTGTAGAGAATGAAACCTACTGAAGGGGAAGTCCTTGAATTCTTCTTGACCGGTCCAAATTCAAAGAATCATAATTTCCTCGACAGCTCTTGGATGATAATCGGTAAGAATGATTCGTACGATGTAGTTATAATAATAGCCAACGTAGTGACGAGGCGAAGACTTTCTGCCACCTGAACTTCTCTTTGCCGTAGGCATCTAGCTTTCTCCTTCTCCCCTCAAGAACCAGGTTTCAGGCGAACATGCAGTGTTTGCACCTCTACCAGGCCCGTCAAAAGCGGAGCAGGTAACACAGCGACCGTTACTGGGCCGGCCAAAATCTTTTAACGAGTGAGTCGTAGGGTCAAGGCTGCAGCCGTTTCTCTACGAGAAACTTGGAGGTCCGAATTACGTTCAGAACCAGGGTACAAAGGACGACGGGTACCTGTAATTACGCAGTTTTCTGCGAAAAACTGGCCAACAATTTCCATTAAGGCTGGCAGGCGCGAGGCTGGAATAATCACGTGTGGCGACTGGCCAATAGGCACACCCTGATGGGGACGAAACGCTGCAGAGGCCGAGCAGGGACCACAAATCCAACAGCAGCACACCAGGTTGGAACAGAACAGGTCGACGAAGCTCCGAAGCCCGCCAGAGACTTTCGGCCCGCATCGTGTTCCGCGCAGCAAGACCGGTCGCCCTGCAAGTGAAGTGCCGGCCTCTCCGACCGACGACGAACCTCCCTCGCGGCCCATTTGGTTGTCCTTCGGTCTAGGATCTTTTGTGAGTCTGCTCGACCCCTCTGCCAATTAGCCCGCAACCCGCCAACCCTGCCTTCCCGCCTTCCCGCCTTCCCGCCTGGGCGCCGACCTGCCCTCTGGTCACCCAACAATGTCCCCTCCCGTTTCAAACTCGCCTTGCTTCCCAGTTCTGCGATTCTACCGTCCCAGTTTCAATCCGAGAACTTGGCATCCATCCGACCTCTGCAGCTCCGACAGCTCCCAGTTTCATCCTTCCGTTTCTCTCCCCCGCACTGCCGTGGATTGAACCCGAAACATTCCATATCGCCCGGCACCATTACCGCAACACCCGGCTTACACTGCTATCGTATAGTTCCTACTCGGCCTCCTGAGCTGCTGCGCGTTTCCGCAGCGCCGATTCATGCTCTCGCCATCCCAGTCTCCCGAGCCGTCGCCGCAGTTTACAAACGAAGATGAAGGGCAGCCGCAATCCGCCGCCGCCATCAGGCGCTGTTCCTTTGTCTCCCACCGCTAAAGGCACCGCGAAGTACACGAACAAAGATGGATCCAAGTTCATCACAGTACCTAAAATGAACACGCCTGTCGACTCTGCCCAGCCATCCCCGACTACCGTCTCCTCCCCAGTTGGCAATGCCGCAGCGCACCCAGCTACTGGGGTGGAACCTACCCAGCCTGTGAACAGGAAGAAACAGAAGAGGCGTGCGAAGGCCGCTGCCAAGGCCGCTGCGGAACAAGCACAGAAGACCCCGGCCACCAACGGTATTCCGAGTCCGCCGCGCACTAATGACCAGCAATCAGCCGACGTTGATCTCGAGGACGAAGAAGAGGAGCCGAGTGCGAAACGTGATCATCAGGACCAGGCACCATACCAGAATGGAGTCTCGCAAAAAGCTGCGTCGGGGAAGTCCAAGAAGTCCAAGAAGAAAAAGAAGAAGAATACTGCAGGGCAGGCACACGAGGTTCCGAACGACGACGAGTACAGGCAGAACGCTCATGGCAACTCAAGTGCTTCTACGCCTCCGCCGCCCCCGCAACATGACCGTCCAGGCATGTCAAGGGAAAAGATATGGAACACAAATTCGCAAGAGGAGCGCGAAAGAATCAAGGAGTTCTGGCTGGGCCTGAGTGAAACGGAGCGCAAATCCTTGGTTAAAGTCGAAAAGGACGCCGTTTTGAAGAAGATGAAGGAGCAGCAGAAACATACCTGCAGTTGTACGGTCTGTGGACGGAAACGGACAGCCATCGAGGAGGAATTGGAAGGCCTCTACGACGCCTACTATGAAGAGTTGGAGCAGTATGCCAACCATCCCAACCAAGGCGAGGGGCCTCCGATGCTGCGCCCTCGCAGGTCGTTTGGCTCGATGGGTGGCATGCGACCACGCGGCCTTCATTCACGATTTTCAAATCACCAACCGTCCCGCGGGCGCATCATGGACGAGTTGGGCGACGAAGAAGAGGAGGAGGCCGAAGAAGACGGCGAAGGGGAGGAAGAGGGAGAAGAAGTTTACAGCGAGGAAGAGCTGGAAGACGACATTTATAGCGAAGAAGAGCAAGAGCCCTCGGAAGAACTGCACCGATCCGACTACGCCGCCGATTTCTTCAACTTCGGGAATAGCCTGACTGTGCAGGGTAGGGACAGACTCCCCATTCTTCCATCATTCTTACAGAGTTATCCCTTCTCGGGGACTGGCAATAACGCTTATGGCTCATCTTCTCTAGGCGGCATCTTGACGGTGGCCGACGACCTGCTCAAGAATGACGGCAAAAAGTTTATCGAGATGATGGAGCAGCTTGCAGAGCGCCGCATGGCTCGTGAGGAGGACGCAAGGGGGCAATTTGAGCGGGGATACGACCATGCGAATGGCGATCGCTACGGGCATAGTCACCCCCCGCCACCTGACGAGGAGGAGTTTGAGGATGAGGAGGAAGATTATGAAGAGGATGATGAAGAAGAATACGACAGCCAGGACGAAGAAGTATGCGGCCGATGCCTTTTATCTTAAAAATCTCCCTTAGGAGAAAATAGCTTGCTAATGCATTGGAACCAGGACACTATGACAGAGGAGCAGCGTATGGAAGAGGGGAGGCGGATGTTCCAGATCTTTGCCGCTAGGATGTTCGAACAGAGGGTCCTCACAGCGTACCGGGAAAAGGTTGCCAAGGAACGTCAGGCAAAGCTCCTGGAAGAGATTGAAGCGGAGAATCAACAGGATGCGCAGCGAAAAGCGAAGAAGGCCAAAGAAGCCCAGAAACGAAAGGACCGGGCAGCCAGAAAGAGAGAGGCCCAAGCCGAAGAACGAGCTCGTAAGGAGGCTGAGAAGGCTGCCGAAGAAGCAGCACGCCGAGCCGAGGAGGCCCGCAAAGCCGAAGAACAACGAGCCAAAGCCGAGGAGAAGCGAAAGAAGAAGGAGGCTCAGCGGAAAGCGGAGGAGGAGGAACGTCAGCGAAAGGAAGCAGAGCGCCTTCGCAAGATACAGGAGCGGGAAGAGAACGAGCGTAAGGCTCGTGAGGCCAAGGAACGGGAGAAGAAGGCTCGCGAAGAGGCGCGCTTGAAAGAGAAAGAAGCTCGCGAGCAGAAAGAGCGGAAAGACCGCGAGCGGAAGGAGCAACAGGAGCGTGAGCGGCGGGAAAAGGAGGCAAAGGCAAAGGCAGAACGGGAAGCTAAGGAAGCTAAGGAGGCCAAGGAAGCCAAGGAGGGGAAAGATACCAAGGAAAAGCGGAAAAAGGAGGAGAAGGCAGCGCAAAAGTCCGCAGCCCTCACGGCCGCCGTTCCAGTACCTGCTCCTCTTCCAAAGCGGTCTGCCACCCAGCAACCTCCGGCACCTCCTGCAGCCGCGGTACCGGCGCTTCCGCAGCAGCCGCCAGCTTACGCCTCGCCGCAGGTTCCGGTAGCTACGCCAGCGCTTCCAAAAGCCCCAACACCCATGCGTACGCGTCAGACATCCCAACAAGGGACCTCCGCGGCTTCGTCGGGAGCTGCCTCGAACTCTGGGTCTATGACCAGCCAAAACCCGTCCCCTCACCCGATCACACCGGTGCATGCGAGCCCCGGACCGATCGCGCACCCTAGCAAATCCGGAGCTCCAGGTACTGGTCCGCAGAGCGGTGCCCAGCCGCCATCGCACTCTGCGTCTCCAATGAGCTTCCCAGCGAAGCTACTGCCTCCGCAACACGGCCCTTTCGGCATCCCTCCTATAGGTGCTGCAATGTCTTTCCCACCGGGCTTGCCTCAGGTGCCTCCCGGGTTTGGTAGCCCGGTCCACCGAGAACCCTTGTTTCCTCCCGTGCCTGGGTTCAGACCGGCGCCCGGGATGATGCCCATGCCTCCCGGGTTTGGCGGGCCAGGCGGAAACCGAGGGTTTCCTATGCACCCACCTCCGGGCTTCCACGGTCCAATGGACTCACCCGTGCCGAGTTTGGCACAAGTGATGGGCCCTGGTTTGCAAAAAGACAGTCCGTCCCCTCATTCACGCCAGGGTTCCGGAAGCTTTGACGCAAGTGCATCACAACCCATCAGCCGGCCTACCCCAATAGGGCGCCCAGCTAGTGTGGTTCAGGGTCAGCAGCCCTCGAACGGGTCGCCATCGGGTGGATTGCCGAAGCCAGAACCGGAGGCGCATTTGGGAAGCCGTGCCCTTTTAGACGATTTGGATGATGGTCCGCAAGACTTCCCGGGCCGTCTCTCTCGGGGCGGTTCAGCCCCAGGGCCTCGCCCAACGCCAGGGTTTCCGATGGGTCCATTCGGGATGGATCCCATATTCTCTCACAACCCATGGGGTCCTCCCGGCCCCGTGCCGCCCAACCCCTTTGGCCCCCCTCCGCCTCCCGGATTTGGCCACAATCCTCTGAGCGTTCATGGCCCAATGAGTCTGCCTTGGGGCCACCCAATGCCCTCGGCTGCGGCAACATTCGGAGCACCTGGCGTCGTTGACCGCCCAATTGAGCCGCGGTCGGTTGCTGTGCGGAAGATGCTCAGACGTGCTTGCGAGGAGCTTGCAAATGCTGAGCAGAGGAACTCGGAAAGCCACATCGACTCAAAGGACGGCTTCATTCCGTTAGAGAAGATTAAGGCGCAGGTTGAGATGTTCACTCATGGGTACGCTGTCGACGAGAAGGAACTGCTTGATATATGCGAGACCGAAGGCAACGAGGTCAACGGCGGCGGTAGCTTCGATGTTTGCGACGACCAAGGTGGAAAGTCGATCAGGTTCGTTCTGAACAATGAGCGGCCAACGCCGCAACCTGTGCAGCTGGCGGTTGGTTATCATCCCGGGAGCCCGGCTGGTGGCAACGGAGGAAATTCGGCCGGCGGCAGAGGCTAGAAGAGGCTAGAAGTGGCCGTCGGTCACAGAGCTCGCGCATTTCTGGGGAGACATTCATAGGAATTTGAAGAAGGCGAGCGGGTCTAGTCCCGTTCCTCGTGATACCCCAGGGCAACAAGTCGGTGCCCGCAGAGCAACGGTTTTACACAGCTGGAACTTTCCACCCAATTAGGATGGTACAAGGCACCAGCAAGATGCAATACCATGATCATGCCATGGTTTTTTTTTTTCTCTTCGCGAAGTAGCTACTTAGGATTTCAGCGTGAAAGTGTGTTGTAAGTAGTCTTTGATCGGCGAAGGAAAGCGATTCATTTGAGTGCAGCATTGCTGCCTCACCATGACTCGGCCCGACATCTTTCCTCGTTTCAGCCGTGATTGCGACCGAGTATACTATTTTTTGTTCGATCAACGCTGCTGTCACCGTGTTGACAGCGAGAACTCAACCATTAATACATTTCCGGCACACTTGGGGGCACACCGGCAGAGGCGATACGTCAACCGCACATGACAGACTAATACTCCGCGCCATAAGGCGAGCAAGGGCCACGACGTTCGCTCATGCGAATCATAAATTACCAAAAAATATGTCCCACAGTGAGATCCTGCCCCAAATGACCTGGAAGTTTGCCCCTTGTTCCCTACTATCCTTCGCAACCAACGGCACTGAGATGTAAACCTTCCCCCCAACTAATCTTATCAACTTCAGAACCAGCCTTAAGTACTATACGGTTTCGCTTTACGACGCTCTCCGTTCCCGCGCACTGACTACTAGGAGCCCTCGCATTACATCACCTAGGCAGCGCCGCTCACCTCAGAGGGTGCCCGTCGTGGCCGGCATCGGTGAAGGGGTTGCCGGCGGCATACTGCTGCTGGGGAAACTGCTGCTGCTGGGCGCTGGGGGACGGCGGGCCGCCGGCGCCGGCGCCCTGATACATGAGGGGCTGGCCCTCGACGGCGGCAGCGGCGGACACACCACCGGTGACGGCGGCGCCGGGCCGCTTGGCGGCGACGGTGGCCTGGGTCTTTGCCTCCTTCGCGATGCGGGCAGCTTCGGCAGCACGTTCGATGCGGCGATGCTCGCGGCGCTCACGGCAGCAGAGGAAGCAGATGGAGACTATCGAAAGGGCGATGGCACTCGCAAAGACGATGGCGATGATGATGCCGTCGAGCTCAAGCTTGGAGTGCTTGTACATGCACGACGGGTTTCCCCGCGCGTCCGACTTGCAGATGAGCCCTTCGCGGCACTTGGGCGTGGCCATGGCCGTTGGGAAGCACGAGAGCTGCTTGCCCGACTCCGGGCCCGTCGTTTGAATCGGGCACGTTGTTGTCTCAACGGTGGTGTCGGTGAAGCATGGAGAAGGGGAGCTCGGCGAGTCGCTGATCTCGGTGGTGGTGGCGTCTTGCCTGCCAACCAGGGCGGCGCCGTCGGTCTGGCGCGGGAGGTTCATGGCGGCCGTGACGGCGCCGGCGGGGAATGGGTTACGGGCGGCGAGAGGAGCCGAGTCGTCATGGCGCCGGGCGCGGCGGAGATCAGCTGAAGGCCGACCGCATTGCTCGAGCACGCGGGAAGCTTCGATCCGGGCCTCGGCAGGCGTGCAGCCTGCGTTGACGAAACAGCGCTCGACCTCTGGGGAGAGGGCTTCCGGCTCGGTGGAGAGGGCGAGAGTCGAGAAACAGTAGTTGAGGGAGCCCTCGTGGCCACATGACGCAGCGACTGCGAGTTCCTGGCTGCGCGTGCGAAGACACTCGATGCGGCTGGCGGATGTGAGGGTGGCCGAGGCAAGGAGGAGAGACGTGAAGATGGTGGAGTCGCGCATTTTGGAATTTCGTCCCCGGATCTTCACCGCGAACGGAGCAGGCGAACTGGTTTGGTCTGTACGGGAATGTATCTGCACCGCGAGTTTCCCGATTTGTTCAATATGCCTTGTCAACCGGTGGTGATGGCTGGCTGTTCCTTGTACTCTCCAAGATCCCAACTCTCCACAGATCGACGATTCGCGCCTGGTCGAGATGTCCTTCTTGCAAGAAGGCTCGTATGGCAGGTCGCAGTGTTGCTGGAATATTACTTCAACCCAACGCCGGCATCCGTGGAAATGTCAATCCGCAATCGCTGCACAGCGGGAAATCGGTAATAAATGGCAACGCGCAATCGCGGCGATGTGTGATCGACCTCGAAAGAATGTGGATGGAAAGGCAGGATTCCACGGGAGGCGCCCCCGACTTTTTATTAGTACTCCTGGTTTTCCTTATCCCCTGCTCCATTTTCCAACGCTCAGCCCAGCCCCTGGGGCGGGGGCCGATATGACAAGCAAACGGGCAGAGGGCTGGCCCGAATGGCACTAACTTGGCGCGGTTGGTGCGTGAGGCTGCGCTCGACGATGGAACCTCATATTTTCTGGCCCCAGGCTCCAGGGTCCTCACAGGGGTATTCGAAAAGGAGTTAGCGGGCTTGGCAGATGACTTGGGCCGACCCGCTATCAACCGCAGCAGCCAATAGAGGCAAACTTGTCAGACAGAGATTGTGGCGCCTCCCTTGTCTCCCGCCTGGATCTTCAATGCGATGCCGACCCTTCATGGGCAACACCGCGAAGCAGTCGTGGCGCATTGACTAGCGCAGTGTAACTACGCTACGAAGTATGTACCATATGATTGTCGGCAATCGCAGTCCAGACGGGTCCATCTACACTACTCCATAGGAACATCCAACACTGGTCGCGATATGTGATTTTAGCAAGGCCGGTTCATGCTCGAGCGGCTTCCTTTTTCCCCTCGCCCCGCGCTCTGTTCTTCGTTTAACTGGCCACGCTACCCCTGTAAACACAACGCATTTTTCTCGTAACCATCTCTCAGGCATTGGCCGCAAAATTTGTTTGGTGGGCAGGGGTTCATCCGTTGTTCGAAAATGTCCACGAGACCTGCATGCTACGCCTTCAAGATTGTTGCCGGCAGAGTACAGGACGTACGGTGCTTTGGTTGGGTACATAAATGGCAACAAATGTAGCGTGCAATAACACTTAACGTTGGATTCATTGACATGCAGACTCGGGCGAATCCGAGCTTCAATTCTACGCAGGATTCTGGGGCAAAGTGGGACGCTGACCTTAGGCACTTGCAGTCTAAGTAAGCCAGACATGCGTTAAGCGAAGGACAGGAAACCCGACACGCCGACTCTGACGGACCATTTCCGAAAACTCGCACAAGTTCAACGTTTTGCACCCCCACAAGTTGAGTCTATAATACCTCACCGCCTGTTCTATCTTCACAGTGCAGACTGAGATACGTACCCATCATCTATTCATGTAGTATGCATATACATACAGTACACTATGGTTCCTGCAGCCAACTTCTTCTTCAACCTTAGATATAAGGATCTCTAAATTTAGGTCACTCTCACCTTGACTGGTAAATAATTGCAGCGGTGCTCCACAGGATTCTATGTCGGCAATCTCGCCCGACAGTGCATTGCGAAAGCCAACCAGGAGGCAATCCCCGAAGGCGCCATGAGATCACGCCATATCCCTGGCGTATCTAGATTGTGTGCAAGCTAGTATTGCGGCGAATGCCCCTTGCTGCGGCACGCGAGTCAAGATACCCGGACTAGTGTACCAAACCCGCCACTGCACAGTGAATTCAAGGTCTGCAAGATATCAGCAGATTAGCTGATGTTTAAAACAAAGCAACCGCACGAGAAGCGGTCGTTCAGCAGGGGTTCCATGTGAAAGACGGCATCGCGGAGTGCGACTAAGCCATAGGTCAGGGAGGCACCAAGCCCCACTTATAAACAACAGTCAACCTGTGTCACCACTAATAGACTCATTTGTTTGGTTCACTTGAATGATGTTCCCCTTGTGAGGATCTATACAAACCGACCTAGCCGGGGCATGATCGTAAACATCGGCCTGCCCAGGAGAGAGATGATGGAAGCATAGAAATAGTAAATAAACGAGACCACCCCAGAGCATCTTCATTGTATGAAGCGACCGTTCAAGTGGATAACAGAATAAAAGACTCGTCATTTCAACTAATGGTGGTTAAAACAAGTCTAATAGCAAGTGGTGTTTACATTTGCGTAGTTAGAGGGTTTTCCAGCCGGCAAAACATTTGACTTGACTTCTGGAAATGTTCATCTTGGGGTGGCCGCCAAGTCGCGCAGCTCAGGCCAGGCAACGTATCTCAGCGTATAGATTACGTACTTTGAACTAGGTAGAAGGGTGACTCAATAACAGCTACTAACCTTCTTCTCAATGCCTCCATAACCATTATAATTAAACTTCGAAGAGGACTTTTGATAGAAGTTACTCAGATTGGATCTTCAACTACCCTAACTCAATGTTTCGAACAGTTGCACCGTACTAGAGCCCCTAAAACTCATCCAAATAAATGAAATAGGCCGATATAACTTAGGATGTTAACAGCAAAGGTTGTGTAGGCAGGCACGAAGGCGCGGCAGATGCAGCTTGGCTGGCTAGGGGATGGATCGAACACTCAGCAGAATCAATTATGTAAGTACAAATGCTGAACCGAAGAGCAAGAAACGTGGTTTCGTGGTGTAGTTGGTTATCACGTCAGTCTAACACACTGAAGGTCTCCAGTTCGAACCTGGACGAAATCATATCTTTTGCTTTTTACTCTTGGTCGAGTTTATCTTGCTGCTTCGGGTCCATTTGTTCGAGGATGGATCGCTAATACAACCTGCTGTTGCATAAATCTATACAGATTGGCTTGCAGCATACAGAATGACACGGCACGGTCTGCGGATCACTGAAAGTTTGGACATCGTGGCAGTGCAACCACACAGTGGCTGATGCTGCTACGTCATAGCAAAAGCCAAGAATCCCAACTTCCATATAAGCGAACTTCGGCGGCTCTATATATAGTCTTCAAGCCTTTGACTTGATGTTCAGGTTGTGCAAAAGTGGACGCCAAAAAAAATCGTCTTGTACGCACATCACGCCGTTTATCAACTCAGCAGTGCTTCAAATTTCAGTAACGAATCAACAGAATGCCTCTTGTCGTTCCGGGAGTGACGGCCGACAACATGGACGACTCAAAGACACAGGAGTGGACAAACAAGTTGGTGGGCAAGAAGTTATCAGATGAGCCTTCCTCCGAGACAGTAAGTCATTCTCCTTACACATATTCCTTCTCGGGTGTTCGCTACGACTAAGGAGCTGACGCTCCGTGATGTCAACAGACTTTCTGCAAAACTGAGCTGCCCCCGCAAACCCGAGTACTCCCACCCGGCGCACTTGCCACCAGGGATTTCCGCCCCGACAGGCTCAATGTTCATGTTGCAGAGGATGGAACAGTATCTCATGTGACCCATGGTTGAGAGGAACGAGGCTGGTGAACGGGAGGGGAAACGGATTCAGTAGCGCGAGTCAAACCATCTGTATTAGCCGTTTATACCACCATGCTTTTCAATACAACAATTAAACCAAAATAATCAAGATGAAAAAGAAAATATCAAAATGTCTCCGTCAGCAAGGTCCAACATTTTACCTGTCTCTGTAGATATGACCATCACGATCTACATCTGCCCCTTGGTGAGGGTGCTGTGGCTGGTGGGTAAACCCCGCCAAAAGCTTGGCAGTCACCCCACCTTGCTTCCCCTCCATTGAGCAACTGTGACAACCGCGGGGCAATCAGGAACTGCAGACAAGCGAGCGATCAAGGGTCACCGGTGAAAGCGGTATATTCAAAGTCAATTTTAGTTTAGGAATTCCTTGAGCGACACGTCGCTCACCCATATTCATCATGTTCAAGAAAGAGTAAGCCTCAGTTCCCGAGTTCCGAGGAAAGATCCCCAGCTCTTCAGCTGTCCAACCCACCCTCGCCCGCACGCAAGCCAGAAGCGAACAGGAGTGCCTGAACCAGAGCTAATCTCGCCTTCTTTTTAAAGTCTTCACGGCTCCCCAAAACAAAAGCTCAAGTCCTCGATCCAGCGCTCGATCCGGCAGTCGATGCTGACGACGTACCCCCTCCTGACGCCGCACATCGACGAGGTTCTGCCCAAGAAGCACTCACTCGAACAGGTCAAGCTGCCCGAGCGCGTCGCGCTCTATGTCATTGATGGCCAGCCCATAGCCTACCAGCAGGACAACGGCGTGCTGCTGCCGCACCTGCGTCTCGTTCACCGCTTCCCGCAATGCTTCCCCACCATCCGCATCGACCGCGGTGCTATCCGCTTCGTCCTCTCGGGTGCCACCCTCATGGCTCCTGGCTTAACGAGCAAGGGTGGCAGACTGCCCATCCCCGTGGATCGGGATGCCGCCGCTGGTGGGAATAAAGAAGAGAGCGGTAAGGAAGGGAAAGGGGACGGCGGCGAGGGCGATGAGGACGAAGAGGAGGGCGTCAAGGTGCCGAATGAGGGGCCGGATGAGGATGGGCATTGGAGCAGGGAGCTAGAGAAGGGAGAACCTGTTGTAGTCATGGCCGAGGGGAAAGAGGAGGCCGCGGCCGTGGGGATCCTGACCATGGGAACCAAGGAGATCAAAGAAAAGGGGAAGGGACCCGTGATGGAAGAGGCGCATTTCCTGGGGGATGGGCTCTGGCGGTTGAATGTGGAGTAAGCCGTCCAACTTGGTTGAGGGAATCCGTGCTAGTTTTTGACGAGAAGCATATGCTGTGTTCTTCATGTAGCGGGTGAGCAAGATATGGAGCAAATGCACTATCATACCCAAATCCATTAGACGCCTTGCTACGGAGCTGAGGTTGCGGCTCCTCAAGATATGAAGACACTCTGAACCAATGTCAAGAGCGTAGTAAACCTTGGACGTCCCTGACCTCGCCTGCACACTCCTCATGGATCCGGTCTCTGATATTCCCCCGTCTGTCGCCTCTTGCAAGAGGCGAAAGCCATCATGCGGCGACGAAGCCTCTTGGATCGAAAAAAGGCGAACAAAAGTTAAGACCGGCAAAAGTATTCGACAACGAGCGGATTCGAACCGCTGCGGCCGAAGCCATACGCTTTCGAGGCGTACCCATTAACCACTCTGGCACGTTGCCTTTTGACAGGGATGCTGAGTTGTGCAGGAAAATAGTTTTGATAAAAATCAACAAACAATCGAAAGGGTTAGGGTCAGCCGCGGGTTGCCTCTCTTGCCTCTCCAAACAGGATACCCCTGCCGACTGGGCTCATGATGACGCAGAGCAACGGGCCGTGGCTTGGCGCCCAAGATCGCGCACGAAGCGCCAAGGCAACCTGCCCCTCCTTTGCGATGCTCTTCCGCAGCATTGACAGGTGCAATTGCCACCAACCACCCACTTGACAAGCTCCATTCTCTTACTGCGTCCTTCTATCGCCAAACTCAACGCCTGCGGATCATCAGTCACGAACGACAGACGATTGCAATCATGGCTGCGAGAGGCGTGTCGGTGCTCAAGTTCGTTGGCACCGTGTCGCTCGGTGTCCTGACGGTGCGTTTGCCCTCTTGCGCCTCTTCCCCGCCCAGAGATGATTTGTGGAATATCGCGGACGGCTGCATACCGCTCACCGTTTGTGAAGTATCATACTAACCCATGGTCCTTTTCGTTCTACAGGGCCTTTCCTACACACTTTCGTCACTCACCATCCCCGCGCTCCTGACGCTTCCCTCGGCTGGCAGCGCGGCGCGTGCCTTTGACGTGCTCACCGCCACGGCGGCGCACCACCTCAGCTCGCTCGCCGCCGTCTCCTCGTCGGCCTTTGCCCTTGCCTACTGCCTCTCTCCGCGCCCGCTGCGCCACCCCTACTTGCTTTACGCCTCGGCTCTCGTCCTCGGTTCGCACCTCGCCGCGTCCGACTTCCTCGCGCCCTACCTGCTCGCGGCCTTGGGCCCCGTCCGGCCTGCGTCAACAACGGCTAATACCGCTGCCGCCAGACAGGAGAAGCAAAAGGAGAAGGAGAGGCGCGCCGCGGCTCGGGCGAGGATGGAGGCCAGCTACGAGGTGCTGGGCGCCGGCGGGTCGGACGCGCACAGCGAGGGCAGCACCGGTGAAGAGCTCGAAGGCGATGAGGCGACGGCGGACGTGAACGGCGAGGAGGTCCGGGCCGAGGTCGAGGTGTTCCTCAAGAAGCAGGTCGTCAGGAGCGCCCTCGCGGGGCTGGGCTTCTTGCTGTCGGTCGTGGGCATCTGGGGTGATGGAGCTGGCCAGGTCTACGGGCAGGCTGTTGTTATCGAGATTTGAGTGAGGAGGTCGGTATCGTGTTTCTTCTAGAGGTAAGGGAAGTTTGGGGTTGGTAGTTTGCTGGGATCTGGTCACGCAGGTGGCTGTTGATGGATGGGTGTTGCGGAGCCATGTCCGATCTCGGTGTGCGAGAATCAAATCCTCTCAGGTTTTGCGCAAAATATTAGAACGCCTGCAGCTTTCTATTGACAGATTGTATCACAGAACAATTGGAACACAGTGTCTTGGTCGGTTATGGTCTTTCTGGTCATCACGGGCAAGCGGACTAAATTTTTTAACTTTCTGCGTCGCCTCTTGATTTGTCCCATTCAGGCAAATTCAGGTTACGGTACAAATTGGGCAGCGATGCTCACTGTATGTTTGTTGGCGTTCGATTCCTTCGGGAATCTACGGGACAAGGTACGCTCTACCTCTGAATCTCTCGAGGAGTTCGGTGATGACTCGACGATGAGCTCGTTCCGAGTCTGATCCCTGTGTTTAGAATTGACAACTAGCGTTAGTCATTTATGAGTTCCAGAGTTTTAAGAAGTTCTTCAAGCTCATAGTTGATATAGCCTGGGAATTCTGGCAGACTTCACTCGTTCTTTCCCTTAAACGCAGATGCTGGAGCGGAATCGGTGACATGCATGGCACGGAGAAACATGGATGGGGCAAGAATAAACAGCAGGTGACCACCAAACCAGATCCCATCCTGCCCCTTGTGGATCCAAGCAGCCTTCCTAACTGTGGTCTTTGAAGCAGCTCTTATGGCTCTTGGTTGTTGCGTATCAGCAGGGCCTGTACCGCCAACCTTACGTGCCATATCATCTCTTTTATATAGCACGATATCTGCAGGGTACGGTACTGCGGCAGCAGTTAACCCTTTTCTCGACATTCCCTCCCCAATCTCACCACCAAATCTCTCTCGTGCTCTTATTCCTCTACCATGGCAAGGGGCAAATGGCGGGAGCGGTTGCGCAGAGTCCGCGACCGCTTCTTCCATCGACGAGGTTCGCAGCACTTAGAGGCTTCGACTCTACCCAATACCACTACAGTACCGCCAGAGGTTAACGTCCAGCAGCCGAGCTCTCGCAGGGAAGCGAACAATCTACCGCTCCCTGTCATTCAAATCGGCCCAAACCAGCCGGCTTACTACTACCCCCCTTCTCGCTTACAAGACAACCTTCAAACTCGTGGTCACGCCCCGGGCTCAGCAGCAATGGAAGTTCCGCTGCTCTTTCCACCGTCTGGTTTAGCTTCCTTTTCCCTCGTTGGTCCCTTCTACCCAACACGGTCTTCTTCCCGGCCCACAACAACTTCCACCAACTCGTCCAGACAATCTTGGCGGACCCAAGGGCATCAGCGACACAGGTTACCACTGCGAGTACCGCCGAAACTCTCTTCTTCTTCCCGTAAGAAATTATCGGCGATGAAGAAGGGGAGATCACCTTTCTCGTCCTCATGCCCCGAGCTCAGCGCCCGTGTCCTGCCTGCGCTTGGCCACGGGCAGGCCAAGACGTCGTCGCCGCTTTTTCCTTCGGGTTCGGCGTCAGACCCGCACCTGGTGAGACGCGCGCAGCGTGCGTCACTGCCCACCCGTTTCCCTCCGGCTACGCCTCGGGCTGCGTCTGCCGGGTAGTGCTGTCGGGCATGTGCGGTCAGCGGTGAGAGCAATAGCGGAAGCGGGAGCGGCGAGAGAGGCGCTCAGGTTCAGCGGAGGGACGGAGCGCAGCAGCCGCCGCGACGAGAGAATGGCCGGGTCCCGCCGGTTTGGGCACAAACTGACGCCAAAGACTGGGCGGGGACAGGGAGCTCGGCCGACAGTAAGAGCAAGGTGATCGAGTCTCATCAGAATCAGAGCGGCGTGCTGCGGGCCGGACCGCAAAATGCGGTGCAGATCCGGGGCGAATCTCCGCCTCAGAGTCCGACCGGATCGAACCAAACTTCAGCAATTCGGGCGCAGAGTGTGCGCGGACTGATTAGCTCGGCACTGTCCTTGTCGGGTTCGCCGAAAAGTGACAGTTCCTCGAGCGGGAGTATCGGCCTGTCGTCAGCCTTTGGTTGAGAATCGTTCACGGTACGCTTGATTTTGGGCGATAATGTCCAGGGCTGGTGAGTTATGATCGCCCTGGGGGTAGTTTTGCCAGGAAGGGCCGCAACATACTTCCATATGTTGTGTGGTAGTAGGAGAAGCGGAAGGGCAAAATTCGAGGCTTGGTGCCCGCGGATGGAAGCGGCCGTGGTCGAGAGATTGTGGCTCTGATCACTCTTGTCAGGATTGGATTGGCCCGTCAGCATCGAGAAGGCTCACCCTGGCGACCGGCAGCCGCCGGTTTGAGGCGAGTTAGTTTACTGTGCAAGGATAATACCGTTTACTTAGATCAGTAGCTTCAGCGTCTTATGGTCAAAGAACACGGTTCTTCAGCGGGCACGCTTCGTGGCTCCAGAGCCAGCACCTGTGCCGTTACTTTCAGTAAAGTCATAGCCATTCAGCAGTTGGCTACCACACGAGTAGATTTGATCTGCAGAACTCCCCAATACTTAAATGACGCCGAACAGATAGTTACGGGGAACGCTAGTTCTTGGAACAGAATTTGGACGTTTTGGAGTGCTGTGGACGGGAAGCAGATACTCGCAGAGGGCCGATGGGTGAACGACGACAAGGGAGTTCAACCTATAACTTTCGATCGACGGTGCATATGGCGTGATCATTAACCCAGTGTCCTATGTTGGCGTCTTATAGAGCAGCAGGCTACTACTGCCGGTTGCTGAACCTTGAAGTTGGAAGCTGAGTTCAGGGGCGAGGCTTCGCCAAACTTAGAGAGCAAACCAAGCAGCGGATTTCTCAAGGTTTAGCTGGCTGCCAAGGAACGATATACAGTGTTGAAAATGGATATCGATCATGCTTACTGAAGCTAGTCTCATATTTCTATTTCATGAAAGAGAGAGGCAACGAAGTTGAGGGCCAAGTCCCTTGAATCGAACCTTCTCGGTTTGCTGTACCTAGAGCCTTCTGCCGTTCCGTTATTCAACAATAACAGCAAAGGCAAGATGGCCGAGCGGTCTAAGGCGCTGTCTTCAGGTTTCTGATTGGCAGTCCGAAAGGGCGTGGGTTCGAATCCCACTCTTGTCAAAACTTTTGCCCTCTTTGTGATCACCCCCTTTTTTGTTTTTGTTTCTCTCTTTTTGCAGATTCCGCAAAGCCTGCGCTTTGTCCTATTTTGTGTCTGGCCGGAAGGTTCCCTTATACTGTGCCCTGACCTTGTCGATGCGTTTGCGCCGACGCGACTGAATATCATCGTTTTTCGTCATTGCGCCCAGACGTGACGAACCCTTGATTTCAGGGGTTATATTGCTCAAATGGACCGAGAAGCCGAGAAGCGGTCAATGCAAAGAGGATCTCTTCATTCTTTACTACTTGGATGCCCCAAGGTTGTTACCTTCTGGAGTCGCACCCAAGCCTTGGAGTCTGTGGTGAAAGGGGGCAGCTTCCGCAGGTCATAAAGGTAGAAATCGCCGTCTTGCTCGATCAACAAACGGCCTGTTTGTCCCTACCTATTTTGGCCGCCGGCCCTTGTCGCTTACAGAATTACTTTCTTTGACTTGTCCGCCCCTGCTATTGTACGGAGGAATCTAAGGAGAGCAATGGCAGCCACGAGACAAGACACCCAAGATCCTGTCCGAAATGTGCCGGTCAAACCTGGTCAAGATGTACCTACCTCTCCCACATATGAATCGCCCGAATGCCATACCCCACGCTCGTCGTGCCCACGCTCCAGCAATTTGGCCATTCCAGGTGTCCTTTTTCGTCCCGACTCTCTGAATCCGCCTGCTCATGACGTGTTCGAGTGCACATCGCCGCCAAGGGGCTGTAACTCGGGGTCCGAGCTGGAACAAACAGAACCAGGCATCGTACCAAAACAACTTCAAGCTGGGAAGAGCTATGAGAATATCAGGCCGTCACAGCTTTCCAAGTGCCATCGCTTAGAGCACAAACTCGGAGAGGTTTCCGAACACGCCGAGACCCCCAGACAGACGGTTGTCCAGCCACGGCTTGAGTCTTTCTCTGCCCTCACTTACATGATGCGCTGGAGCCTCGCATCGTTGGTTTTGGCGTGGGTGGGATACGCCCTGGGGTACCAACAGCCGCGTATGTTCAGCGGGCGATATCGGTCAGTTCCAAATCAGACACAGTCGCCGTTCCTCAATGAACAATCAAGCAGTAAGGTAAACCCGCTGGCCAGTGAAAGAAACCGGCTTGTTGACGTATCTAGGGTTCGTTGTTAACGGATCGGCCTTACCGCTGGTCGACTTCGATGTAGGCGAGTCGTACGCCGGGCTCCTCCCTATCGGCGATGATACCGGTAGTCAGCTGTACTTCTGGTTCTTCCCCTCGACCAACCCGCTGGCCTACCAAAACAAAGAGATCCTGATCTATCTCACCGGTGGACCAGGATGCTCATCCATTGGCGAGCTCCTTCAGCTGAATGGCCCCATTTCCTGGCCACCTGGGGCGTTTCAGCCCATTCCGAACCGATGGAGCTGGCACCGACTCACCAACGTCGTGTGGATCGACCAGCCCCTTGGCACGGGGTTCTCGCGGGGTGCACCCACGGCGATCAACGAAGAGGACGTGGCCCAGCAGTTCCTCGGCTTTTGGCAGAACTTTGTCCAGACATTCGCTCTTCAGGGGTACCAAGTGCACGTCACAGGTTCCTCGTACGCGGGTATGTACGCTCCTTACATCTCGAGCGCCATGCTCGACCGGAACAACACGACTTATTTCAACATCTCGGGCATGGCCATCTGGGACGGACTGTACTCCAAACTTCCGCTCGCAGAGGACATACCGACCGCCAGGTTCATTGAAAAGTGGAAGACGGTTCTTCCCTTCAACGACACCTTTCGGGCGGGTCTCAAACTTGTCGATCAGCGATGCGGCTTCACGGCATATCTCGACGAGTTCCTTGTCTTCCCACCCAAGGGGCAACAACCCTCAATCCTCCCAGGAGAGGACCCTGCAACGGGCATGGTTCGACCAGAATGCGCAATATTCGTTGCCGCGTTCACGGAGGCGCGCCAGTTTAACCCGTGTCTCAACCTCTTCGACGTCACGTCGCGCTGCCCTCTACCGTTTGGTTAGTATCCCCAAACCTTATCCATCCGCTCATTGCATAGCTGGTAAGAGAGGTAAAATGCGATCGAGTGCCGCGTGCTAACATAAGCTTTCCCCAAATTCCCACAAAGATCCTATCGGTTTTGCAGCCGGCAGGTTCATCCTGCCATCGTCCTTCGACACGCCTTACTTCAACCTGCCGGCGGTCAAGGCGGCGCTCAACGCTCCGCTCAACGCAACCTGGGCGTTTTGCCCCCCTCTCTTCGCCAACCCCGTCTTCGCCACTGGTGTCGACGCCTCAATAAAGTCCGGTCCCGGCAGCCAGCCGGTAATTCCGCGCGTCATCGATGGCACGCGCAACGTGATCCTAGGCCATGGCTCGCGCGACTTCCTCGTGCTGCCCGACGCGACGCTGCTCACTATCCAGAACCTGACGTGGCAGGGCGTTAGAGGGTTCAGGGTGCGCCCCTGGGCGCCCTTGTTCGTGCCGTACCACGACAACACTAACGCGTCGGCTGGACCGGCGGGCGCGGGCGTCGTCGGGACGAGCCACTCGGAGCGCGGGCTCACGTGGTTCGAGACGGCGCTGGCGGGCCACCTCGTCGCGCAGGACCAACCGGCCGTGGCCTTCCGCATGGTGGAGGTGCTGCTGGGGCGGGTCCAAGGGTTCACGAGTACGGCACCTTTCACGGTGGATGTGGGTGGTGCTGGTCCGCAGCCTCCTGCGGGCGCGCTGGGTATGGGCACGGTGGATGTTAGAGGCACGGTCGGGTACGGGTACGAGTTCACGAAGTGGTTTGGGGGTGGGAACCGGACCGTGTTTGAGGACCACGCTGGTGCAGGTGGAAATGGAAATGATTATGGTGTTGCTTGAAATTGCTGACTCGGTCGGAGGGGCAAAGAGCAGGACCGGTTTGTCAGAATAACTAATAATCCTTTTATGGGTGGTGGTGTCGACAACAGGTCGCTACCTTCTGTGGGTAAGATGGCATGTGCGTTCTTTTCTTTCATAGCCTCCCTTTCAATACATAATTGGAAAGCGCGTTTCTCAGTAGGAGAAATAGGTGGGCGTAACTTTGGGCCCTCAGCAAGTTATATCTCAGGTTCGTTGTGTACATAATTACAGTACATAGTGACCAATTCGGGAAAGAACCAGACCATGGTTGGAGCGAAGTGCCCTGCACAACAACCCCTGCCTGTCCATACCCGGGACCGCATTGCTAGCTCACTGCCAGTTGGTCTTGGCCCGCAGCTGGCGAGAACCCTGAGGGCGCTGCATGGGGCATTGGCAACCCTCGCGTGCCTCGGAAGCCGTCCTCAAAACTCCGCTGCAGAAACCATCACAGAATGCTCGCGTTAAATTCGTCGTCCTGATTGCACCCGGCAGCCGAGGCCATGCCCTCCATTCTCACCGTCCAATCTTACCCACAAGTTTGACATCATCGGCATACAAGGTTCGATCCCTTTCGCGCACGCCACAGCTCTGCTTCGACGGGATGCAGCCGTCGTTACCCCTCCTCCGGCACGCCGCCCGCCCCGCCATCAATTCCCATCATCGTCTCCTGTCGCGTGCCCCGCTGCCGACTGCATGCAGCCGCCTACTCTCCCCGTTTGTCACAGGCACGATTAGCCAACAACATCCTTGGCCAGCACAACACCATCCCCTCCGACGTCCACCAGCCGCCGTCCGCACAATGGCTTCGGGCTGCGTGAGTTCTGCCTCGCGAGGCAACGGTCTCGAAAAATTGCCCAACTCGTCGATTCGCGTCCTGCGCACCGTCTCGGCCCTGCGTCGCTGGCGCCGCCCGCACCTTCTTGACCAGCGCTCCATCGCCCTCGTTCCGACCATGGGCGCCCTGCACGAGGGCCACCTGTCGCTGATCCGCGCCGCCGCCCGCGAGAACCACCACGTTGTCGTCTCGCTCTACGTCAATCCGGCCCAATTCGGCGTGCGCGAGGACCTGGCCAGCTACCCCGTCACCTGGGACGCCGACGCCGACGCCCTTGTGCGCCTGGATCGCGAGCTGGCCGACGACGGATGCAATCTCGGCCGCATCAGCGCTGTCTTCGCCCCGTCCACGGCCGAAATGTACCCCGGTGGTTTCCCCGGTCAGGAGGTTGACAGCAAGGGCAGCTTCGTCACTATTACGCCCGTCGGCGAGGTGCTCGAGGGCCGCTCGCGCCCGACCTTCTTTCGCGGTGTCGCCACCGTGTGCATGAAGCTGTTCAACATTGTGCAGCCGGAGCGCGTCTACTTTGGGCAGAAGGACGTGCAGCAGACCGTGGTGATCAAGAGGATGGTGCGCGACTTCATGCTGCCCATCGAAGTAGTGATCGGCCCCACCGCCAGAGCCCCGGAGGACGGGCTCGCCCTGAGTTCCAGGAACGTTTACCTGGGGCAAAGGAGGAGGGCGGTGGCGCCCGTGCTCTACAACGCGCTCCGAGCGGCTGAGGCGGCGTACGAGGGCGGCGCGAGGGACCGGGTGACGGTGCTTGGCGCGGCCGAGAGCCTCGTCGAGCGCACGCTGGCGGAGCAGATGGCGCTGGCGCCAGAGAAGAGGGTACGGTTCGAAGTCGACTATCTCTCACTCGCAGACCCCGACACCATGGAAGAGATTGACATTGTCGATTCCGCAAGGGGCGGTATCCTGAGCGGCGCCGTCAAGATGCTGCCCGTGGAAGCACCAGGGGAGGGCGAAGACCTCGGCCACAGCGGGGGTCCGCCCGTCAGGTTGATTGACAACATCATACTGCCACCTGCAGAGGAGAAGTCCAACTAAAAGAGCATCGAACTAGGTAACTGGCATTATGGCACCAATCTTGCATTGTTCGGCGTTTTGGATTTCGTCACATTTTAGCGCGCATATTTGCGGGCTCCTATAGACGTATGATAGAGATGAGGCGCAACAATGTGCCTCGACTTGGATTTAGGAGGGTTGTTTCTTGTACACTAGACGGATAGGTAGGTATGTATTCAGGCCTTAAGAGGCGTAAACCAATATTAGAAGGCTTTCACATGCTGCCTATCGTAGGCACCGGCCTTGTATCTGCCCGCGATATTCTGCCAACGCTGAGTGTGTGTGCGAGAAACAATTCAACTAGAAGATTGGACGGACCATTCTTGAATTCACTCCTCTATTTTCTCTCTTCGTTACTGGTACGAAATTAATCAGGCGAAATACATCCAATGTATTTTTGGGAGCAGAAGTCGGACGCTTCTGGGTCGCCACTTTTGCAGTCGCAATGGATACATATCTACCCAAGCTGCCTTACCCCTGACCGACTCCGCAGCTTCTCCGCCCATGTTGCAAACTCTTCACTCGAAGTCCACCACCCGTCTTCCAACAAGGTCCGCTGGCTCAATGGCAGAGCGTCTGACTACGACTTCTCTGAAGTAATCAGAGGACATCGAGTAATCAGGAGGTTCCAGGTTCGACCCCTGGGTGGATCGTTTTGCCTTCATCGCTCTCCGAAGATCTTATATCTTTTTATTAGACAGAAGAAGAGATAGTACTGTGTACTTTTTTGTTTTCACTTTGCTGTGTATGAAGGCAGCATTATCGACTAGACCCGGACACGACTAACCTGGTCACCGAATGTCTTACCGTGCCATTACCGCTCGGCGCGGACAGAGGAACTCTGATTTGTTGCAGCACTGCTGCTGCTTGGATGTCCTCGACCTGCCCGTATCTTCAGGATCCTTACTTGACTGCTCCGTTTCCACTACCCTTAGACCTTCTTCCTTCAAGTCCGCGGTAGCTTCCAGACTGGATGGTGTCTCGTTCACAATCCGCCATTGAGCAACCAATCTCCCAGTCCACCGGATTTGTAGTTACCCTGGTATTCTGTGAACATCGTGTCCACCACAAGAATGGGTTACCAACGTTCCCCCAAATCATAACTGAAGGGTTAGCCAAATTAGAAGTCGGCTATGCGCACGAAGGCTGATGTCGAGTCTGTTCCAGGCAGCTACAAGTACGCGAACTGGAACCAGAAGCCCACACCGCTCGACTCTGACGTCGTATGGCACCGCGAAGGGATGTTGGAGGACTATCCCTTTGGTCTCCACGACTGCTAGTGCTGGTGGACTGCAGTGAATTTTAGCAACTAAAACCCCACTGCTGAGACGGATGCCTACCGAAGTTGAATGTTGGGTACGCCTTGGACGAGTCCCATATCAGTTCCTTATCATCAGAAACGGAACGGTATAGCCGCTCGACTGATAATTTCAAATCTTTCCTGACCATAGTCCACCACTGATCACAGTTTCTTGGAGAAGTGCGATCGGAACTTTCTCGACGCGCGATCGGCGGACCGGAACTGGAACTGCTCCCCATGAATCTCAAAAACCATCTTCGACGTGGCCTCCTCGGCGGGTTTCTCGCCCTCCGTGGGCTTCAAGTCCGAAACCGGTACCTCGAATCGAAACACGGTGCCCTCTTTGGGCACCAGCTTGAGCTTGTTGTCCCTCGTCACAATTTCAAAGGCAAATTTGGAGTCTTTGACCACGATCCCCCTGATTCCGACCCGGCTCACGCACCCACTCCGGACAACCTCAACGCCGGCCCCGTGAAAATCGGCGCTCGCCAGCTTGGCCGCAGCCCCCTCACCACCTGAGTAGACCTCGTGCCCCAGGACCTCGCGCACATAGCCGAGCCAGAGTTGGTGCAGCGGCTCGAAGAGCGCGTACCGCTGCCGCTCGCGGGGCACCCTGTAGAGGCCGAGCCTCCGGCGCTGGGAGGCTGAGAGGGGCTTAGGCTTGAGCGCTTTCTTACGCTGCTGCCGCTTCTTCTCCTGGGCTCGGCGGCGCGCGGCGCGCGCGTCCGAAGGGGGCGGGGAGGACGGGGCCAAGAAGAGCGGACGCTGCTGAACCTTTTCGGTAAATATGCGTGTGGCCTCGTCCGGGTCGTGGGCGCGTGCGAGGAGTATGGCAGCTATTGGCTGATCCTTTTTGGCGTTCGGCTCCATAGTCATATGAGGTAATTTGAGCTGCATCGGGGATTATTTGTGTTTGACTTCAGCAGGTTTGTTGTTCCTCTGGGACTTTTTTTTTTTTTGCCTTTTTGCGAATCGGTGACGGAATGCTGAACCTCCACTGGAACGCTTGGCTGTAGCTCTGAGCAGGGCCCCGCGTAGGTAATCGTTTGGGCGCTCCCCTCGGCCCCACTACCCCCATGGGAACATCTGCGCCAAAGCAGGACCCCTGTCGCTTCCCCTTGGAGCAAGTGCTTGTAACAGCCAACCTCGGTCATCAGAGGGTAGCACCGGCACTTGCAGTTCTTCTTCGACTCGAGCTATGCACCAAATCTTGGTCCTTTGCTGCAGCACTACGAAAACTGCTCTCAGAGGTGTAAACGAATCGGCCCAACCCCCAATTGAACGCAGAGATTGCTTGACGGCGGAAGAGGCGCGGATTGGGAAAAGGGAGGGACATACGGAAGAGAGGACGACTCAGCGAAGGCGATCATGGCTCCGGAGGATGACCGCCATGATTCGGCGCCCGATTTGCGCATTTTGGGCGACCGCATCACGCTCCAGCCCAGCGGGTTCGTCGAGCCGGCACTCACCGAGGATGGCAGGGAGGAGGCCCTCATGAAAAACATGGCCCGCTTCCGCTCAGAGCCATTGCGGTAACTATCCCAGTACTGCGCCGTCTCCATGTCACTCCTGGGCTGACTTTGACAGTTTCCTTCGTGAGGTGTCCCTCTACGTCTCCGGCACCGGCTGGCGTGCTTACGACGACGTCATCGGCCAGCCCATCTTCTACTCGGGTTTCTCGGAGCACATTAAGAGCCAGATAATGTCGGCAACACTGCTGCAGACCAAGATCGCCCAGCTGGCTGACATGCGGATTGCCGTTGAGGAGAAGGAAGGCTTACTCAACCAAAATGACCGCGAGTTTGTCGTGAAAAAGGCCCAGCGCCGCGCCGTGCTTGTTCAGAGCCTACAGGAGGTGGCCGAGAACTTGACCGACAAGATGATTTGCAAGTTCGACAGTAAGCCGTTCATCCGAGGCGCGTATTACCTGGTGACACAGCTGCTGCTGAGGGCGTATCACCAGGGCATTCACGTGTCGAGCGAGGAGGTGCTGCGGTTGCGGAGGGTGGCTGAGGAGGCGGCAAGGAAAAAGCAGAGTATCATCTTCTTACCCTGCCACAGGTCGCACGTAGATTATGTCTCCATGCAGCTGCTCTGCTACAGGTTGGGCTTGGCGCTTCCAGTCGTGGTAGCTGGTGACAACTTGAACTTTCCAGTCGTTGGAAGCTTCTTACAGCATGCCGGTAAGCCCACTCCCCGTTCTCCCTTGCTGTCCAGATGCTCATCGTCGTCAAGGAGCCATGTACATCCGCCGCTCCTTCGGCGACGATCAACTCTATACAACACTAGTGCAAACGTACATCGACGTCCTGCTCCAAGGCGGTTACAACCTCGAATGCTTCATCGAGGGAGGCCGCTCGCGGACAGGCAAGCTGCTGCCCCCAAAGTTTGGCATTTTAAACTTTGTTCTCGACAGCCTTCTGTCTGGCCGCGTCGATGACGCCATCATCTGCCCTGTCAGTACCCAGTACGACAAGGTCATTGAAACCGAAGGCTACGTTACCGAACTGTTGGGCGTTCCAAAGAAGAAGGAAAACTTGGCGGATTTCCTCTCAGGCGGGTCTAGTGTGCTCTCTCTCCGGCTGGGGAGGGTCGACGTGCGGTTTCATGAGCCCTGGAGTTTAAGAGGTTTCATGAACGAGCAACTGTCTAGGTTGTCTAAAATGCCGTCGGCCATCAACATCAACTGGAAAGACATGAAGAACCAGATGCTTCGACAGAAGCTCTTGCGGACGCTCGGTTATAAGGTGCTGGCTGACATCAACGCCGTGTCGGTGGTGATGCCCACGGCCCTGATCGGAACCGTCTTACTAACCCTGCGCGGTCGTGGCGTCGGGAGGGCCGAGCTCATCCGGCGTGTGGAGTGGTTGACGGATAGGATAAGAGCCAAAGGCGGGCGAGTCGCTCACTTTGGAAACTCGCCACTCCCAGACGTCATCGAGCGTGGTCTGGACGTGCTCGGCAAAGACCTCGTCGGCGTTGTCGAGGGCCTCGCCGAGCCGACCTACTACGCCGTCGACCGCTTCCAGCTGTCCTTCTACCGCAACATGACCATTCATCTATTCATCTCGGAAGCCCTGGTTGCCGCGGCGCTCTACACGCGGGTGAAGCGCGGCGGCGGGCCGCCAATCCAGGACATCCCTTATCAGGACCTGCACGATCAAGTCCTTTTTCTCTCATCGCTCTTCCGTGGCGAGTTCATCTACTCGGGCGAAGGCCTCGCTACGAACTTGGAGAGGACGGTCCTCGGGCTCGAAGCAGACAATATCATTCTCATCGAGAGGGATGAAGAAGGAAACATCAGCAAAGTCGGCCTCTCTGACGCGGAACGAGCCGCCGGCCGAGAAAACTACGACTTTTACTGCTTCCTGATCTGGCCCTTCATTGAGGCGAGCTGGCTGGCCGCCGTATCGCTAATGGGTCTGACGCCGCCGATTGGGCAGAAAGATGACATTTGGGTGCAAGTCTCCAAGGCGCAGGACAGCGCGCAATTGGTACGTTTCCCTCTACCCCACCGCCCACTAACACTTCAACGGAGCCTTTTCCACTAACTCACTCTGTGTGTGTGTGCGCATGTAGCTAGGAAAAACTTTGTACCACCAAGGTGACCTGTCCTACTTCGAAGCTGTCAACAAGGAGACGCTCAAGAACTCGTACCAGCGCTTCGAGGAGGAGGGCATCATCCAGGTGGTCAAGTCCAAGGACACGCGCATCCCGCCAAGGCTGCGCGTCGCGCCCGAGTGGCGCCCAGGCAGGGACGAAAAGACGGGCCGGCTGCTGGCGTCGGGCCGGCTGTGGGATTTTACCGAAAAGATTGCCTCGAGCCGGCGAGAGGGCAAGAACCGCAGGGATGGGGCGACGGTCAGCATCCGCGTCGTTGCGCTCACGGACGCGCTGGGGAGGAAGCTGTTTGAGGACGCCGTGCGAGGCGCAGAGGGCAAGGGTAAAGGCAAGGTGGGCGCGCCGGCGAGGCTGAGCAGCGAGGAAGAAAAGAGCCTGAGCCGGAGCGTCATGGAGCAGAGGAGGCGGAGAAGGTTGGAAGGGAGGGCGCATTTGTGAGGCTTCTCTTTGGTGAGGGTGGTTGGATTTTTTCCATTTTTGTCTTGCTTGGAGCTAAAACAGTGGCAGGAGTTGAGGATCTGTTCTTTAGAATACCATATTGAGGGCGGCGCCGTTCAGCAATTATGTAAGGCGGCGAGCAGTGCATAGCCATCCGGCACGGGGCTTGATTCACCAGGCGACTTTTGTGATATGCGAGGAGCGCCTTCTAGAGCAGTACAGTACTAATACTAGTACCCTTTCGTGTCCCAAGTAGTAATGTAGAGAGAGGTCTGACTTAAGTCTACCACACTCGCTTGGTAACGTTATGTGCTCTCGTTAATCAGAACACATCCCAGAGACTCACCTTCCCATCTTTGCTTCCAGCAACCAGCCAGTGCGCCTCTCTCACCTGTTGGATTCGTTTCTCACGCACCGTCAATTCGACAAGCTTCGGCACAGCCACGACCTTCTTGTCGTCCTCATTTTCCACCTTTTCATTCCCGCTCTGTGCCTTGGTCTCCAGCGGACCCAGCACTCCGGGTTCCTCACCTTTCCTTTCGCCGTCCCGCTGTTGATATTGTTGATGTTGTCGTCGTTGTACCGCCGTCTTCTCCTCATCCCCGCCCTCCTCCTTCTCCTGGTGCGCCAGCGTGTCAGCATCGACAATGGCCGCGAAGGCGGTGGCGTAGCATCCGACGGTGTGCCACTTGAGCACGGCAACCTCAGCGAGCGTACGGGTCGAGTAGACGCGCACTCGGGCATCCCAGCCGGCAGTAGCGAAGATGCGGCCATCGGAGCGGATCTGAAGCGATTGCTGGCCCGCGTGCTTCGTGTTGACTATCTTGAGTGGCTGCTGCTTTCGAGCAGTCGTCGCAGGGTTTGTGGGCTGCGAGGACGGCGGTGGCGGGTTGCTTGACAGGGCTGCTGTGAGGAGAGATTTGCTGGGGGTTTTCCCGCCGCTCTGCGTGGAGGGACTGGGGTTTGCGGGAGATGGAGTCTCCAAGGTGGTGGTGGTAGGCTGGGGTGGTGACGAAGTAATCGCTGATGGGGGTGGCGGTGGGAGGGGATGCTTAGCGATGATGGCGTCGGCGCTGGAGGTGAGGAAGAAGTCCCTTTTGGGAGAAACGTCGAGTGAGAGGATGGGCTGAGAGTGGCAGTGCGCCTGGTATTGAACAGACCAGTCGCCGCAGTCGGTGAGCCGGGCTACCGTCGCCATGCCGTTTTCGTAGCCGGCGACGAGGGTTAGGTTGTGCCCGTGATAGAAAATTGAGAGAGCCATGACCATCCCGTTTTTGTCGCCTAGTTTCACGGTGTGCTGCCGTGCTTGAGAGGGCAGATGAAAGATGTCAATCTAAGAGCATGAGCATGATTAATTGCCGCCCCAGGACAAGATCCTCGGGATAAACTCACGGCTTCGGACGCCAGCGTGTTCGGTACGGCGAGAAGAATGTCGGACGGTGCAGCACCCAGCCCCGCAGAGGCGGGGCAATGAGAAAATGAACAGAAGTTCATGGTGTTGACCTCGAGCATGTACAGCATCCATGGTTGTGGACGGGGTTCTGGTGCTGGGTCCAGGGGCAAGGTTGTGCTCAGCCGGCCCTCTTCCTCTGAAGTAAACTTCCATACGATGAGCTTGTTGTCTCGTCCATGACTAGTGACCAGCCTCGAAGTTCAGCGTCCGGTCTTCGTCCTCTCTGGGACAGGCACCAGTATCCATCCACCTACGTGATCAACCGGTCATCCCCCCAGCCGGCGATGCCTAATATGGCATTCCCGTGAGCCTTCCATACAGCGCGCGGCCGCATGATGGTAAGGTCCCAAGCCACGATGAAACCATCTGCGTCGCCTGTGACGAGGCGATGGTTGGCGCGGACAAAGGCGGCAGCGTGCACCTGCGCCTTGTGTCCGCGCAAAATCGACTTGGGCTGTGCTGGTCGCCCATGCGTCGCCATAATCTTCTCAATTTACGTGCTCTGGTTGTAGTGCCTGTTATGGCTGTGTTTGTTGATGTTGAGTGGGGGTTCATTAAATGCAACTATGAATTACATAGAATCCACGAATTTGGCCGAGTGGTCGAAGGCGCAGGGTCGTGGTCTGACTAAGCTTCAATATCACAAGACGCCAGACTAGTTATGGTGATACTGGTGATACAAGAAATACAAAAATACAAGGCGCTAGGTTATAGTCCTACTAGTTAAGTAACGGTTAAAGTTCGTCTGTAATCTGTAGATGGCGCCGGATCATGTGGTATGTCCGTATTGAGCGATACCAAATTCCAAGGCGCCAGGTTATGGTATGATTAAGCGAATTAGGGTTACATGAACTTCCAAATTGGGAACCAAACTGGGAAGCAGACCCGCCACTGTGTGTAAGATAACTCCGGAGTACGAAGTACAGAGCTCTTGAAACAAATTCAACCAAGTTGGGAGCCCCGTGTAAGTGGCCAGACATGAAGATGATTTCCGTTTACAGTTTAGGACATTCAGCACCACCGCCTCTGCATGTAAGCTGCAAGATCATTCATTCAACGCAGTAAGTTGTGTCCAGCTTCAGAGATGTATGTGAGCATTGAGGTCTGATGCAATCGTCACATAGCGGTGCAGAGTCCTCACTCCTAGACAAATTGCGATTTGGGTCCGCTCAACGGCGGCAAGTCCCTGTCGTCTGAATTAGGAGATAACCTGGAAAACGCGGACCGTTCCGAGACGATCTTGACTGCATACACGTGCTCATTGTTGATGCGAAAGTTTATTGCGCTCTGTTGCTCATGGACCCCGCAATCCAATGGAGAATGTGCAGACGCGGTGAAGTGGAAGTGTGAAGATTACACCACATACCAGTTTGATACGGTATTTGTATGCCCTGCATGCAACGCAGCGCCGTTTCAACGACCCTTGTCATGATGCAACTCTACTGCTGCATGGGCTCCTGACCGCCCGTGCCCATGCCCGCCTCGTGCCCCTGCGCGCCGTTTCGCTCGGGCGACCTGCTCAAACAGCGTCCTCCGCGTCGACTTTAGCCATCTGCAACCCCACGAACTCGGTCAGTTCCGTGTGGATTACGCAGTACGAAGCACGTCGCCGTGCATCGGTATTGGGGGACTGGAACCGAACCGTGGGATGCTCGGCCACTGTTGTTTCAACCGTTCAATTCCTGAAACACTCTTGGCTTTCTGTCTATTTTTATTCAGTGTCGCAGTTCGGGTTCTGGACACCACTGAATAATACCCACAGACACTGGGCGTCGGCCTGACCTCATGGAAAGACAGTTGCAGCATCTGGGCCTCGGAATCCAGGGCATGGATGGCTTCGTCCAACTTGAATCTGTGCGCCCTGCTCATCATCCATCGCAGCAGGCCTTCAGTCCCCGGGTCCTTCGTACTCCCGACTTCTTGATCCTCTGGTATGCGGTTCCGCCGCGGTTGACATAGCCTCTTCACTCGGCCTCGGGCAGACACTGAGATCATGGACCCTGCCCGTCGACCTCGGTCGCGATCTCGCCAGCCGTCAACAAACGCCTTACGTTCCCGGACGCATACTCCAATTGCACGTCACGGGGGTCAAGATCAGGAATACACGCCACTCAGCAGCAACCACAATACCGTTACCGAGTATGACGTCTTCCCGGTCAGGCGCCACGGGACACCAACAAGCTACCTTGCTGGTCACAGTCAGCCCTGGGACGCAGATACCCGAGCGACGCCTCCGCCATTTTTTCATGGACCTATGGGCACCACTGGTACCGGCAGCATCGGCCAAGGGAGAGGTGGAGGGAAGCCCGCCGCTTCTCGAAGTCC
This sequence comes from Corynascus novoguineensis, assembly GCA_033296725.1. Taxonomy (NCBI): domain Eukaryota; kingdom Fungi; phylum Ascomycota; class Sordariomycetes; order Sordariales; family Chaetomiaceae; genus Corynascus; species Corynascus novoguineensis. The sequence continues at coordinate 56,054 of MU857626.1, forward strand.
TGTGGTGGGCAAGTCGAAGCGGGTGCGCACCGGGTGTCTCACCTGCCGGGAGCGTCATCTCAAGTGTGACGAGGGCGTTCCGGATTGCAACAATTGCCGAAAAAGCAACCGCGAATGTAAACGTGGCTTACGACTGAACTGGATCGAGATCAAAAAAGGGGATTCGCCATGCATATCTCCGGCAGCGGAATGGTCAGGTTCGTACTGCTTTTCCGTCTTCCATATGGTTAGCTGTGGAATCTGTTGACACTATTCCCCCTAGTTCAAATTTTGGACGAGTCGCGGTCCGTTGCTGCAGAGTATGAGGGAGGCCTTGAACTGTATCCCAGCCTGCCCGCCGCATCACCACCAGAGTTAAACCTAGAGGTACCAAGCCGTGACGTCCAACTACCCGTACTCCATTTTGAAAACGGCGGCGGCAGCGGAGATGCCCCTCATGTCCGAGACCAGTACCATCCCAACCATGTCGGCCAGCCTCCGCCGCACGAGTCACCGAATCATCATCAGAGCCCACCAGGCCGGCCAAGCACTGAGCTTCCATACCTAACTCCTCGGCCTCGACCGGGACCGCAGCCAAGACACGCTTCATCTAGTGGCGACGACGGATACAGTTCCCCTCCGCTGCAGGACCGTGACGAACTGAAGGGATATACGTCACACCCGCTCAGTATTGGGAACGCCGGAGGGCAGAGCACCACCCCACAACTCACCCCCCAGCCCACTGGACCACAACCGCCGCCGCACGAATTCCGAGCCGGGAGCCAAGCCGGGCACGGCCAGCACTTTGGCACCCAGACTGGACTCATGACGCCGTCAAGCGAGAACACAACTGATGAGCGAGACTACTTGAGTACAGATGAAGAGATCCATTTCATGCAGGCCTTCATTGACGACGTGTCCATCTGGATGGACGCCCTAGACAAGGACAAGCACTTCGCTAACGTCGTGCCATACTTGGCGCTCAAACTACCCATGCTGTTGAACGCCTTGCTGGCCTGCGGTGCCAGACACCTAGTTCTGACTGGGCAGCACGATGGGGAGAAGGCTGACTATTATTACAACATGGCAACTACACAGTTGTCGCGCAGCCAGCAGGAGCGGGAACGCGACCCCGGCGAGTGCGCCCTCACCGCCGTCGTCCTAGACGCCTACCATGTCATGAGCGGTCCGCCCACCCAACGCATGGGCCACATCGCCTCTACCCGCGCCCTCATCCGTGGATGCGGTTGGGACGCATCCTCCACCGGTCTTGCAGCCGCTTGTTTCTGGGTCAATGTGGGCATGGAGGTGCTCAGCTGCATCGCCTTTGGCTGGCCGACAGCGTGGGATCCGGACCAGTGGGGTTTGGACCTGAGTTTCGCGACGCTTGACGCCGCCAGCCGGAGTGGAAGCCGCAGCGTGGCCGGGAGTGACGACCTATGGACCACGCGAGCCGAGGGCCATCCTGCTGTGAATGACAACCCGGAACTCGGCGAGGAAGAGCTCTGGGTGCAGCGCATCTTTTACGTCATGGCCAAGGTCGCCAACTTCCGCGCCAACACGCCGCAGTTCCAGGAACCCTCACCGCACGATGAGCAGGTCCGTCTGCAGAACCGCTTCGCCGAGTGGAGGCGCCTGCAAAACATGTGCAACACCTGGAACCTTAGCTGTCCCCGCTCGATGCGGCCGTACGGGTACTCGCCTGGACCATCGCCAAAGTCTCTGTTCCCCAATGTATGGTGAGTTGAGAAAATGATCTTCCTTCTTTCCATGCTTCCCTATGTCATTTCTTCCATCGGGATCCTTTCCGCGAACTCCCACCCAAAAAAAAAAAAAAACAATTTTGCCTACCCCTCCTTGCGGTTAACCCTCTATCAATGCATCCTTACCCTTTCTCACTAACGCACAATGCAATGCAGGCTCATCAAACCACCCGCCAAGCTGGCCCGCCTCTTCTACCACACGGCTATGTGCCTGCTCGCGCAGGTGAACCCGCTCGACCCGCGCGACAGCCGCGAGAAGCGCGCGGCGCAGCTACATCACGCGCACCACGTCTGCGGCATCGCCGCCCACACGTTCGACCGCGCCGTTGTCTCGGTCGCCATCCGCAGCCTCGCTGTTGTCGGCGCTGCCCTGGCCGACCCCCGCGAGCAGGACGAGTTGCTGGCTGTCTTGGCGCGCATCCAGCGCGAGACGGGCTGGAAGCTCGCCAGGGTCGTGGACCACCTGCGAGGTGCTTGGGGCAGAGATGCCGGTGGTTCGGGCCCTTCTAGTGCAGGGACAGCGACAGCGGGGCACGAGTCTGGGGTGTTGGCGCCGCTACCTGCTGTAGGTTGCGGGTATTCGGGGCTAGGTGGGCGGTGATGACTGCGCCCGTGTCAGAGAACGTACGGTAGATGATGCTTCGGCTATGTAAGGAAGGACTGCAACGAGCCGCTGTGTTATGTTTGGAGGAATAGGATCAATGGCGCAGTGTTTGACGGGTTCCAACAGCAGAAGATTTGAAGATACCCACTAGCCGTGAATAAGTCCGGCCCGCACAACGATGTATATATATATATATATACATGCGGTACCATATACCTTCTATTTCATGTTTCGGTATCAAAATGATGGATCAATTTGTAGTTTATGGAATCCCTCCGTTCTATCATGTTTCATGCCCGCAGATAGAAAAGCGGTAATGACTCGTCTAATTGTCCCCCAGATGGTTTTAGAATCTCAATACTCTCCTTTTATTTTATTTTTTTTTCTTTTCTCCGTGTTGGCACCCCCGGCGCCCCTCCCCTCCTCCCCTCCCCCACAAAGCACACATAACCAAAATCATCTAACTTTCCATTCCTGCTTTTCCCTTCGTCTTCGTTTACGCAGTCTCCACGGCCTGCACTACTTCCCCCTCGGCTACCTCGGCACCCCGGATCATACCCTCCTCCTGCTCCACTTCGGCAGGCGGCACGACGATGCCGTACTTTTCGTACGGAAACCCGACCAGCGTTGGCATGTACTCAGCCCACCCGTCGTCAAGCTCGCCGAGCTGGTGCGTGTCCACCCCTTCCCCGGCCTCTCCCGTGCGGCCCGCGAGCACATCGGCCTCGCGGCCAGCGTACTCCTTCTTGAGCATCGGGTGCGGCACCCAGACCACGCGCATGCCCGCGCGACGCCCGGCCTCGACGCCGGGCACGCTGTCCTCGAAGACGAGGCACTCTTCTGGCGTGATGGGCCGCTCGCCCGCGGGGAGAGACTCGTTAATGGTACGTAGTGCCACTAGGAAAATGTCCGGGAGGGGTTTTCCCCTTCCAGGAGGGATGCGCGGGTCATCACCGAGCACGCGGCGGGTGGTGGGAAAGACAGAGAAGAGCTCCTCGAGGTGGGCCGTCTTGAGGCGGAAGTTGGCCTCATGCGACGACGTCGCCAGCGCGATGTGCACCCGCTGAGGCGTAGTGGCGGCGGTTCCTCTTTCCTCTGTCGTCTTTGACTCCTTCTTGAGGTCCCAGTAGCGGGTGCGGCCGAGGTGGGCGAGGAGCTCAGGGACACCCGGCAGAGGCTGGGTCGTCGGGAAGTGCTTCATCTGCAAGGCGGTGAGCTCCTTAATGTACTCGTCGTGGCCGATGGGAAGCTGGGCCCAGTCGCGGAAGAGCTTGGTGGCGGCGGGGCCCGGGCGGCCTTGGAGCCGGGCCTTGATGCTCCACGGAAGTTGCGGGCGTTGGTACTTTTCCAGGATCAGGTTTATACAGAGGGTGTAGAGGTCCTCGGTATCCAGAAGAAGTCCGTCCATGTCGAAAAGACAGGCGCGGACCGGGGGGAAACTTGATATATGTCAGTTTATGCCTCATGGTGGACGCGCCACAGCAACTTACTCTGTTCTGGGAGCCATTGTTTCCAAAAAAGTCCAAATCAAACAAATGTGATGTTGTTTGGTAGCCGAATTTGTAATGCGAATGTTCTTGTTAAAATTGCTGATTTGATCGTATAAACCTTCTAAATGGTTCGGCACCGGTTTATGTGCGGGTTATGTTTACTTCGTATTTCCCACGATTGTTGACTCACTCGGCTTCAGATCTTGAGAAACGGCGGGGGTCACAAAGGAGGGGGGAATCAACTGCATAGGTACAAATCAGAAAAACGATAAGGCCCATGCACGACAGTGGAGCAGTAGTGTAGCCTCTTAGAGAAGACACACTGGGCACGAAAGTTTGTGCTATCCGAAGATAGCCCGGAGCTCTTGCTGCAGTTGCCATCGAGCAGTGAGGGGAGTTATGGTAGTGATCTAAAACGAGAGGGCTACGTGAATACGGAAGGAGGGCTACGGCCTTTCACATGGCAGGTTGTGTCAGATCCAGAAGACTCGGAAGTAACCGCCAACCAATCGAAGACAGATAAATCGGCAAACGTGATTTACACAACAGTTACGAATGGTGGTAGTCAAAAAGAAGGGGCAAAGATCATTTTTGATAAACTTGTTGCACTTTTCCCATTCGGGCCTCTTTGGGAGGTGAAACGTCCACTAGGTATGCCGAGGTATCACGCAAGACTTGTCAGTTACCTTGCCTGACTCCGTTCCTCCTGAAGCCTGTTCCCATTGTGGATGAGGTGTGGCATGCGTGTCCTAAGAAAATGACCCGTCGAGTACCTTCGTTTAGAGATCACTCAACTGGAAGTTGGCTATGCTTGAGTCTGGGCCACGGGTTGGAACGGCCCACTTTGTAATTTTCCGATGTGCCCACCTCTTTGGGCGTGGAATCGGTAATTCCCGGTAACGTCACACATAATCCCCCGCGTGGCATCGTATTGATTGAACTCATTGCGCCCTCTGCGTCCAACCGTTGTTATATCACGTATCGACCTCGGCCTGCTTGGGGAAAGACATCTTCAGGAGTGTTTATTGGGGTACAGAAATGACAATGAGCAAAGATAAAGCACCAGCTGAGCCAGAGTCGAATGACGAGCGTGCGAACGCTGAGCCTGAGAGGTTCGATCCCGAGGAAGAAGCAGCAAGTGCCCAAGCCTCCTCCATCTGGCAGACAGAGACTGACATTCCGGTCTTGCAGTCCTTGATTTCGGAATCCAACTCGCACAAAGCTGAAGCAAACGCTCTCTTCACGTCGGGAAAATACGAGACAGCAATCAACAAGTATGACGAGGCCGTTGCCGTGTGCCCCAACTATCTGGACTACGAGCTGGCTGTGCTCCGGTCCAACATTGCCGCTTGCCACTTGAAGCTAGAAGAATGGAAGGAAGCCATCAGCAATGCCACCACTGCTTTGGATGGGCTTGATCGGTTGGAGGGGCAGGAGAAGGAAAAGGAGGATAGGACTCCGACAGCAGGAGATACCAAAGATGCCGAGACGAACGACGCAGAGGCAGAAATCATAAGTGCCGGCGCCACCAAAGCCGGCCCCGCTCTCTTGAGTAACCCGGATGAGAACTCGGCAGAGATCGCTCGCCAGAAACGCCGTGACGACATCGCGAGGATACGCGCCAAGGCTCTGATGCGTCGAGCACGTGCGAGGAGCGAGTTGGGAGGATGGTCGAACCTGGAGGGCGCTATTGAAGACTACAAACGGTTGGCTGGCATGACTAACCTTACGGCGGTCGACAAGAGAATTGTGAATGCCCAGCTTCGGGCCTTGCCGCCTCTCGCTAAAGCGGCACAGGAGAAGGAGACAGCAGAAATGTGGGCAAAGCTCAAGGAGTTGGGAAATGGAATACTCAAGCCGTTTGGACTGAGCACGGACAATTTCCAGATGGTCAAGGACGAGAAGACAGGCGGATATAGCATGAATTTTAAGGCAGGAGGGGATAAATAAGACCGGAACTGCTGTCACGGATCTCAAATGACGGGCTGTTCGGACTCACTCCTGTCATGAGGTATCAAGGGAAGGCATTCACTCACCATCGTCCCAGCACTCCCCAGGCTTAATCAGGAATATCCCATGATCTCGGAGTCCAAACACTCTGCTTCAAAACAGTCAGTGAGTCAACAATAATGTGCCGCACACGTTGCTGGAGGAGTGTCGTGGTTTGTCGGAATCGTCCTACCCATAAAGTCTAACAACCTCCTTGGCTACGTTAAGGACTAGGAGTCAGCCTGTGGCTAATGTGGCTTTACAGCGTAATGTCCATGGTCCAAGATCGTTAAGCTAATTGTTGCTCCTTCAGTGCTCCGTATCTTCCCCTGGTACAGCTGTATCTTGTAAGCCACAGAAGCTACAGGCTGGTTACGCAGCCTTTTAAGAGATCAATAAAAAGATAAAAAGAAAGGAAAAGTTTTGCACAGCTCATTTCACTTTATATTGAACTCAGCCAACAAGTACAACCTGTTACAGGTAATGACGGTTCGGGTCTCTCGACAGCCGAGTTATCTCGCGGCCCGGTATGCCAAGCCCGCCACACCTGCCGGGCCGGGTTGTGGGCGAATCTTTAACCACCCTGGCAGCCGATAAGCGGCTTATCAAGCAGCGCGGGGCAACCAGCAGCTAAAATTTCCTGGGGCGACGAAGTTGCCCCGCCGGCTCAAGCAATCGTTGCGTTCTGCCATCAACTGTCCGTCCGCCCTTTTCTTCCCCAAACCACCAAACTTATTCGACATACTCTGGGATCCCTCCAAGTCTATCGAAATCCCAGAACAAAATCCCAGAACAAAAAACAGTACTCAGCCAGAATCGAACGGAAAGCGACGCCAACATGGATATCGATACCGACATGGGTATGGTGTCCATGCAACAAATGGGCACCGCGCGGACAGGCGCGACGTGAGTTGCCTTTTTCAAGAGATTCTCTATATTGGTGCGGATTTTGACCTTGGTGACAACAGAATTCTTTGCTGCAATTGCGGCGCTCCCATTGATGGTACTGCCTCTGCCGGTGCTCTTTGCTACGACTGCATCAAATCCACCGTCGACATTTCCCAAGGCATCCAACGAGAGGGCACCCTGCACGTCTGCCGAGATTGCGACCGATGGCTGATGCCCCCCAACAGCTGGGTAACAGCGGCCCCCGAATCAAGAGAGTTGCTGTCACTTTGCCTCAAACGGCTACGGAACCTAGGCAAGGTTCGCATTATCGATGCCCGCTTTGTCTGGACAGAACCCCACTCGCGCCGTATCAAAGTCAAGATCACGGTCCAAGATGCCGTCGCAGACGGAGTCATGATGCAACAAAGCTTTGAGGTGGTCTACGTCGTTGCCAACCAACAGTGTCGTGAGTGTGCGAAGTCGTACACGGCAAACGTGTGGCGCGCTGCCGTGCAGGTTCGCCAGAAGGTCACCCACAAGAGGACGTTTCTCCTACTAGAACAATTAATCCTTAAGCACCAGGCGCATAAGGACACAATAAACATCAAGGAGGAGAAGGACGGCATCGACTTCTATTTTGCTCAGAGGAACCAAGCAGAAGCTTTCATACACTTTCTCAAATCGGTTGTTCCGGTTCACACCAAGGAGTCGAGACATCTCATTTCAGCTGATACCCATACCGGGAACAAGTCTTACAAGTTCAACTATTCGGCCGAGCTCGTCCCTGTCTGCAGAGACGACCTCGTGGCGTTACCTCTGAAGCTCGCAAAGTCACTTGGCAACATCGCCCCGCTGGTGCTCTGCTGGAGGATAGGCACATCCGTCAACCTTCTCGACCCGAACACACTGCAAACAGCCGAACTCAGCGCTGAAGCTTACTGGCGTGCACCATTCCACCCCTTGGCTGGCGCTACTGAACTGGTTGAGTTCATCGTTATGGATATCGAGCCGACCGGTCAGCGCAAGGGCAAGTGGGTACTAGGCGAGGCGATAGTAGCCCGGGCCTCGGACCTTGGCGTCAACGACAATACCTACTTTGCCCGGACACATCTCGGCAGCCTGCTGCACCCAGGCGACTCGGTTATGGGGTATATGCTCACAGGCACCAACTTCAACTCGGAGGCACTCGATGCCATCGAGAACTCGCGCGCGTACGGGTCGACCATCCCCGACGTGGTGCTCGTCAAGAAGCACTATCCTAACCGCCGCAAGAACAAGCGTCGCAACTGGAAGCTCAAGCGCATGGCCAAGGACGAGGGAGAGCTGCTGCCCAAGGCGGCGGACCAGGCCCGCCTCGACGCCGAGTACGAGCAGTTCCTGCGTGACGTGGAGGAGGACGAGGAGCTGCGCCAAGCGCTGGCGTTGTACAAGAACACCAAGAAGAAGAGGCAGGATGCGGACGCCATGAGCATCGCCGAAACTGAGATGACGGTGGATGATGACGATGGGCCCAAGATCAGCATGGACGAGCTGCTGGACGACTTTGATGAGCTAGAGATCAATGATGGAGGGCAAGCCTAAGAGGCCGCCTGGGGTTATCTGGAGGTAGATGATTTTGGTTTGGAATTTGATACCAGCGACTCGACAGACATGTCTCGCATTCAACGTTGTTAGTGAATTAGAGTGGCTGCTTTGTATTTCACAGCACAGATTTTGCGACACTTACCTCGCCCATGACCAGGCCGGTTCGAGCAGCATCCCAAACGCCAAACCAAGCTTCAGCGCTGGACTCTCTCATGTTGGCCTGCGTCTTTTATCACAAACTTTGATTCGAATCTTTCTCTCTGTTGTTTCACATCATCAAGCACGACAATTGAACTCCTCAGATTGCCTTCGTCAGCCACTCTCCTGATGAAAAATAGAACCTTGGTCGTTTTCACGTGTGATATCCCTAGGTTGGGGAGCAGCTGCAGGGTCGGAAGGGTTCGGTCTCTTCCATTCACTGCCTAATTGGCCGTTGTTGACTTCCGCCATTGCATTGAGCATTGACTCGCGTTGTCCAAGAACTTCCGGCAAGAGCACTAACAAATCAAAGTTTTATGGAAGCAAGATACGGAGTCTCCGAATTGAATCAGCACCTATCACACATAACTACTCATACACATTCAAGCTTGAGACGTGCTTGAATTGTATAGATTATCATAAGTGTCCTGACCGAAAGCAAGCTGGACAATATGGTTCCCCTCACGGTCAGTATCAAAAGTCTAAGGGGATACGCACAAGCTCAACGAGAAGAGGATCCAACTAGAATATAGACAACCATTGACTTGTCTTGTGCTCCACGGAAGATCAAAAAATCTTGCTGAGCACTCTCTGAACCTGTTCTGGTTGTTCCTCCTGCTTCCTTTTCTTTGCCAGGGGTATCTGCTTAAATGTCCGTCTTCGTTCCTGTGCCAGCGCACCGTCCGGCTTACCGGCCACCCCTTCGCCGCCTGATTCTTCCCCTTCATCTTCGGTCTTCTTTCGTTTCGCTGCCGCTTTGGATTGAATTCCGTTGAGAACCTTTGCCTTCTCAACGTTGCGGACAAACTCCTTGTTCTCGCGGGTGGTCTTGGCAATCTCAGCGCGCATTCTGCTAGCCCGTTCGGCATTTTCAGCAGATATTTGCTCAGTAAGATGATGCCTATCATCATAATTAGTACGCGCGACTATATAGGGATAGGAAAATGAACATACCACTTGAAGCCCTTTAAGTATTTCAGTGCCCACACATCGTCGTGGTACCAGCTCGACTTCTTCCCGCCAATAGTTTGCGCGTTCAGCAGGTCGCATGCCTTCTTTGCGTCCTTCTTCTTCACAAATTCAACCCAGCCTTCAGTAAAACACCGTTTCTTGTTGCCCCCATTGCGCACGCGACGGGCGTGTTCAGCACGGTCTTCTGGCGTGAGAAAGATTCGGTTGATTTTTCCATATGGTTCAAGCAGAGAGCGCAGTTTGGCAGGCTTCATGAAGGGGGGAATCCTCGACAAATAAACCACACCCGATTTCTTGATGGCAGCTTCGGTTGCAATAAGGTTCTTTTTGGTCAAAGGCTTCGATACACCGGGGAGCTCGGTTGGCAACCCCGATTTCTTGTCCTTTGTCCGTCCCTTCGCCTCTTCCTGTTCTTCACCTCCTTCTACCGACTCCGCAGTGTCTTCTCTGAGTTTCGCGCCGCCGCTCTCCGTTTGTTCCCCTTCTTGGTCGCTGAATTCTTCGGCATCGCTATCGTCGTCGTCTACCCTCCTCCGTTTTGCGCCACGTCCACCTTTCTGAAAATCATCCTCGGATTCGTAGTGGTGACCTGCGTCATCATCGCTGTCACCTGCGTCAAGAAATTGGTTGCGATTATTGGAGGACATGGCGGGTGAAGGAAAGAACGGTTTGTAGTTGCAGAAGCCGATCGACGAGCCAGCGCTGCTGCATTTGACCCAAAAAATTCCCGATCGTCCAGGTTCCACGACCCCTGTAGCTTCCTTATCTTATCGGCTTATCAGGACCATCAACACATGCGAGGAGGGGCACTGGCAGAGGGGCAACTGGGGACTGCTGGGGTAGGAAGGTCCGTAGGGACGAGCGACTTGGATCTTTGCTCTTCCTGATCCTCGCCTGATTCTTGTCATCCCTTCTGACGCCGAATAGCCCCAAAGCAGTGTGATCGAATCGTGAAGATAAGCGCCCCAGGATACCGAATTCTCCCCCCTGCCACCATGTCGGTTGAAGTCATCACAACCATCTCCCCGACGACCGAGGAGCCGATCCTCTCGCGCAACGGCATTTCTTCGCAGGAGCTCGAGCAGCTCCCGGAGATTGCCACGCAAGCATTCGAATCATGGCGCAAGACTACTCTACAAGAACGGAAGGACATTGTTAAGAAAGCATTGAAGATTCTCGACCAGAAACAGGATGAACTGGCGACTGAGCTCACCGTCCAGATGGGCCGCCCCATTGCTTACACGGCCAAGGAAGTCACCACTGCCATCAAGAGGGCCGAGTACCTCCTCAAGATCAGTGACGACGTACTACAGGATACACCGGGTGAGGCGGAGAAGGGTTTCAAAAGGTTCATTCGTAAAGTGCCTGTGGGGCCCGTCCTCATCATCTTTGCTTGGAACGTAGGTACTAGCCAGGTGCGATGAGCGAGCCACAAGAACAAGTGCTGACAAACTCCTTCTAGTATCCGTACCTGATCCTTGTCAACGGACTGATTCCGGCTCTCCTCAGCGGTAACACGGTTATTCTCAAACCGTCTCCCCAGACGCCAGCCGTCGTGGAACAGGTCGCCAAAGCCTTTGCCGAGGCTGGTCTACCTAACGGTGTGATCCAATACTTCCACTCCGGCTCGCCGACGGTAATCGAGACGATTGTGAAAAATCCCAAGGTTGCCCTGGTCTGCTTCACAGGGTCGGTAGCTGGTGGCCTAGCGGTCCAGGGCGCGGCATCGGATCGCATAGTCAACGTTGGTTTGGAACTCGGAGGAAAAGACCCGGCATACGTCCGTGGGGATATTGATATAGCGTGGGCGGCCGAGGAGATTGTCGATGGCGCGGTCTTCAACTCGGGGCAGAGCTGCTGCTCGATAGAGCGTGTTTATGTCGACGAGAAGATTCACGATGAGTTCGTCACGGCGGTCCAGAACGTTCTCAAGGGATATAAACTTGGAGACCCCCTAGACAAAGACACCCATCTCGGCCCAGTCGTTTCGAAGAGGTCCAAGGAGACAATCCAAGAACACATCAAGGATGCACTGAACAAGGGCGCCGTCGATGCCACCCCAGATAACGAGACGTTCAGCAAGCTTCCAGAGAAGGGAAATTTCGTCGTCCCAACGGTTCTGACCAATGTTGACCACAGCATGAAAGTCATGAAGGATGAAACCTTCGGGCCTGTCATCCCAATAATGAAGGTAAATGGAGATGAGGAGGCGGTGAAGCTGATGAATGATAGCGAATTTGGCCTGACTGCCAGCATCTGGACGAAGGACACGGAGAAGGGCTACGAGTTGTGCGAGAGCGTTGAAGCCGGTACTGTTTTCGTCAATCGTTGCGATTTCCCCAGCCCCGTGAGTTGATCTTTTCCAGTGCTGTTGTTGACGCCAACTGACATCTATGCAGGATCTCGCCTGGACAGGGTGGAAAAACTCCGGGAAGGGCGTCACTCTGAGCAAATACGGGTTTGATCAATTCGTCAAACTCAAGAGCTATCATTTGAAGGATTACCCTAAATAGTGGCTTCGTTTTCAGCCTACGGCAGCCTGCGTATCGACGCAGGGATGAATGCTCCAGCAGATCTGCGAGGGATGCCACCAACCGCACGCGACACCATTTTAGACTAATAATCGTGACGGCCAATTTCCACTTGTTCATTGCGCGTATGCACGTGAGTCTTGGGCGTGTCTTAGATGAAAAACTTGACGGTTGAGACACATTCCAAGTTTATGGTCAAGGATGGACGGGAGCGGCGTGAGCCATGCTGAAACTGCATCTATGGCCCACTCACATTCCGGTCGTATCTCGACGGTCTCACCTTACATAGGCATTCACCAAGGGAACCGGGTTGCAGCAGCATGGATAATGGCGATCTTATGTTGCAACAAAGTTCCTTGAACATTTCTGCCCTCCCTTGGCGACGCGGCTGTACCTTCTTCGTCCGGCCCGTGCCCTCCAAACGCTCTTACAAAAAGGATCCGTCGACAAGCAGGACCTTTGTTCAACGGTCCCATCGTCTTGATCCGCGAATTTTTTGTTTCTTTCAGTCATTAACTCTGTAATTTGCTTCACTAGTTTTAACAAACTCGGTACTCTCTCGCTCACTCCAGCCCGCTGGTCTTTGCCTTCCGACTATCGCCGCTCGTTCAACCCATCGAGTTTCCCCTTTGATATACTTTAGCTCCCTTACCCTCTGTTTTTGTCTTTATCGTGTGCTATCAGCTCAGCCTATTGTTCGCTGCTATACTTATTTTCGGAAACCTTCCTCTGTCCTCGGTCAGTCGGGTTCGCACAGCCTATCCAGGGAAATTCGTTCTTCATTGCTCCTTCACCTAAGCGATTATGGCCATCTACTCGGGCGTCAGGCGGTTTTATACATCCTTACAGAGGATGGTCGGCCTCCGTCGCAGGAAGCGACAGCTACAAATTGTACGTGCTCACCTACGCAGTTCTAGAGGCAGAATAGCGCTAACCTCATCATCACAGTCCGAGCCCTTCAACTTCAGAAAAGAGGCCACCGTCCTTCCTGGGCTATCTGAAGAGGAGTACGTCACTTTTTGTCGTCCTTAACCGCGGCAAGCATTCGTTCTGGTCTAACACGAATCTTAGAATGTCAGCCTTCCGCGAAAAAGCAGCCGTCTCCCGCCTCGGCATTGCCCACACTCATGCTGGCGCCTACAACGACACCTCGACGTCTCAGCATTGCTGCCGCTCGCCTCAATCCCGTACGATGTCCGGCTCCCTCGCTCTCGCACCCTTCGGCAGCACCGTCGCACCTGTCAATCCCGTTACCAATACCCGTTTCTGGTGCTCCTCCCGTTTCCCGACATGGTACCGGTTCGTCATCGATGCGGAGCAGGAGTACCACCACCACGGGTGCGGCTCCAGTGCTGCCGGGGGCGAAGAGGGTGTCCATGTCGATGAACGATCTCTCCGATCTATTGCTGTTTGGGAATACCTCCTCGGCGGGATTCTAACTTTTATCACATATTTTCCGTGATGAAATCCGGTTCTGCTCGCCAGACTGAATGTCTCTGGCTCATTGAACTGTAATAGGGGGATTTCGCCCTTGGGTGGGGAATTCAGTCCGTCTGTCGTCGTGTGATTTTCTAGGGAAGAGGTGGTTTTAATATTTAAGCGTTGGTATGCAAGCGCAAAAAGGTGTAAGAGTATGTAAGCGTGTGAAAGGATGGAAGGATGTAACAGTATACAAGCGTGTAAGAGTATGGGAAAAAGAGGGGGCGGGGGGCGCGATAAACTGGTTGTGGTTTAATGTTGCCGTCTCGACAGTCTGTTTGAGGCGCCATTTTGGTATTCTGTTTTATTCATGCGACGGATTGTTAATCTGTCACTATTGGGTTACTATACTGGTCTGGGAATTTTAAGCAGAGAGTTGCTTCGGTGGGAAGGTGACTCCCAAGGGAGTTCGATCAATTCAGGAAAACCCGCGATGGGTTCGGCCTGGAGAGTATGAAGATTGTTGTCAAGTGTGGGCGTTCAACCACCTCCAGAACGCAATCAGGACATTTTACGTTTCAATTGAGCCGAATGTCCAAGATGTCTCAGATCTATTCCTGAGTCTGGGTTTCCTCCGAGTTGCACAGTTGGATAACACAACGCCTCCGCCGTGCCGTGGTTATACGACTTGCACTGCCCTTCGGGTCTAACCAAATGCATGCGAGCATGGCTAACTCACCCACGACTTGAACTCGCCCACATCCTCCACCCTGGCACCCTCCGTCTCGCCCCGTACCTTCATCAGCCGCACTTGTATATCATGTTCTTTACTCCACGCCTTCAAAAAGCCTTGGACCATCTTCTCCGTCTCCTCATCATCCTTCATCACCACAGCCGCAGCATCATAGCCACCCGCCCCAGGAACCACAGTCCCCAACACACCGTCTACCTTCTCCAGCGCATTGAGCATCTCCTCCTGACTCTCGGGCTCGATCGGCGCACCACAGTCCCTTCCCATTGACCTCATGATCTCCCTAAACGACCCCATCACTTTCCCGACCTCGCCTATTCTGCCGCCGCTCAGCACCCCGGCCAGCTCGTTCACACGCGCCTGCAGCCGCTCATACACGGCGCCCGCGACCTTGGGCAACCCGTCCCGCCATTTGTGCACCTTCTTGACCATGCTGACGGTTTGCGTCCCGCAGTCGACGTCGCACATGCGGATGGCCACTCCCGCCGGCAAACCGACGCCCTCCTTGCTCACCTCGCAGTCCCACCTGCTGCTATCGTCGTCGTCCACCAGCGCTGCCAGGGCCGCCGCGAACCCTTCTTCGCCCGGGTTCGGCAGCCCGGACAGCAGGGCTGGGCTAAAGCGGCGGTAGAGGCATGAACCGTAGACGGCGCTAGCAACGTCGAAGCCGCTGCCGATCTTGCCCTGGGCCGAGCAGTGGGCGATTTGGGCGAGGTTGTGCAGGATGCGCCGTCCCTGCTCGGTGGACAGGTCGAAGAGGCTACGGGGCAGGTAGTGTGCCAGCAGGGAGGCAGTCAGGGCCGTGACGATGGCGGCTGAGGAACCGAGGCCCGTCTTGTGGGCATCACGGAGCGTGGTGCCGAAGTGGCGGAAGCGAGGACGTGTCCGGGAATGTTTTCCCCCCTTGGCGGTTGTCGTTGTCGTCGTTGTCGCCTTTGTGGATGGTGTTGGGTCTGAGAGGCTAGCCTTCTCCTCGGATGCGCTCAGAGAAAAGTGGTCGCCGGTAGAGGAGCTCGAGGATGGGCGGTCAGTGGAGCTGGGCTGCTTGGGTTTGGAGTAGTAGTCGTTGTCGGCGAGCACGAGGAGGGATGCTGGCTGGAAGCCGTGGGAAGCACGGCTTTTGTCTACTTGGGAGATGTAGGTCAGCACGTAGTTGAGTGTCGTCTCAACGAAGTGGTTCGGCTCAACCGGAGTGCCCCTGTAAAGTGTTAGTGATTGGAACGGGGCAAAGCTGAGAAAGGATGAGACTAGCTACGTACGACTGCAGCTGAGTGACCTTGATGCCGCCGCCATCTTTGACGAGGTGGTGACCATATCTCCAGGTGGCATTCAGAAACTGCGGGCTTTGAACAACGATCTCGCTGAGATGGACGCCGGCGCTTGTGTGGATTTCCTGGGCGAGGACGTGAATGCGGGCGCTCAGACCAAAGACAAGGCCGGTGTGTTTCCGGTCGAGAACAATGTAGCCCCCGGCAAGAAGCACCTTTCCGGGAGCTGACACAACAACGGTACGGTCTTCTGAGGTGCCAGCCATTTTCGGAATACTTCACACCGTTGATCTGTCGATCTTGTAGGGGGCGTAGGACCACGTCCAAGAGCACCTTGGGGAGGTAGTAGATGTTTATGAGTCCCACGATACGCCGAGTAAAACCAGTCCTACCGGGCTCAGCTGCAGCTCTATGGGTTTTTTGAGCTCCGAGTGTGTGGCATGGGAGCCGTTTCTGAGGCACCAAGCGAGGGGTAAATTCGCCGTTTGCGGGGCACGCAGCTTAAGGTTTAGGAAGGCGGGGCTTACTGCTGTGGCATTGCCGCGACAAAAGGGGAGCTCAGCTCACCCAACACAGCACGCAGGGTACCTTTCTGTGTACACTTGGTGACCCGGCCTGCCATATCTGCTCCTTCGTTCCAGGTGGCTTTGAGGCACGGCGCAGACTCCGCCGACTGAGCTGAAACCTCTGCAGACACGACATAAGTGAGTGCTGTTCCATTACTCAGCGGAGCTTGAAGAGTCGATCAAGCAGCGACATGCAAATGCACTCGCTTTTTCTTTCTTTTTTCTTTCTTTTTTCTTTCTTTTTTCTTTTCTTTTTTCTTTTCTTTTTTTTTCTATCCTAGCCCTCAGCAAATCCTGAAATGCTGGCTACGAAGCGGCACTGGTCAAACCAAAACAGCTTTTGGCCATTTGTGTCATAACTCTGCAAAAACTGGAAGCGCATGCCGTTTGTTTATTTGTTTGTTTACCGCATCAAATGAGTCGGGGAAATCCAGTCTCGTCTCACCAGTCGACAATCTGGGGAATTTGATCAGGAGAGAGCATGGACCAGCGCACAACCCGGCGATCGACGACGGAGACGGTTCGGCTGGGGAACAGTGTACGGATCCGGACGGATTCCTCGAACTAAAATCTATGCTCCGTCGTGCAATGGATCGGAGTCGAGAGCACATCGCCCCGCGGCGCCGCACCGGTGGATGCCTGGTAAGCCCGGCTGCAATGTCGAACCGATTGGTTCGCGGCGAATTTTCGTCGCTTCAGGTACATGTGACCACCAAGGCATCCACCGTACACCCCACCAGCCATCTGAGTCCGGCACGGAAATCTGATAATCCACGGCCAGGGCTTGTGTCGCATCAGGGTCATCTGCTGTCACAAGCTTTCCGCTGATGAATGAAAAAGCGATTGTCCAATACCCACGCAGCCCAGAAACCGTGAAAGAGTGGTTGACTTCACTCTTTCCTGTTTGGGCACTTCGTACACATGGGAAGTTATCCAAAATGCTTATGTTGGTCACATACGAAGCATACCAGCTTGAATTCGCAGACGCACTGAATCAATGGTCAATAAGGCAGCTTCAAGTTGTCTGTATATTAATCGAAGAAGATCGGGGGTTTGATGCCAGCCAAGGAGCGTACACTACTACTCCTCCGTAGTGTCAAGGAGGCTGCCGGTTTTTTTGCTTTTGGCGTTCGAGAATTCTCGCATTTCCCACTCGGACCAAAGAAGCCCTACGGAACCAGCGACTTGCCATCCCAACTGGTCGGTCGCGACTTGGCTTGCTCCACAATCTGCTTCGGCGTTGGTGAAGTGCGAGCCCCGAGGACCGAGTCTGTTAGTCGAGCGAAAAGGCGGGCGTCTGGAAAAGTACTTTAACGCCTTCGGGCTAAGGCAGGCAACTTCTTAGCGTCCCGAGCACTAACACCCACCCAGCCGGGGCAACAGCTGGAGCATCCCCGGCTTGTTCCAATGGGGGACCTGGAAGCTGAGAGTCCACCCCACACCATCCTCCTGGCTCCTTGTGTCCGGTTTCTCTTCGTCTTTTGACGTTGTCCCGGAGCGATCCCCACCTTAACCCGCGTCCGAGGCATCCGCTCTGGCGGTTTCATTCGTCATCGCCCCGTTTGCTTGGCTCGTGGTTAATGCCCTTGACATGAGGCAGATATGGAAGAGCTGCTGAACAAGTTTGCGAAATGGCCATGCAGCGCGCCGTGCATCATCGTCTTCGTCCGAAATTTGCAAGATAATGCCATCTGTTCTCTCAGAAGAAAGGATCCGATCTTGCCCATCCAAACAACGGGGGGTCAGCTTGGCCGTCAGCTTGCGAAGTAGAGCTCGTCGCCAGTTCTAGGGTCGTAGAAGGACAGGATAGCTGACGAATAAGCCTCTTTACTTTCGTACAATTCATAAATATGCTAACTATGCAATTTTGCAGTAGAGGAACTCGGAGAAAGCAACGGATCTCTTCAGAACAAAACAAGCGGGTTCCTGGAATTGGTTGATCAATGCGCTCAAAGCGTTGCTTGCCCTGGGCGATCCTCTGACTAAACAGCTTCCGAATCCACCCGCCGTTTGAGCGGCAGAAAAAGTTTCGCAAATCCAGGCCGCCAATCCATTTTAGCTCCCGCCCCAGGAAACACTCGAGCTGCGTAATCCGTTCCATACATATCTGACATCCACGCTCCCACGCTCGCTTCCCCCCTTCCTGGCTGTTCTAACCACCACTTGAATTTTTTTTTTTCAAAACTATCACCCGGGTAGCGCGTTTGTTTGACGGCATCACTGTCGTCAAATGAACCTGCAATTGTGCATCGCTCAAACTCTCCTTGTAAGTTCGAGTCATTCCGTTCTCTCAGTGCAAAAGATTCCGCGTCTAAATGTCGCGTGCCATTTTTGTTCTTGACGGCGACGTGCACACCAGACCCTTTGCTCGCAGATTATTGCAGCGGACTGCACCGCAAGCATCTGCTGACGTCTACTTCAAAACAGAACCCTTCCCCGCCAGGTGTCTCCTAAATGCCCTCCGTCTACTCCTCAGTTTTCCAGAGCTTTATCCGACAAGGATTTACAAAGTCTTTCACCCACGGTTACGCCCAGTCGGTCGTCGCCGCCACTCACCCTCATGTTCTAAACTCCCAAAACCGCCCGTCGTTCGCGCGGCGGCGCAACGCCGCGCGTGTCGGCCGCCTTGCCAGTCTCGGGCTCCAGTCCGCCTTCCACACCGCCAGCCTTCAGGCTGCAAGCTCTCTTGAACAGCTCCCGACCAAGGCTGGCAGCAGCCATGGCGGGTTAGACGCCTACTTTGAGCATCTGCAAAAGTCACAAGATGGCGGTGAGGAGGACGAGAAGGAGTGGGTTCAGTTTCAGTTCCCAAAGCCCATCGAGTGGAAGCCGACCCCGGCTTCCATCCTCGTCGGTGCCGATGCAAAGACCCTCGCTCTCGACGCCGAGGAAGCCGTCAGCCAGGAGAATGTGTCGACCGCTCCGGGCGTCCCTCCAGAGGCCCGCGCGGCTCTGGCTCATATCGATGCAGCGATTGAGAGGGAGATCGAGGCCCGGAGAGAGCTAGAGGAGCTTGAAGAAAAAGTCGAGTCCCTTCGTGCAACCTCCCCGGCCCTAGCAGAGCAGCTCGCCGAAGAAATTCGGTCGAGAACTGTCTCTCCCGTCTCTCGCGGCGTGGAAACACCCATCAGCGTTGTTCGTACCCCAACCCCCCCGCCAGTCGACCCGCAATCGCAGACCTACGCCGACCACCTCGCCAAGCTTGCTGAGTCTGGACGCTATGCCGAGATTCCAGCCGTCTTCGAGGCCATGCTGGTCGCTGGCGTGCGCCCCATCGCATCTGCCTACAATGCCCTGCTTATGGCCGCTATCCACCTGCCCTCAGAGAAATGGGAGATTGTCACTAAGGCACTGGATGTCTATGCCGACATGCTGCGCCGTAAGGTCTCTCCCGACGGCGACACGTACGACATCCTCGTTGGCCTCCTCGCATCTCGTTCTCTAGAGATTGCCTCGCTCAAGCAGTCACTCGAGGCTAAGCGGCTGCGTTTTGGTGGCATGGACGAGCCGGGCAAGTTCATGTTCGCGTCCCATGAGCTCGAACACGCCATGCTGGTCGAGGACGACCGCCTTGACTTGGCCATGAAACTGTTCGGGTCGTCAGTCACGGCCAGGAAGGCGCTGTATTCGTCCGAAACCTACCACCAGCTGATCTCGGCTTGTGCTCAAACTGGCCGGATTTCCGACATGCTCCAGCTCTTCGAGCACATGGAGTCCAGTGGAACTGTTCCGTTTGCGGCCACGTTCCCGGCCATGATCACGGCATTTGCCAGCAGTGGAGACCTTGTTAGTGCCGTCGAGTGTTACAACGAGTACCGCAACCTGGCTATGGCGAACGACCAGGGTGAACGAACCCTAAATGATCGTCTCGATGCTCAGGTTTATGCTTCCGTCATCAACGCGTACATCGTCTCGGACAAGATTGAAGGCGCAATGAAGTTCTATCAAAAGATCGTGCAGGAATACAACGTCAAGGCTTCGGACATCAAGGACGCCATTATTGCAGGCGGCTTCGTCAAGGGTTTTATTGACCGGGGAATCTACCGTGAGGCGCTTCATTGGGCGCAACAGATTGAAAGCGAGGCCAAGGTCGCCACTATGGGCGAGCTTGCTACAGTTGCGGCCGACCACGGTGACAAGCAATCTGCTGTGGCTGCCTTTGCCAACTTGTTGCCGCAGAACGCCGCTGCGTCTCCCGCAATCGCGATGCTTGCTATGAGCGTCCGAGAGGGTGACGTTGCAACCGCTTCCAGGTACTGGGACCTTCTGTGCAGCCCCGAGGTTAAGCCAGCGACCTCCTTCATTGAGCCGACCGCCATGTACGCGGTCGCCATGATCGGCTCCGGTCAGGTTCTCGAAGGCCTCACCCAAGCGGAGTACATGTTCCAACGAATCAAGGAACATAATCCGCAAGCGACCGACGAGATTGAAGAGGGCGCTGAGTTCATTTCGAGGTTTATGACCCTGCGCCGCATCGTCGATCCTCGAACCGTCCCTGTGGCTGCACCCGAGGTTCCTCAGTCGTATCCTGCATCGCCGTACCCCCAGACGCCCGCAGTCGCCCGTCAAGAGGACACATTCGACCCGTATGCCCACAATACCGACGTAAAGGGCTCCTTCTTCATCACGCAGGAGCTGGACAATGCCTCCGGCCGCAAGTCGCGACTGACCGAGGCGCTGGCTCGCTTCCGGAACATGCGCCGCGCCGGTCGGCATCCCCGCTACATCGTGTACGCGAAGCTGATCTCCGCCGCCAGCAAGGAAAACAAGTTCGACCTTTGCCAGGAGATTCTTGCCATGGCCCGGAACGACGTGCCACCCCTTGCCCAGTACCCTGTTGTTCGCTACGGATGGTCTTCCATTTTGGACGCGATGATTGGCGCTTGCCTCACGCAAGGCCGCAGGGCCCTGGCCGAGGAATACCACCAAGAGCTTCTTGCTATGGGTTCCACTCCCTCTGCCAACACCTACGGCCTCTACATCACGACACTGCGAGAGTCTGGCAAGATGGTTGACGAGGCGTCCGAGGCGGTCAAGATCTTCATTCGTGCCAAGACGGAGGGCGTCGAGCCGACGTCGTTCCTGTACAATGCCCTCATCGGTAAGCTGGGTAAGGCCCGCCGCATTGACGACGCCCTTTTCTACTTCGCGGAGATGCGGGCCCTAGGCATCAAGCCCACGTCGGTCACATACGGCACAATTGTCAACGCGCTTTGCCGCGTCAGTGACGAGAAGTTCGCTGAAGAGCTGTTTGACGAGATGGAGTCCATGCCGAACTACAAGGCGCGTCCCGCTCCGTACAACAGCATGATGCAGTTTTTCCTCACCACCAAGCGGGACAAGACCAAGGCTCTCGAGTACTATGAGCGCATGAAGGCCAAGGGCATCGCCCCGACTGCCCACACCTTCAAGCTCCTCGTTGATGCTCATGCTACCCTGGAGCCCGTTGACATGGAGGCTGCCGAGTCAGTCCTGGACATGATCCGCGCCTCTGGCCAGCAGCCCGAAGCCGTTCACTTTGCTTCGCTGATCCACGCCCGCGGCTGCATTCTCCACGACATGGAAGGCACCCGCCGTGTGTTCGATGCAGTCATGAAGGACAAAACGGTTCCGGCGCACCCTTGCCTCTACCAGGCGCTGTTCGAGGCGATGGTGGCCAATCACCAGGTCGGCGATACCGAGCCCGTGCTTGCTGATATGCAGGCAAAGCGTGTCGAGTTGACGCCCTACATCGCCAACACCCTCATTCACGGCTGGGCTGCTGTGAACCTGATCGGTAAGGCCAAGGAGATCTACTCCGCCCTCGGGCTTCAGAAGCGTGAGCCAAGCACGTATGAAGCCATGACGAGAGCGTTCCTGTCTGTTCAGGATCGTGAGGGTGCCAAGAGCGTCGTCAGCGAGATGCTCACCCGCGGGTACCCCAGCGCGGTGGTCAACAAGGTGCTGGAGCTGCTGGGCGGCCCGCATGCGGCGGAGGCTGCCGTGGCCGCTTAAGTTTCTCGAATTGCCTTGTCGCTTGGTTTTTGTCCTGTGCTGTTTCCTTAGCGTTTCGGTCTTTCCGGCTTTGCTCTCTTGGAATGATACCCCCTTTACGGAACGAATCTGGCGGTTGGGATGGGTGTACTCGAGGGGGGGTGGTCAAGCATAAAAATCAAAGGACCAACTATGACCGGGAGAGATGGAGCAAAAGGGAGACGCGTCAGAGGTTTGGATTTGTTTTCTTTTTCTTTTGTCGGGTCATGGTGGGAATCAAAATTTGGCGACATGGGCCAGCGGGGCGTTCATCGGATAGAGTTCACCGGGCCACCCGTCTACGTATGCGTGGACCTCGGTTTGGGTGGCCTGAATTGTTTTTTTATGAGAGGCACGTCTCGATTGGAGTGACACTTGTGGGCAAAGTACGGAACAAGATGGGACCGGCGGGATTCGGGCGGGATGCTTCTGGCTTTATGACTATAGAAGACTACACACACATCTCCACTCTGCATAGCGAGCAGGAATGCTCTTGGCTATGCACTATCAAAGTTACAAAATAATGAATCAGAAGATTGTAATTGTACGTTGTGCTTCCGGTCGAAATGCTATGATATGCCGAGTTCCGAGTAACCAGCCTTAAGGCACTTTCACTTTCCACCAACGTTGCTCGGTTTTCAAGATCGTAGAATGAATCTCTTGAAGCACAATTTTGATCGCTCTATCTTGACCTTATAACTAGAGCAACTTGTGCCCCCGGTCTATCTGCCCACCGCCGTAGACGGTGCCAATACGCATGAGTAACCACAAAGGCGCCTCGCCTCTCTAAACATGCGCCTGGACTCAATTGCGTTTGAAAAAGGCAGTTCGCGGGCACGCCTGACGTGTCTGTTCATAAGAAAGTAAACCTGGTACAGAGGCTTACTGCAGGTTGAAATTGCTAATTCTTCATAACTATTCATCTTTCATCTGCTTTAGATTAACGTTACTTTTGGTATCAAACTACCTAGGTAGTTTATGTGCTCATATCTCAATGTTTGTACGGAGCTCCTTACTCTCGTTCGCTCCCACACAAAGTTAACGTGCCTCGTCACCGTCACCCAAACCTCGGCCCTTACTCCCTCTCCATCCTCCTCCTCCTCCTCCTGCACCCGAACCCGAAAGACGAGTGGTCGGGGGCATGGGCGGGTGGTGCAGTGGGGTGGTCATGAGGAAGGCGGCGCTGCTATTGCTGTTGCTGCTCCACGGTCGGAAGGTGGTGGGGAGGGAGAGGATGGACGAGGTGGCGTCGAAGGAGGCGACGCTGCTGCTGCTGCTGCTGATGCTGCGACTGCTTCTTGTGGTGGTTATGGCGGTGGCTTCCTGACCGTAGTAGTTGTTGTCGTGGTTGACGCGGGCTGGTGCGTGAGGATCGAGCTGCTGCTGATTTCGGAACTGGCTGAGCCCGATAAAAAGTCCGGCGGCGGCAGCTGCTGACGCCTTCCGCTCCTGAGTTGTGGTAGTTGCTGTGGTTGGATGGTGGTCGGACGATGTTGGTGGTGGAGGATCTTGGGCTAAGAACCACTTCTCTGCCTCGGGCACCTCGCTGATGCGTTTGCTCCTGAGAGCTTGTCGTCCCACCAAACGTCCGAACAGGGTTCTCGGCCGCGAGCCCTGATTTGGGCCCCTCCTCCTTCTTTTGCGGAAAATGAGAAATACGGCAATAGCCACAAGGAAGATAAATCCTAGAATGGGGTAAGCAACATCTCGGTACATTTTCAAAACTGCCACCGTAAGGGGGGCGGATGTTCTCTTACCCAAGCAGCCTAGCACGATTCCGGCTATTTGCCCAGAAGATAGGCCGTTTTTGGTAGTCGATGCAGGAACAAAGGGGACACTCGAACTGCTTGTAACTGTGGCTGTAGCCGTGGATGCGATGGAGGAATCTTCAGATACTGCCAGGTATGAGCTTCTCGAGTTCACTCGGTATTGACAGGAAATGGAATGGAGCGGGAAAAGTCACTGCCTTCGCAGGCCTACCTTCGGTGGCTGATATTGTAGGAAGGTTAGTTTGATTTTGAGTTGTGGGCCCAGAAGCATCGCCCGAGGCTGTGACGATGCTGATTTGCGTCATCGTTCCAGTAGGTTCTATCGGAACGACGCTCGTTTTCGGCTTGGAGGACGACGACGTTTGAATATCACTCTTGGATTTGACCGGAGCAGGGGCCTCTGAAGTCTCTGGGGGAGTACTGGTAGTAGTATCGGGAACCGGTGCATCGATCGAGGTCATCGCTGCCGGAGGTTGGGCAGCCGGTGTACTTGAGGGTGAGGACTCGGGGGTTGATGAACTCGAAGTGGCGTTGCCCGATCCCCCTTTCCCTTTGCCTTTCCCTTTACCGAGCCCCGGGACATCACTGTTGTCGTTGCCATTACCATTGTTGCCGTTACCGTTGTTCCCATTTCCATTGTTCCCATTTCCATTGTTCCCATTTCCATTATTCCCATTTCCATTGTTCCCATTACTGTTGTTGTCGTTTCTGTTATTGTTGCCGTTACCCTGTCTAGCAGAGATTGCGCTGCTACCTCCCCGTCCCTGGCCCAACTGGCCCCCATCACGGGCTAGCTTAAGGGTGCGTAACTTTCTCCGACGGAGTCGGGCTCCCATGTTCTCTTTTGGGGCGGTATGGGGGACAAAGTCATGCGTGGATCGTATACGATGCTCACTTGACGTGTCTGATCGATTAGGTACCTTGCAGGAACGTGTAATCAGGGTGCAAGTCGGACGGTATGGTGGACGGATTGACGTTTGCGGAAAGGTTCTATGTTGTTGGAGCGCGGCAAGGTAAAGGAGATGGCACTTTTCGAAGTTGACTTTTCTCGCTCAGTCATGGTCGTTTGGATCCCTCTTCCCACATGTTACATCCCGCGACCAAAGCCTGTACGGATTGATCCGTCTTTGATGAACGCCACGCCCTATTGGGCGTTAAAGAGTGGACATACCAAGTACCGGGCGCGCCGAGTACGGGTTTGACAATGTGTTTCATCAATTGCGGGGTCGCCAGAGCCACACAGCGCGCAGAAAATCTCAGACGAAGCGGGTCTCAAGATTGAGATCTTCACACCCGCGGACCTCTACAATTGGATATGCGCTCGGGCCGAACGTCTAATTCAGCAGGTCGTGGTTCAAGACGGATCCCAAAGCCCGTTTTCCGACAAACGAACTGCGGCCCAGAACTTTCCCACCCGGTAATTGATGGTGTTTTGGCGCTATGATCACCACGAGGGATACGCTATTCTTAGTGATGACCCTTGGCAGTCTCGAGGAGCGGCACAAGGTTTCATTTTAGTATCACCGATGGACCGGTTCTGCCAATTGGGACCATGTTGGTAGGCACGGTAGTATCGTGTTGATCACGAACATCCGTGGGGACAAGGAGTTATTCGTCCGGGGATCCGATGCTTACATCTATCTCTCACCGATGCTTCTTCCCTCAGAGTCGCGACGGGCTGTATCTAGCGGCACAGCCTCCGCAGCTGGTGACTCGGGATTAGATTGCGTCCCTTTGACTGGAAGGTCATCTCTTCGGGTACTCCATCCTCCCGACCATCCAACCCATCCGGTTTCCCGCGGACCACGGGCAACGCAAATGATCAAAGCAAGTGCGATGAAGCCGACTGTGAGTAGAGATCAGAAAGAGCTTATCTTCTTCGGCCTTTTGAATCTTCAAACTTACTGCTGCAACTCCCGCTGTAGACCCACCCCCCCTGGGCATATAGCCGATTCCCGACCGCCGTCCCCGTCAACTGGCCCGAAAAGGCAGAGAGCATGTAGGCAGTGTTGACCCTGTTTCTCGCCTTGGGCTGGATTGCGTATATGGCCGCCCGGTTGCCAATCTGGGTGAACTGGGAGCCGAGGTCGATGGCGATCGCCTGAACCACGGGGCCGGCGACGTGGAAAGAGCCCGTGAAGGTCCCAACGATGACGCCGACCAGCTCGAGTGTTAGGCCCACAACGGCCGAGACAAGCGGCTGGATTTTATCCAGGACCAGCCGGCTGTATACAGGGGCCGCCAGGATAACGACGACCCCGATAAGGCCAAACAGGCCGATGATCAGGCTGCTGTAGCCGAACGGCGGGCTCGCCAGCAGGAAGCTCAGCGTGGTCCAGTACGACGTAAAGACGGCGCTCAGCAGGAAAGCCACGAGCGCTGCCTGCAGCAGAAGTGGTTCTGTCACTAATAGTCGGGCTATACTTGCCAGCATGCCCGGATAGCTCCTGAGCATGGTCTTGTCTGGGTTTTTGCTTGGGTAGTCAGGCATCCAGATGTACAGCAACGCGAGGACGAGCCACTGGGCGCCGAGACCGAACCAGTAGATGCCGCGCCAGTCGTTCTCGTCTTTTGCTCCCGCTGCTTCCGCCAGGACGCCCGACAGGATGCGGGCCACGAGGATGCCGAGGCTGAGACCGGACACGACCACGGCGAGGGAGCTTGCGCGCCGGTGGGCGGGCGCCAAGTCGCCCACCAGAGGAAGCATTAGCTGCGGCGTGACGGTGGTGAAGCCAGTCAGAAAAGAGACGGCGGCAAAGACGGCGAATGAAGTCGTCAAGCAGAGGACGAGCCACTTTTCAGTTTGGTCATGAGTAAGTAAAGGTACATCTACCATCTAATGTCGAGAAGTTGGGAATATGGATAAGGTAGGTAGTGCTAGTTACGGGGTGGGAAGAGGTAAGTGAGAAAAGGGCAGAGAGGAAATAATAAAATCAAAAAAGAAAAATGAGAGAACTTTACAAGTGTGGCTGTAAAGGTTATAAGACCCAGGATGAAGGGCCGCCGGGGGAAGATGTCGCCGAGCGGGCAGATGAGCAAGAGACCGCCCGCATAGCCGGCCTGCATCAACGTGGCAATGGACGAGGCCCTCTCAAAGCTGACGTTGAAGGTGCCCGCCATGCGGTTGAGGATGGGCTGATTGTAGTAGAGATTGGTGACCGTGAAGCACGACGCCTGGGGGTTGCCATGTCAGTCAGTTGCCTCTGCGTGTGAAACTCGAAGCAGGAGGGATGGCGGCATACAAATCCGAATAGTACATTGAGCCATATGGTGAACTTGGGAGGGTTTTCGGGGTCGTACCGCGCCGGGCTGGGTTTCCAATTCCACGCTCGTCGGAGCTTGTTCCACTTTTCGGGCTGCGATAAGCTTTGAATTTCGGAGACCTCGGTCTCTCCTGGAGTTGGTACTCTGGCTTCCTTGTCCTGCCGCAAACTCGTCTCGGCAGTCTCGTGAGGTGATTTTGGTTGTTCCATTTTTCCGTGAGCGTTCGTGCCCTGTTCAATATCCGAAGCCAGCATTGATTCCTTGCCACCCCCCGGGGTCTGTTGAAATTTCGCACTCATCGTAACTCCTCAGTACCCTCGGCACGAATCTCAACTTTCAGTCGCAGCTGATAAATGGAAAGCAGCCTGAGCAGTTCCGTGTCCTACGGCTGCTGCAGCTGGTACGTTCCTATCCGTGCGGCTATTTTTTTCCGCACTTTTTTGATCCTTCGGATATATCCTGGATCATACTCTTTGGCCCACTTTGACGGCAAACGGCCTAGGTTTGCTGACGCCATCCTCTAATCGGGTTGTATCGGTGTCCGACCCAACCACCCGTTCCCTGGTCCTGAACTCGGGATGTAAGTGAGCGCTCGGCCTGCCGAGACTCGGGGTCGGGAAAGGGAATGGTCATTTGTATGCCAACATATTTCGTGGTTTGTTTGGTGTTGAGGGGGCTCGAGCAAATTCACGAGGACGCAGGTAAACAAATAAACGTTAATGTCCCAGATGAATTGGTAGGAGGGGCACGCAAGAGAATATTTTCGCCCACAAACCACCTGTCAGGTGACTCACCAGGGTAATTTAACAGGTTAAGGCAGGCTAAGGCAACGAAAACACGGACCGCTCTTTCCCTCCTTTCGATGCTCCTGGTCTTTGCCCTTTTCTGCCTACTTCCCTACTCCCTTACCTATTGAGAAAAAAAATCAGCGACGTCTTGAAAGATGAGAGAAAAAAAATGAAATGATCGGCTCGACAAGATAGAGAACGCTCACCCCGCGGATTTGTTGTCAGAGTCACGCCATTGAGCTTATGATTGATTGTTCGCATTTGCCTATAACTAGTTATTCCAAGTCATAGAGATACGGAGACTGTCTGTGGAGTCGATTCTGTTGAACTAGGTAGGAAAGACGCCAACAAATGCTTTGTCACGGTGGGCGCCTCGGTTTTCACCAAGTTCAAGCAGCGGAGAATGGGTACGAGCACGGAATAGTGGCGAAAAAGGCCCCGCCTTCCATATAGCACCACTAGTCGAGAACGCAGCGTTGAACACTAGGACTCAAAATTGGGAAGCAAATCGATAAGTGCTAACTATGAAAACAGCTAAGTCCAGCATGGGGAAAAGACAACGCTACGTCAGCCGCACCAAAGAAGCCCAATTTCAGAGCCTTTTATCGGGACTAATCCCTGCTATGTATGCCGAGGGGCTGGGAGTTGTGGTCGTAGATGGTGGGCATCTCGATTACACTCTCCTCCTTCTCCTTTCTCCTCTTTGAGCATCTCCAGAGGCAAAAGTAAACAGGAATTAAGACGACCATCAGAGCAAGAGTTACCGCCACGTAGCCGAAGATCAGTATTAATTTCTGCTCAGACAGTTTCAGGCCCCTATCACATCAGGTCAGTAGTTGGCTCCATCATCCAAAGAACCAATCTGTGAGGGGTGCTCTCCATTGAAACACTTACAGTCCGACATTGATTAAAAGGAGCACCCATATAATTCTGCACCCCCACCGGTGGATTGCGCCCAACAGGCCGGCGTTCTCGGGCGGCTCCTGACTGTGCTGGCTAGCGGAACGCCTGATCCAGGACAGGGCGATGCCCCACACGAACATGACGACCAGCGCAGCGACGGTGAGCAGCCCGAGGACCTGGTGGCCGGTGCGAAACTGCTGCGTCTGTAACGGACAACCGGTTAGGAATGCGGAAAAAAAAAGCTAATAGGGACAGAGAAAAAAAGACCAAAAAAAAAAGAAAATTAAACATACCGCAACATGCTCACGACTAACCAAGATCCCCGGGACCATGGCGCCCACGACAAACGCAACGTACGCCGTCGCCGTGAAGCCGTGCGCCCATGCAGCCCACCGCTTCCTCAGGGTGCTGGTACTTCTACCTAAGGCGCCGGCAACGAGCGAGTCAAAAGGGGCAATGCCTAGTGCCACGACGGCGTACAAGACGCCATGGGCCGTCGCCGCCTTGCTGCCGCCATCCTGGACCAGACCGTCGCGCTCGCCCGACAGAACAGCGTCACCCGAGCTGCTCTTGACTTTGCCGCTGCCGCCCGTGATGGTGTCTGATGGGCCGATGCCGCCTGGGCCCGTGGCTTTGTCAAGGTCGATCTCGAAAATGCCTGTATTTGTGTATTCAATGACACATACCTCATTAGCTTGTATGGGCGTACGTGAAAGAGCGTAAAGAGGGGGAGGAAAGAGAAAAAAAAAAGAGAACATTAACTCAAATGTGCAGGGAAGACGAACCGTATGCGACGTGCCGCCGTATCCGGGCATCGAGTTCGTCAGAGTGGAGGGCGAGATCCGGCCCGACGGCAAACATCATGCTTGCCGTCCGCTCGGCTCCAGGGGCAGAGTAGGCTTTGGTGTACGGCAGGCATCGGCGGCAGGTGGCGTTGATTACCATGTTCAAGTTCTCATCAATGCTGGTGTCGTGGATGACGAGCTGCGTTTCGGGAGAATAGACCGGTTCGGTGTTGCCTCTGCGTGATAACGTGAGATTAATCAGTCGTACTCAACAGCAACAGGACTGGAGTTTTTTACGTTGATTTCCGCGGACTGACGGTTACGCCTGTGACGGCGATCTTAAGTGAGAACCATGGACAACTAAAAAATTCAATAAGAGTGTGGCTCACTTCTGCCGTCAGACGACGGGTACATGACCAGCATCAAAGCCTCCGACATGGTTGCTCCGAATCCGATGGCGGTGTACTGGTACCAGTCTGGTGTCAAGACGTACAGGTTGATATCGTCCGAGTCGGGGGGTACGTTGAAGGAGGCAACAGTATCCGTATCAGGGACGAAGAGGGTCTGAACAGCTGTCTGCGCGTGGGCAAGTTGAGGTTGAAGTTGTCCCATTATGCCTTCTCAATTGTTAGATGACGGGGCTCTGGGTCTCTCCCACGCAAGGGACGACTTACACAGAACCAGCCATTGCCACCGCCATTTTGAGATCGGAATTGAAGCCTGGCTTCTTGAAGACATGCTGAAGTCGGTGAAAACCACCTCTGCCAGCACTAACACCTGGCGCACCTTGAGCTTGATGATGCTGGCGAGCGGTTTGGCTTGCAAAATGGACAATCTCTACGATCACCTGTAACCACCACGAAGCTGAGTTGAAGATGGAGAGAGAAATCCAGACCCTGTGGGCAGATTCGACATTGTTAACCGCTGCCATGTAGCAGTTGGACGGCATCTGCTGGTGGTCATCCTGGCCGAGATTGATTCCCTGTCAGGCCCCGTCAACACCACGGATGACTCCAGTTGGTTGATTGCAAGCGCCCAGGAATGGGCGGCTACTGCGCACCCAATCACCTCCCGGTTGGTCCTGAAATGGGGGATAAAAATATCCAAATCCGTTCACTCGACTGTTTCCTTTGTTGCTTCCGTTATATGTTGTGCACCTGATCCATGCATGATAATCTGATTCCAGAAAGTATATAAATAGGGTTCAGTTTCCCTTGATTCACTAAATAATTAGTTGATTACATAGTTAATTCCAGAGTGCTCTGTTCTATCGGATTCGAAGAAAATCGGCGAGGGTTAGGGTTACACATCCTTACATCTTGCTGCCTGCAGGTTGGCGCAATTGGATCTCTGCCCCTTCCCCCGACACCGCAAGGTTTGGGGCCAAGATCGTCACTTCACAAAGAGAAACTTTCCATTTCTTCAAAATATTCTGTGCATCCCCTATTTTTTTTGTCTCAAGATGGCGCTGAATTGGATGCCGGCGGATTCTTTCTTCATGCTCTCAGGCCGGCACGTGATGTTTCCTGCCAGACACGCCCCGCGGGTGGTACCTGGGTACGCCGAGTTGGAGATGCCAGGCAATTGACTGGATTCGGCGTTGCGTTGCGATTGCTTCACACGCTGGGACAGATCTGCTCTTTCTTATCCGGTAGCTACCTCGAGCCGGCTCGCGCATCAATGCGGCCCGCGTGCCGATGCAATCGTGCCGATTCGAACCGTACCAAGTCCCGCCGCTTTGTCTGCATCCAGAATCTCGAGTTGAGTGCCCGCCTCGAGAGCTCACACTATCCTTGCTCTCTCCCGCTGCGACGTCGCGACCCGCACGAGCCGCAGTCGCGCATATCTCGGCCGAGCTTGCTTCAAGCCACCGAAGATGCCCAGCAAGCAGTTGATGGAGCTCGGCGACGGCAGCGAACATGCCATTGACCGCTCGCCGTCACCGTCTCAAACGCTGCCGACCACCAAAAAACCACCAAAGCCTAAAGTTGCCCCGCAACCGCCGCCTTCGCTGCAGGTGCTCGTAATCTGTAGGAATAAGTGCGCTTCAGTCCCCCTTCCCTGCCCCGGTCACGTCCCTTCGTCCCTTCGCTGTTCACCATGCCGGCACCTCCCCTATATATTATTTCTTGGGACATTAGCTCCTCATTGCCCCCGTATCCCATGTCTGCCGTTCATGCTTCACGCTCGTGACGGCTAACTCCATTGCTACAGACATTGGCGGTACATATCGTCATTCCACGGCCCATGGCTTCAATTGCCTCCAGAGATCCTCGAAACCATTGCCAATGCGAACTACAACACCCCGAGACCACGCCCCATCGATCCGGCTGTTTTCTTTGACCTGGTAAAGATTAGGCGGCTCGTCGATGAGGCGACCGACCTCGCCGTTCGCGCTGCTAGCGGCGTTGCCTCCATCGGCCAACGGGGCCTTCACGGTGGTTCTCACCATGCCGACATACTGGGGTTTGGCTTTGGCTCCCGCCCGCCGCCACAGACGAAGCTCAGCGCCGAGAGAAAACATCGGATGAGGGAGCAGGCAACGCAAAGGCTGATGGAGGCGTACTGGTTGGACGAAATTGCCAGCAGCGTTGCCACGATGCAGAGCGCCTCATCCCTCGAGGAAGTCGCTTCTCTTGTGCTTCAACGCAACCCTCACAATGCTGATGCCAAATACGTCCACTTCTTTCACGAGAAGATCCCAAGCCGCCAGCTGGCCGAGTGTACTAGCCTGAGTCCCATAAACGACATCATTGCGGCGAGGCCATCCAACCCAGCACCTCTCAGAACAAGGGCCATGGTGCGCGTCTTCAAGGGAGATTACCAGGGCGCGGTCGATGATCTGACCGCAGCCCTTAAGCTTCATCGTTTGTACCGCCCCGCCCATGCGTCGCTAAAGCCGTCCCAAGAATCTCGATTATCTGAGAGGCCGTTGCACGAAGCCGGCCGAAGGCAAGAGGATGTCATCTTGAGAACCGAAGACCAGCCGAGCAGTTTGGAGATGCAGCTGCTCTTTCAGAGGGCAGGTGTCTACCTCGCCATTGCTTGCCGCTACGTTGCCATCGCCCTGCCGGCCGACTCAACCTCCGTTACTGGATGTCTTAATGGTGGCATCAAGCCTGGAATTACAGAACGACAACCCCAGGGAGAGTCGTCGGCAACGGAAAAGGAAGCGCGGATGAGAATGGCCGAGGCGAGAAAATTCGTGAGGTTGAACGCAAAGCGGGCATTGCGCGATTACACCGCCTATCTTTCTTTTTTCGAGTATTCACCGGACCTACCTATCGAGATCGCCGACGACTTCGCCCGCAAGGTAAACTGCGCGATGAATGGCGCCAGGGCACCGCGGTCGCAGAGCCATACGTTGGGGCCGCGTTTGCCGCTGGTCAGTGAAGGAGAACCGACGATGACGCCTCACCGAGTTTACGCTCTCTCAGATCTCTTCACATCCTCGCCTCCCGCTGGTCTTCCGCCTTACCCAAGCACAGAGATAAGCCCGGCCACTTCTGAGCCATTATCTCCTGAGCCTGTCCGAACTACGACCGAAACGCTGACGTGCCATCCGCTTCTCACCGACGCTCTCCACGCTCTTCTGCTATGTCACTCACTGATCCAAACGTCAGCCAAAGAACTGCTGCGTCACGCCAACATGGTTGCCCGTCTGGCCCGCCTCGCCGACGGCTATCCCGTGTTTCAATCCAGCAGATGCCCGGCACGTGCAGACTGGGTAGAGATTCTACGAGCAGCCGGCAACTGGATCCAGTTGGTGGGATCTTGGGAGGACCTCTGCGCACCAGCTCCCCTCCCGCTATTCCAGTCGTCTGGAAATGGCGCCACACCAGTGCCACTCTGCGTCGCACCTTCTCGACAATCCAAGGCTACCCCAGTCCCAAAAGACGATGCCGCGACCATCGCCACGAACTCCCATCCGTCGCTTGTTGCTGTTGCTGCAATTGATAAGCAGCGCAAAGATCGGATTCACCAGCAAGCCGTCTTCGATGCCCTGGGCGACAACCGCGTAACAGACGAATCGACATTGCGCCTCGCCATCCGTACCCGCCAGTTACGCGCCGAACACTCCCGCCACGATAACGCAATCGCCGCGCTCGACGTGAAGTTAGCGCACGACGAGCTGCCAGCTGGCGCTGCGGGCAGCGCACCCGGCGACGTGTTTGCAACTGCAGACGCAAGTTCCACGGGCGCCGCTGCTACGCAATTACCACAGTCGTCCACACCAATCTCTGCCTCAGCACTAACCACGAAACCCGTGGCGGCTGGTACAGCTGCCAACAGCCTCGCCGTCGCTACCACCCCTATCATCACTAACAACAACAACAACAACACCGCCCGCCGCCGCGCTGCGCCACCAACGTCCCCCTTCGACGACGGGGGCAGAGATTACTACCCCATCTCGTCGGAACGCGCTAGCGCCATCGCAAAGTGGGTGACACTGGCTCCTCCTCTTAGCAGCAGCAGCAACAGTCGTAGCAGTAGCACAGGGCTTGGCGCGGGCGAGAGGGGAGAGGGGCTGCGCAAGCGGAGAAAGAAGCCAGTCAAAAAGGTCGTTTCCACAGGCGGCGGCGGCACTAATGGTGTTTTGGAGGGATCCGGGTCTGTCAGCGGCAGTTTTGAAGGAGTTTGTATGACTGTTAAGCATGAAGAAGTTGAAAATGGGACGGATGGTGCGTAGGGAATGAAGGCCTTGGGCGTGGGACAGCCGAGCAGGAAAACAGAAATTAGAGCGCCTGTTTGACAGTTTTCTGTCGTTGATAGCGCCGTGCTAGCAGCACCGTCTGATTGGTATATTGTGGAAATGCATGTCATCTGAGGGGATCAGGCTCGTCCTTCGCATGCGCTGCGCCCAATTCCAACCTCGGCATCATTCTCGACTTCGGACTTGGGACTTGAACCTGAGGGGTTTCACCTTGCCTTTCACGACCTATTCTGCTAAGGTACGAATCCAAAGAAACACTTGGTATCGAATAGGGGGGAATCGCCCAACCAAAAGAAACAAGCAAACCCAAACCGTTCCCTTTCCCAGCCTATAAAAAGATGCCGAACAGTGACACATATACCAATCCAACCATTGTATCCCCCCCTGCCTGTCGACCCTGTTGGAGGGAGACTAGTCTGAATTCCCAGTTAGCCCCACTGAACTCCATTCCCTCCTTGTCCTTGCCCGGGCCCTCCCATGCCCATGCCCATGTTCAGGAAGCTATCGATATCGCTCATTCCCTCCGTCTCTAGCACGTTCATCAGCTCGAGCTGCTGCTCGTGGCTCAGACTGCCGTGCCGGCCAATCAGGAACGAGTCGTAGTACTCGCCGGCGGCGCCCGGCCCGCCGGGGATGAGCCCCCCGCCACCGGCAGGACCGAATCCTCCCTGACCCTCTTGTGGCGGCACGGCGGCTCCAAAGCCAACATTCCAGCCCGTGTTTACTGTCAATGGCGCTTGCATCCCGCCCGAGGATGGCCCGTTTCGCGCTCCGTAGGGGGCGCCCTGGCCGCTGTTCGGCGGGAATCCCCCTGTGAACGGATTCGGGGTGGCGTTCCAAAATGCCGGGCCACCGCCCATCCCACTGGAGAAGACGTGAGGTGGGACAAACTCAGGGAGCGGATTGTACCAGTCGGATGGTCCGTGAGATGGTGGTGGTCGCTGCTGAGGATGATGCCGTGGATGTGATTCAGGTGGTGGCGGTGGAGTGACAAAGGTGGGTGGCGGTGGCTTTGTAGCTTGCTGACCTGGTTGTTGCTGTGGTTGTGGCTGCTGTTGCTGCTGGTTGAAGTTCGAAGCGGGGAATGACTCCGGAGGCTCCTGCTTCACCTGGGCCATTGGGCCCGGAGTACGATGGGGAATTGGAGCAGGGTTGGCAGAGTGGAGAGTAGGTGTCTGCATGGGAGTTGCCTGCGTCGCTGTGGCCGCGTGTCTCGGACCCGAGTGAATGTTGTGCGGAGCGGATGCCGGAGTTAGGGATTCCGGTGGTGTAGGTAGGGAGGTGACGGGTGGCGACGTTGCGGGCGGCACGGTCTCATGCTTGCGTATCTCGAGAAGAGGCGGCGGAGTGGTTCCCATGCGGGCCGGGGCGGGAGTTTCGTTGGAGTCGGGGGCCAGGTTGGACAGCCGACGGCCGTTGGAGTCCGTTGCTGGGCTCATGAAAATAGAGTTGGAACGAAACGACGGCTGGCGCTGGAAGGGAGAAGACTCGTTCTCGAAACCGTACTGTGAAGCCAGGGGGTCATCGGCAAGGTCAAAGACGTATCCAAATGGAGACGAATTGTTGAAGAGTGAGGTGGCCGACTGCGGGCCTGTTTGGCGGGTCGGTGTGTTCCTGGATGCATCCGATTCAGGAGATATGGGACCGGCGTGTGAAACCGGGGTCCCAAGTTGACTGGCCGATGGTGGGGAAGGAGTTTCCTCGCCGACGTCGTAGCTCTGGAGACAGGCGTTGGCAATTACAGTATACAGCTGAACCGCCGATGAGGAGCCAGGCCAGCGGTCGGAGAAAATCTTGATCGCCTCAATAGCTGTTGCTACAAGGTCTTGCACATCCTCCTTGGAGTGTTTGCTGCGAACATCCGGATACGAGATCGACCAGAGAAGCGCATTCAGCGACGCGTAGACGGTCAACAAAGATTCCCAGGTTATATCAGCAGTGCCTTCTTCGATTTGGCGATAAGTGATGTCGATAATGAAGCGTGAGCCCTCGAAGCACTTCAACGCAGCGTTGACGGTCGGCTTGGGTACTTGCGGCGAGGGTCGGTAGAGAGAAATCATCATGTTGTGGTAGCACCCATCCAGCCTTTCATCAACGTCAGTCAGATGCTTGATTCTTAAAAAGGCAATGAACCTACCAAGGTTTACACCACGCCGGATTCGCAGGGCAGCCCTCGAGCCATTCCTTAAGCCTCTGCTCCATCTGAACGAACCAAGGATGGGATTCGTGGACAGGTTCAGGGCGTTTCTTCTCATAGAGAACCCGGCGGATCTCTGCCTGAAGGAGCCTCATCTTGCAAAAGTGAATGGCGACCATCTTCCTCTCACAAACCTTATCGGAGCGTATGCCTTCTGGCGTGATGCTCTCATCCACAATAGGTTCGAAGAATTTGACGTTCATACATTCATCAGCCTTGGCAAATCCGTTGGGCCGACCCATGGTGTTGGCCAGGCCGAACTCTTGCATCGTAACAGCCCAACTCAAGCGCCTTCTCATGTCAAGTTCCCGTCGGTTAGAGACACCCACAGCTATGGTGCTTTCGTCCCCAAGACCCATCTGTTGACAGATCCTTGTCGCGAGCCCAGTCACATAATAAGTGGCGGCTCGTGTTGGGGTCATGAGGGAATACTGCCCGATCAGGACGAGACACTGGAGGGTCTTCAAGTCTTTGTCACGGACGACGTCTTCGAAACGGCGCATCGCGTTGAGATAGTAGCTGTCGGGCAAGCCGGCGTACTTGCCGACCCTCTGCAAGCCGATAGCCACCACCATATTCACGACAAAGTGTTTGTACGGGTCCGAATCGCCGGCAAACACAGCATTAACGTCTTCCTCAAAAGCTTTCTCGTGAAGGACAGGCGTGAATACTTGGACTGACACTTCCTAGTTAGCACACCGAAGGTGTTGGCCGATTGCACAGACGCTGCAAGAGATACTTACTTCTGTCGTTGAATGCCCTGACCAGACGGTCGACGATCTCACGGCTCGGCAGTGCAGACGCGGGTATGATGCTATGCGCCGGATAGCTCTTGGTCCTGCCTGAAGGCCCGCTGATGCTTCCCATGACCACACTCTGCATGCGGTCTCTCCGCTCAGCCCGCCTCGCAAGAACTTCGGGGATCAAATTGGCTATCCTCCGCGACTCCGCGTATCTTTTTGCCTCTTCCATCAGCAGTCGGGTCATAGCGGTACCGCTACTCGGTCCTAAATAACGGGGTATTTCGTCCGGCGCATCGAGGCGAACAATGCCGCCCGGCCAGATCATGTCGTCATGGTTGTGTGCATAATCGCTATCCTGGTCGGTGTATTGGGCAAGCTCGGCCTCGAGCTGGCGCACCTTCTTCTGGAGACTAACGACATAAGAGCGGTTGATCCTCTTGCCTTTGGTGCTGTCGTAGTACTCGCACGTCGAGCCCGATCGTTCGCACGGGAGGCACCGCGGCAAGGCTGGGTCGCACCTCGTCTTTCTCTGCATGGGCGGTGGCCGTCAGAAGCCATGATCTCGGAGGGTGGCGTGAGAGTGGAGGGTCCTACCTGTCGACACCTGCAGCATGCCGTTAGGGTGTGCGCAACGCGGTGGGGTGCATCATGCGCGTCCTGTTCGGGGCTGTCCCATGGGTACGGGCCGGGCACCGGAGGCCTTCCAGGAAAGAAGTGCTGAGGCGGGAGCACTGAGCCCAGCGACTGATGAAAAACGGCCGCAGGGTCCATGGGTGCTGTCGCTCGGCCCGTCCCTTCTGAGGGGCGAAATCCTCAAAAACCGTCGGCTGCGGTGCTTGAGGGGCGACTCGGCCTGGAACGTCCTCGTCTGATCAGGATTCCGGGAATGGTCGAGGGGCGGGGGCTTGTAATGCTGGGGGAGCTACGAGGATGTGAACTGTCGAATTTTCGTTGCATTTCTGATTCCTTTTGAGAGATTCACCGCGCTGGGCCCAAATCTGGAATAATCAGGTCGCGCGGCGTCTCCATCAATGCATTGGGGTTGAGGAAGAACCTGGACCCGACAGCTAGAAGTTGGGGCTGTTCCGCTCTCAGCAGCAGCCTTGTGCGCTATTCCTGATTGGCGCTCTGATGTACATGTACATACACAAATTAACTGCCGCAACAGATTTGCCCACTCGAAGCCCAGAGCACTTTCCATCGCCTTTCAATAACTATTGGTATCCGCTTTCCCTCATCTTCTTGCTCTCGTTTCTCCAACTCCCCCTTTGTTTCTCTCATGACTCGTAATGGATCGCTCACTAGCTGGCGATCGTTATTGAGACGTCAACGACAACTTCGACCCAAGAAGAGGGTTGCGACTCGCCCGATTCTCCAATCGATGCGGGGTCATGGGCCAAGCAGTGGGGCACAGGGTCCCGTCTCAAAGTCAAACCCCACTTACTACCGGGGCCTTGATTCAACTTCGCTCCGCCAAAAGCATCCGTTTCAGTACGAAGCACAGTCTGAAAGGAGAACCTGAGTAACAATGATGATAAATGCTCAAAACAAAGGGGGACGATGCGCTGCCAACACTTTAGGCCCATTGCGCCTCCAAATATAGAACTTCATCGGGTTGGAACCACGAGGCTGAGCTTAAGACTTGTATCGCAGAAATTCAACGAATCAAGTCACACGACGCACGGACTGATCTTCCCTCCACTTTGATCACGGAAGCAAATGCCGGGAGCCTTCGAGACTCATCGCACCTTCCGCCATACCTATCTCACCATAGTCGATCCCAATGAAGTTCAGGTCCAGAACACCAGAGTTGTGATTGTTTGTTCTTGCCAGACCTGCACCTACAGCACTTTCTTTTCAGCGCCTCTCGCCGCCATCGACTTGGACAGCGACTTCGCAAAGAGCGACTTGCAGGGCACCAACCCTATCTTACCCTTCCATTCAAGTGTCTGCTGACACTCTCTCGATTGAGTTTGCAAAACTCCACGATCTGGAAACATAACATCCCCCCACTGCAGCAGCCCCAGGTTCATCTCCTCTGGTCGTTTCTTCTTTTCCTGAGTGACGGCCGCCGCCGAGTTGAAGTGAGACCGTCTGGTTTGGGTTGCGAATAATATTAGACTCTCGTTCGTGAGCCTTGTCGTTACTGGCGCCACTACCTCAGTTGGATATCGCTTTTTTTTTGTTCGAACGCCACAAGCAGAGAAACAAGACCCCCAAAGCTGGGTCAGGTCTTGGAAGTGAAGGGGGATTTACTTTGCTCCCTGTCGGAGCCGCACTCGCCATGGTGCTCCGGTCCAGCTTGGCGGACAGTCCCCTGCTCAAAGTCTCCCGACCAGTGTCTGCATGTTCAAGGTGTAAGTGTTCTGCTAGCTTGCTCTTCGATATTTGACTGACATGTTCCCAAGGCCGTTCTGCAAAAGTCAAGGTGAGTGGCTGACCCACGTCAACAACAGGCTTGAACCTCCGGCTAACCATTGGTAGTGTGACAACAAGCTTCCCGCATGTACTGCTTGTGAGAGGGCAGGCCGCGAGAAGGAGTGTACTGCGGCCAATGATCAGTTTGCGCGAGGCAAGGAGAGAAGGTACGCGGTCGCCTCTTGCGGCAAGTTGCCTGTTAAGAAGACTAACAGGTGCCCTCATTGTCTAGCTACGTTGCTGCACTGGAGCTCAGGATAGAAAAGTTGGAGCGGAGACTCAACTATGCTCGCTCCACAAACGCTTCGGTAGCGTTGAATGGTCCCGATGAGCCGCCAGCCGCCGACCCAAACCGAAAAGATTCACTGGCGTTCATTCGGGCCGCTATCCACCGCAAGGCTGCGCAAAACCAGGAGAATGCCGACATCAACACCCTGGTGTCAGACTTCGGCTATTTGTGAGTGTAGTTGGCAGAACCCGCGCCTTGATGTACCCCTCTAAACCCGGTTACAGGGCTATTAATACCACCACCCGCGACTTTGAGCCGTCTGAGTCGAACATGACCTTCGCACGCCTAGTCCTGGCGGCTGCAACCAACGACCCGGTTCCTGAGCCCAAGACAACAAACCTCCCGGCGGAATCGGCTGCGAGAGCCCTTGTTCAGCTCTACGAGACGAACATCTTACCGCTTTACCCAGCATTTCCTGCTACCATGCTCCATGCATTGGTTAGCGACCTTTATCAGGAACACCCGCGGCAGATACGGAGTTCAGAATACTGGCTGTTCTGGATGGTGCTCGCCATAGGGTCTGCAGCACAAAGCCGGAGCCATCAGGACGAGCACTACCTAAATGCGGTTGAGTTCGTGGGACGTGCATTGCCACACGCCGACAGAGCGCTTCGGCCAGGTTATGCGACCCAAGTTCAGTCTTTATTACTCCTCACGCAATATGCGATGCTTGATCCTGCCCATTTTGACAGCTGGCATCCGATCGGCTTTACCTGTCGCGCCGTCGTCGACCAAGGCTTGCATCAGGACCCGCCGCATACGCAGCAAATGAGCCCCGATGCTCTGGATGAGCGCCGCAGAATCTTTTACTGCGTGTATGCCCTAGACAGGTGTGTAGCCGTGATAGTCCGTGTCCTCAAAGTTTATCACTAACAGCGGCTTTTAGAGCGACGAGCATGGTCCACGCCCGTGGGTTCTCCTTTTATGACGATGCCGTGTCCGTGGCATTGCCCTCACCGGTCCTGGCAAGCGGCACACTCTCAGGCAACTCAATGTCGAAACCGCCACCGGACCCATCAATTCCCCTTTTTAAGCTACGCCAGCTGCAATCGGATTGGTATCAGACTCTGTACCAAGGAAACCCATCCGAATCCCTTCCAGATGCCAATTCAATAATTTGGCAAAAGTATTTCGAGATGTGGGAATGGTCCGAGAGGCTACCGGCCGATATGTCAACTCCAATTCGCGAGATGCTTGACCTGGAATTGCGTTATAGTTACGTTTACTGTATCGCTTCCCCCGCCAGAGGCGCACAGGTGTCGGCTTACGGGAAGCTGTTGATATTCGACCATGCCATCGCGTATGTTGACAAGGTATACGACATCATAAACTTGTCCGAGAACGCGGCCTTCTATACGTACCACGACGCTCTCAGGATGTTCTTCATGGGTTCCCAGTTCGTCGCTGTTCTGCGGGATATTGGCGACCTTCTTCTATCAGGATCTTCCATACCCATGCCCCCTCCTGTTCCTGGCAAGACGTCGCCTCCTCCACGGCCAGTGAGGCTTGACAGGGGAACTGGGGACAATTTGGATCGCAGCTTGCGGTGTCTAGAGAGGGTAAAACTCATCCTGAGGTTGTACGGCAACAGATGGGAGCATGCATTGGCCTTGTTAAACGGCTTTGAGATTTCCTCCGAAGAGGTGTGGGAGGATTTAACGGCAAGGAGAGCCATGAGAAATGCGGCTACCACCGGTCAATGGCACCAGTTGCCGCGTGCTTAGCGAGCGCGGTCCTGAGCTCAAAAGTCTCCCCGTCTCAGTCCTCGCAATGAAAATCCCGCTGCGGCAAGCATTGAAGTGGCATGCATTTTCCGCACATTGGTCCATGCGAATACGCAATATTCACTATATTATGTCCGAATTTCACCAAGAAGATCGGCTGCTACTAGGAATGGGACAAGAGAGAACTATCGCAGCTCAATATTTGCCATTTCGGCGGTTACCCCCGATTCTTCGGGGCACCCGGGCAGCAGCGCACAAGTCACCAACAGCTTTTGGTTGTTGGCCAAGCGACTTTCTGCATACCTCTTGGAAAATCTTCCTGACAGGTGGCTGGGCGGGGAGCTGGTTGCACATCCATGAGTCGTTCGGAAGGATTTCACCTCGGGTGTTCAGTAAACCCCGTTCCGGTTCAGGCTTTGTCCCGGCTGACAAGATTAAGCGAAATGTCAGTTGCAGCATGT
Organism: Corynascus novoguineensis; assembly: GCA_033296725.1. Taxonomy (NCBI): domain Eukaryota; kingdom Fungi; phylum Ascomycota; class Sordariomycetes; order Sordariales; family Chaetomiaceae; genus Corynascus; species Corynascus novoguineensis. Next base: position 98,123 of record MU857626.1, read on the forward strand.
TGCCAACCGTTCCCATCCACGTGCACCTCCTCAACTTTCTATTCTGGCAGGAGAATGAGGCTGCGGACGGCTGTTTTAAAGCAAGAGTTATCGTGCGCAATTCCGCGTACGGGGAGCGGGCCCAGGAAAGCTGCCGGTAGGTGATATGTAGGACTGCTAAGTGTTTGCGGATTGCAATCGATGTCAACACGAAATTCCTACCCTGAGAACAACCAGTCAATCGTGCAGGTGTGGTTCGCCTCGTGGCGTGTGACGTAAGGCGTCATTGAAATCTATTGCAGGATTCGAACAATATGCCGCTTAGAAGCTGACTTGGAAGATGGTGTTGTCTCTCGGAGCATATTCAGCCGTCAAGTCCCCGACCCGTGGGTTCGGTCCCGGAAACGGAGCCGGGACGCAGGCTATGCCGAGCGTTAGGGGTCACTATCAGCGGCCACAATTGGGCGCGGGTACTAGGGTAACCAGTACCCTGGCATGGATGGTTTGCTAAGGATATAAAGTCTGCCTTTACGGTATCCATTCAATAGCTGAATATCGGCCGCTTATATCCTCACAAGGCTAGCCGATAAGTTCTGCCAACCCTACGAGTGTCCCCAATTTTCTGTCTCGCTTTGAGAGCTTCCTCCAGTCTCAGCCATCTTTAGTCATTGGACAATGGCTGCGCATCTGATGAGCAACTATGGAACGCCGGCCCTTATGAATGGTCACCACAGCGTAACCTGTTCCGCCAGTGCAGATGCCCTCGAAAAGCCCGAGGTTATCCAAGGGGTTGCCAACACTTACCTTATGAACAACACTACCAACGAGAACGAGTTGATGCGAACTTTTGAACCTGGTCCGGTTCCCGAGTGCATGCAGATTGGTATACGAGTTGCTGATAATACGAGAACGCAACAAGCAAATTTGCATAAAGACGCAGTGCGGTTGAGAAAACAGCCAACCGCAGTCAGTGAAGTAGGAATGACATGTGAAGCCTATGAGCAACGGTTGGGATCAACACACGTCGACACTCCTAGCAGCGAACCTCGAACACCTCAGGCAACTCGAACCATGGCAAGCGACATGAAAGATCATCATCAAGGCAACGGTAAAGAATTCAACGGCATACTCGGGCCTAACACCTGGGAATCCGTTGGCTCAGCAACTCGCACACTCAAGGCCGCCAGCAGAAGCAACGGTACCAGCGCCAGAACGTCCTACCCTAGTGCAACTCCTATCCCTGACCAGGAACGTCTACTTGATCTCACGGCCGAGATCGCCCACAACATCTCCCAGTCACCAGGAGATGACAGCTCCCGTGTCAAGGCTGTCACTGCGGCCCTGGAGTTGGCCACCGCTCTGCGCCCACCGGGGGATATTATCATGGGGTGGTTTGCGAATATGTCTGTCATTTCAGCGGTTCGACTCTTTATGCATTGGGGTGCTTTCAGCATAATTCCACCTGGAAAAGGGGAAAGTATCCCGTACGCTGAGCTGGCTGAGCGTATTAACGCCGACGAGGGGCTCCTTGGTTAGCAACCACCTTAACTATCCTACAATAATATCATACTTCAGCTGAACTGACATGACGCAGTTCGTGTCGCTGCGATGCTGACTTCGTCGCACGTCCTCCTCCACCTCCCAACTTCACCAACCCGTCCGGCACCATCCCTGACCCATACCCCAACATCCCTGCTCCTGCGGCCCGGCCAGCCCATGTCAGCCATGTTCTCGCTCATGTACAATAATGTCGCGGCCGTCTCGACGATCCTGCCGTCTTATTTTGACGCCTATGGCCGGACGGAGCCGCGCGGGCGCGGGCACATCCCTACCTCGTGTTTAGCTGGCTGTCCAGAAGAGGACTTTTTCTCGCTGCTCAAAAGAGATGAGAACGCGCTGCGGGACTTTGGACTCGCCATGCGCATGACGAGCAAAAGAGTGCCTGTCACCGGAGTCTATGACATGTCCCGGGTTCTGCGGGCTGCCGCAGGAAGGGAGACAGTGTGGGTGGATATTGGCGGCGGAGATGGGCATACGGTCAAGGAGTTCTTGACGGTGTACCCTGGACTAAAGCCCGAGCAGTGCGTAGTGCAGGATCTTGAGGAGGTTGTGACAGCTGCGAGAAAGCAGAGCGATGAGGCGTTGAAGGGCGTCAAGTGGGTAGGGATGAATTTTTTTGAGGAGTCTCCGGTCCCAGGTGAGTACAACACTGTAGTCTCCAGTCACATTTGAAGTAAGAGAGACAGAGAAAAAAGTACGGCTGCTAATCGAGGTAACAGGCGCACTTGTCTATTACCTTCGACACATCCTCCGCGACTACTCGGACCCCGTGTCCGTTACCATTCTTCGCAATATCGCCTGCGCCATGACTGACCAAGACAGCCGCGTGCTCATTTCGGAGCAGCTCAACCCGGACATGGCTAACATAGCAGAACCGCTGCCACTGTACGCCGCCTTTAAGGACTTCTCGATGTTGTCTATTGGCGGCAAAGAGCGATCGCTCGAGCAGTTTGCAGCGCTAGCTGATGCCGCAGGTTTGAGGGTATCGGGGGTGTACAGGCATGTGGTGACGGCGCATGCTGTTGTTGAGCTGGCTCTCAAATAATGAAAATTATGGTGGGGGAAAGGGCTGATGGAATAGCGGACGATGGCCAGAGAATGATCTTGAGGCGTGGACTCGTGGGAACTCGGACACTGGAAGACAGTAAGATTAAACGCAATATGTTGGCGCTCGCCAACTTGCGTGCTTGCGCATATGATGTCGATTTTCAGGATCGTATTGCCTCGCGAGCCCGACGATTGGACGACCATGATTTCTTCTGAACATCAAGGATTGCGGCAACCTTAGGATAGTCATCCTCTGCTTTTTTTTTTTTCCTGACAACGACATTTTCACGTTACCCCAGAACATCAAGCTACCAATTTGATTGGAATATATTTGAAAAAATCATGGCCTGTATGTACCGGAGAGGCAGGCTCGGGACGAACGCCTACTTTGGCTGGCAGCCTCTCACACAATCAGAATCAGGCGAGGGTATGGAAAAGGACAAGAAAATCAAGGATTCAGTCCTAAGTTTGAATTCTACCACAGGACGCCGACCTTGGAAAGAAATTACTGTTGTCGTCTTTTGACATTCGTTTTAGCCAATATATGTTCAATTCGTTCATCAATAGCATAAAAAGGGGTCTTCAGGCCAAGGAATCAAACATTTGAATCGCTGGCCTTTTTCTGTGATGTAATGAGGCCGACGTCAGACTTACACGTCTGGGTTCCTTCCCAATCATCGACCGGAATTTGAATCTCGTTATTCTTGAACTTTTTAACAACATTTATTCAATCGCACCCTGACCACAAAATACGCCCAAGCGAATCGCTATAAAATACGGATTACAGCCAACGACAACCAACCCCATCATGTCCGCACCGTCCAACAATAGCAACCCTCAGGGCCAGGACCCGAACCGTCAGAACCAGCAACCCGGCCTCTGGTCTAGCCACGCCGAGTACATCAAGGGAGCCACCGAGGTAAGAAACTGCTCTTCTTTTCTCTCTCCTATATATATATTCATCCTAAGAGATCACTTACTGACACGTGTTGCGACGCAACTTGAACAGAGTGCAGTCGGTGCCGTGACGGGCTCCCCAGCATGGTCGACGTCGGGCGAACAGGACAAGGCGTACGCGCGGGCGGCGATGCAGGCGGCCGCCGAGCGCCGCGGTGACCCGGCCAAGGCGGGGTACGGACGTGCTGAGGAGATGGCCGGCCGGCTGACGGGGTGCGAGGGCATGCGGCACGAGGGCGCCGCGAGCCGAGCGGCAGCGGAGGGGGATGATAACAAGCGGAGGGATTGATTACATGGCCTTGAAAGAGGTAGGGTGAGAACTTCGTGAAAGGAGGTGGTGGTGGTAGGGAGAATTCAGTTGGCGACTCATGAAAGGAACGAACAGGGGACCGGCGTGCTATGGCGCGTTAGTACGTTGCGCAAGGAAATTGTAATAATTCATTCATACTAACTAGTTAGATGTGGGACATTGATCTTCAAGATGTACAGAGCTGCTTATGTGTTTGAACGCATGTATGATGCGTTCTGAAAATAGACTTGATTGCGGCAGATGCTCACAACAGACATGTTCTGACTCCCCAGCTAAAACCCCTAAAAAACTTTGATCACTTGCCTATACACTCCATACCTCTACATCAAGATTGCAATAGCTTGTGGGGCCCAGATGACCTAAGTTGCATACAGAATGTTACTGTCGGCACGGAACTCTCTAGGTACAGTACTAATGTCATCTTCGGAGACTCGAGCAGTCAAGCGACTAGTTTTGCGGAAGGACTGGGAAGCTTCGATTCAGCGTCGTAACGAACATTGCGCGAAGAGCCACGTATAAAATCATCTCGTCAGAGCCCAGTGTCGTCCGAATTGGGAATGCTAGAAAAGGCGATAGGGCTAGACCACCATAACCTTGGAATGTGTCTTTCACTACACCGCGGTTAACTTGTCCTAGTAACGGTCGGTCCTCAAGAGTTTCTTGGCTCAGGTCAGGGTCCCATGTGTGGCGAGACCAGATCCACCAGCGCCACGATCTTTGCTCTCGGTCTTGGCAAACGTGGAGTGGAGCGACTGGGATGCCACCGTCAAACCTTGAAGGCGATAATTACCCCGCCAAAAGCTTATCAGAGGAAACAAGGATTCCTCCCCGGATTTTGGCGGAATGAGGCCTGCCGGGGGGGGGGGGTGAAAAGGGTCGAGTAGCAAAATCTGTCTCGTCCAACAAGTTTGATGAAGTTGTAATGTGTATCTGTTGGGGATTGCAAACTTGCGGTGAGAGACATCTGCGACCCCCGGCAGATCTAGAGAGTTAGGTGTGGGTGCCATCGTCCCTTCCGGTTTGCAGACCAAGTGGTGTGCTGCTGCAACAGGAGAGGACCATCTGGGAACCATGTGTTCGCACACTGGCGCACCACGTGCCGAAGTGGTGCTAAACGAGACGCCGCCAGGGTCTCTGCATTTTCCTCACTGTGCAGCATACGTAGTTTTGTCGTGCATTGTCAAGCCCAGAGGCAAGCTTTTCATCCGCCACTGTGCCGAAGGCCGAAGACGTATGCATGACTCTTCGGAAATGATCGCGGGATATGGGTCTTAATCATGAACCGAGTCGCCTTGGGATCAGGCATTACATAGCAGACTGATTTCGAAACACTGCTCGGTCTCGCAGTCCCTCCCGTTAGTCAATGGTCCATGGTGGCGAAGCACCCGCTTGTCTGCGGCTCAGGCGGCCAATGAGCCACAGAGCTGATGCTCCCAACAAGATGCGGGCTGATGATGCTCTTGTCTCACCTCACTCAGCCGCGCCTTACATGCCCGTAACCTACTTATACAATGCGTATATAGTGCATCTACCACCTTTATCGCGGCTGTCGGCGAGCGTCTGCAGCAAACCTGAACCGTAAAGTTATGAACCGTATATCCTACACACGACAAGAAGGGTTCTTTTGCATATGCATCTTATTAGTGTATCGGGAAGACCAAAGTGGCAACGAGATCCGACTTTCATTGATATCACCATTCGAACCGTAGGCGCGCCTCCTCCCCCGGACTTTGCCATACATGATCATACTGGGAACCCCGACCAATTGCGAGTCGGAGGGTTGAACCGCTCCGTCGGAAGGTCGGCAATACTCGACCAAAGCAGCATTTGCCACGGTAAACATAGAATGCATAGAGAACACCCCCCTGTTATGGACCCTTTCCATTTCCAACACAACTTGATAGTCCGACTGCCGCTTTTTTGTGAATTGGAAACGCCCACCTGTCTTGTGTTCCAGAGACGAGACCCGGGCAAACAAGTTTCATCCAAAGACCAAGGGTCTCCCCATGGCCTGTGCCTGGGCATTTGCGCTTGCGCTCATTGGTGTGGCAGTGGCGGCGCCGATTCAGCGGGGCACAAGAACCCCTGCTTTATCTCGCTTTATCAGAGACAGGCCATGCCTGATTCGGCGGTGCCGGAGGGCGGTGAGACGGCGCAATGCAGAAATTTTGAGGGCAAAGGCGAAAAAAAGTTTTCGGGCGGCGCCTGCCCCTCCATTTTGGCCCGAGTGGGGCCACTGAACCTGGCAACTTTTTTTGGGCTGTGCACCAGCGTATCGATTCTTTAAATATCTGCCATTCTCACCCTCCAGAATCCTTTTTTTTCCTATTCTCTCAGGTCTCCCTCCATCTTCTTTCTTTTCTGACTGTTGTCTCTCCACTCAGTCATTTTACATTCTTGATCTCTTCTTGAAAGAGCCAAGATAGAGTAGAGTTTTCGACCCTCCATCGAAAGTTCTACGGGCTCAGCCGGACAGCTCGCAACACTAGGATACCCGATAGACGCGCGTACGATAGACGGCGGGATTAGATTCCTTCTCGGATTCGCGACGCTCATAGACTTCCGGTCTCTCCTTTTACATCTATTATCGACATCTCGATAAATCGAAACGAACAAAAACAACCATCATAATGCCTGCCGCCACTTCACAGGTCGCCGCCGAGAACGCCAAGAGCGTTAAGGTTCTCGACGAGCTGATGCAGAAGCTCACCCTCTCCAACGAGGCCGATGCCATCAAGGAATCCGCCGGTGCCATCGCCTCTTTCATCAATGGTCGCATCGAGGACCTCGACACCCCTACCAGGTAAGATAGCGCCCCCTCTATCAGCGAGCCCCGCTTTACCCCTCCGTACATTGTCTTTCGGCTCTGTTCTTCGTTCGATAACAGTCGACGGGAACTTGCCTTGTTTGTGCGCTCCCAATCACTGTTTGTCTCAGACGCACCGCCGCCTCAAACCGCGCTACCTCGGAGAGCGGCTGAGTCCAGCCGCTTTTTTCGTCGAATCAGGTCGCGGCATTTGTTGCTGCATACCACCCCATTTTTTCCACGCAAAATTTTCAGCCATATTTCATGCGTCGCACCAAAATTTTATTGGAGAAATATGGAGCTAACATGTGACTTCAATTTAGGACCGTCGAGACCCTGAAGAAGCAGCTGGCCAACAAGAAGGATGCTGGTGCCCGTGAGAAGGCGCTGCTGACCATCCAGGCAATCGCTCAGCACTCCGAGGTTTCCGCCAATGTCGAGCCCTACCTCGTCACTCTGCTCCCCAGCGTCCTGGCCGGCGCTGGTGACAAGATTACGGCTGTCAAGAACGCCGCCATTGCGGCTGCTCTGGCCATCGCCGAGGCGGTGAACGGCAACGCCATCAAGGCCACCATCCCGGCCCTGGTCGACTCTCTGAGGAACGCTCAGAAGTGGCCCGAAAAGATGACTGTGCTCGACTTCATTGACACGCTCATCCGGACTGCCCCCACTCAGACTTCTCTCCTCGTTCCTGAGCTCATTCCTGTTGTCTCCGAAGCTATGTGGGACACCAAGAAGGAGGTTAAGGATCGTGCCTACAAGACCATGGAGAAGGTCTGCCAGCTGATTGTCAACCGCGATATCGAGCGCTTCATCCCCGAGCTCATCAAGTGTATCGCCAAGCCCGAGAACGTGCCTGAGACTGTTCACTTGCTCGGTGCCACCACTTTCGTCACCGAGGTTGAGCAGCCCACTCTAGCCCTCATGGTCCCCCTGCTTGACCGTGGTCTCGCCGAGCGCGACACCGCCATCAAGCGTAAGTCGGCTGTCATTGTCGACAACATGTGCAAGCTCGTCGACGACCCCAACATTGTCGCTCCTTTCTTGCCCAAGATGATGCCCGGTCTCCAGAAGAACTACGAGAACCTTGCCGATCCCGAGGCTCGTGAGAAGACCAAGCAGGCCCTCGACACCTTGATCCGCGTCGGCAATGTCGTCGATGGCAAGATCCCCGAGGTTCGCAACTACGGTGACATTGCTACCATTATGGGCCACCTCAAGGAGGTCCTTGGTAGCAAGCACGCCGCTGCCTTCGAGAAGTTCACTCCTGTTCTCGAGTATGCCGCTGCCATCGCTGGCCAGCTGGTTGATGAGAAGGTTGCTGACTCTGCCTCGTGGGCCGAGAACGTCAAGCCTTACATCACCGTTGTCGTCGGCGATGCTGAGGCTGCTGGTGTTGTCGATGCGCTCCGCAAGCGTGCTCTTCCTGGTGCTGCTGACGCGGATGAGGTTGAGGACGATGAGGAGGAGGGCGAGGATCTCTGCAACTGCACCTTCTCGCTCGCCTACGGTGCCAAGATCCTTCTCAACCAGACTAGCCTCCGCCTCAAGCGTGGCCAGCGCTACGGTCTGTGCGGTCCCAACGGTTCCGGCAAGTCCACCCTGATGCGCGCCATCAACAACGAGCAGGTCGAGGGCTTCCCTAAGCAGAGCGAGGTTAAGACGGTCTTCGTTGAACACGACTTGGACTCTGCCGATACTGAGATGACCACCATTGACTGGACCATGAAGAAACTCAAGGAGGCTGGCGTCGACACCTCTGAGGAGGACGTCGTCAAGCGCCTTAACGAGTTCGGCTTCACCGAGCAGATGATTCGTGGCGAGATCACTGCGCTCTCCGGTGGTTGGAAGATGAAGTTGGCTCTGTGCCGTGCCGTCTTCGAAGCTCCTGATATCCTTCTCCTGGACGAGCCCACCAACCATCTTGATGTGAAGAACGTTAAGTGGCTCGAGGATTACCTCATCAACTCTCCTTGCACTTCCATCATCGTCTCCCACGACAGCGGTTTCCTTGACAACGTCTGCCAGCACATCATCCACTATGAGCGCTTCAAGCTCAAGCGCTACAAGGGCAACCTCAAGGAGTTCGTCCGCCGTGTGCCGTCGGCCAAGTCTTACTACGAGCTTGGCGCCTCAGAGATCGAGTTCTCTTTCCCCGAGCCCGGTTTCCTTGAGGGTGTCAAGACCAAGGCTAAGGCCATCCTGCGTGCCACCAAGATGAGCTTCCAGTATCCTGGAACTTCCAAGCCTCAACTTACGGACATCACGTTCCAGTGCTCTCTTGGCTCGCGTATTGCCGTCATCGGCCCCAACGGTGCTGGCAAGTCGACCCTGATCAACGTGCTCACTGGTGAGCTCATCCCCACTGGTGGTGAGATTTACCAGCACGAGAACATTCGTATCGCCTACATTAAGCAGCACGCTTTCGCCCACATTGATAACCATCTCGACAAGACTCCCTCTGAGTACATCCAGTGGCGTTTCCAGACCGGCGAGGATCGCGAGACCATGGATCGCGCCAACAAGGTCATTACCGAGGCTGACGAGGAGGCCATGAACAAGATCTTCAGGGTCGAGGGCTCTCAGCGTCGTGTCATTGGTATCCACAGCCGCAGAAAGTTCAAGAACAGCTACGAGTACGAGTGCTCGTTCGCCCTTGGCGAGAACATCGGCATGAAGAACGAGCGCTGGGTGCCCATGATGACCGCGGACAACGCCTGGTTGCCCCGTAATGAGCTCCTCGCTTCTCACCAGAAGATGGTTGCTGAGGTCGATATGAAGGAGGCTCTTGCCTCCGGTCAGTTCCGTCCCCTTGTCCGCAAGGAGATTGAGTCTCACTGCGCCAACTTCGGCCTGGATGCTGAGCTGGTTTCTCACTCGCGCATGCGCGGTCTTTCTGGTGGTCAGCGTGTCAAGGTTGTTCTTGCTGCTTGCTCGTGGCAGCGCCCTCACCTTATCGTCCTTGATGAGCCGACCAACTACCTCGACCGTGACTCTCTTGGTGCCCTGTCCAAGGCGCTTAAGAAGTTTGAGGGTGGTGTCATCATCATCACTCACAGCGCTGAGTTCACCAAGGATTTGACTGAGGAAGTCTGGGCTGTCATGGACGGCAAGATGACCCCCTCTGGCCACAACTGGGTCCAGGGCCAGGGCAGCGGCCCCCGCCTTAAGGCTGATGATGGCGAGGAGGAGGAGAAGTTCGACGCCATGGGCAACAAGATTGAAGGCACCAAGAAGAAGGCGAAGCTCACCAGCTCCGAGGCGCGCAAGAAGAAGAAGGAGCGTATGGCCCGCCGTAAGCGCGGCGAGGAGGTATGTCGACCACTTGAATGCTCTCACCAATATGTTGTAACACGTGCTAACTGGTTCCCAATAGGTCTTCAGCGACGAGGAGGACTAAGCTACTCGCTCTTTGGTCTTTCTCATGGCTTTAGCGTGCTCTTCGGGTATACAAAAGTTGCTTTCTTTCTTTCTGGGTTCGGGTTGCATGGTCTGGGCTTAATGAAATCATGTCTTTTACGTCTTTCATGTCGCGTCAGGATGATCGTAATGCCTCTGATGCCCCCCGCGATGTATCTATGGCTGGCTATGGGAGACCTGTCCACTCAGGACTGGAGACCCTGGGATGGTTTGGTCTGGATTGTCCATTTGCCGGATTGGAGGAAGATACCACGGATGCGCGGGAGTTCTCTCATGGATAGAGGGCAATATAGAACACATGGTTCATCCAGAAATACTTGTGCTGTAGCTGCAGTGTGCCAACGTCTCATTGTTTACCTCTGTTGATATTTGTCGACAGATTGTCCAGTATTATCTGCGCTCGAGGCGTGGTTGACTCCCACTTGACCTATTTTCCATTACACTACCAAGTCGCCGATGAAGCAGATGCTGCGTATACCACATTTTGCGGTCCCATAACGAAGAATATTGGGCCACCCATGCCATTATGGTTACAACTTCTAAGCACGTTGCAGTGCTCACCGCTTGCATCGCAAGGGTCAGCGGTACATTCACCAACTATAAAAGGAGCAACGGTATTTTTTATTCACGACTGCTCCTTGAATAAGTGACACCAGTACTATCCCGTCCACTAGGATCATCGCCGTGAGGATATCAATTGTTCGTGTCCCGTATCCCTTACCCATTCCTAGCCTGTCTTCTCCGAACGCCAGCGAAAATCACTGCTTCTTTATTGTTGTTTCTCTCCCTCGTATTGCCTGCCAATTAATCCTCTCCTTGTTTCTGCTTCTTACCGGCATGACCGGGGTCGGACGGGTCGGATGTCGGAGCGCTAGGTAGCTCACTGGCGACTGCCTCGGCTTCGGCAGCGAGCTTGGCTTCATTTTTCTCTCTTATTATTTTGTCATCCTCGTTGTCGGTTGTCACCTCGTCCTCAATGACGGGCGGGAAGTAGAGCCTATAAAGCGCCACATGCCAGTAATCAGTGGCGGTCTTTCTTGGTAGGGTAGTAATGAATAGTCATTATTGCCGCAGGGTAGCGGAAAGAACACGGGGAAAACGCACGGGATAAACTCATTGTAAGCCTCCACGTCCTTCATCTCAAACGTCACTATCACTACCTTGTCCAGCTTATCCCCGTCCGGGCCCTCGAGAAACCGGCGGATGGCGCCAAGGGCGGCGGGCGCGGCGTCCTGGCTCGGGTACCCGTACACACCGGTGCTGATGGCGCTAAAGGCGATCGTGCGGCAGCCATGCTCGACGGCTAGCTCGAGGCTGCGCGTGTAGCAGCCGGTAAGCAGCTGCTCCGACTTGTCGTGGTCGAGGGGGTCGTAGATGGGGCCCACGGCATGTATCACCTTGCGCGCGGGCAGGCCGTAGCCGCCCGTAATCTTGGCTGAGCCCGTCGGGCAGCCGCCGAGGGCGCGGCACTCGTCGTAGAGCTCCGGGCCCGCAGCGCGGTGGATCGCCCCGTCGACGCCGCCCCCGCCTAGGAGCGAGCGGTTTGCTGCGTTGACGATGGCGTCCAGCTGGAGCGTCGTGATGTCGCCGCGGATCAGGCCCACGCGGTCGTTGAGGGATTTGGACGGCTCCGGGATGGTCGCGGTGCTGATGCTACTGCTGCTACCGGTGTCGGAGCCAGGGCGGTGGTAGTAGGTCGCGGAGACCGGGGTGTTGTCCGGAGAGACGGGGGAGAGCTTGCGAAGCTTGTAGAGGAGGGAGAGGGAGGGAATATCTTCGGCCTCCCGGGGCACTATTCTGGAGCGTTGGCGACCGAACATGGCGATGGTGGCGCGCGCGGCTGGTTGGCGGTGATGGCGCAGACGAGTGTGGCCGAGAGGGTGGCTTGTTAGTGTCCCGAGCGGTAAATGGAGGGGAGTACACGTGGACTAGTGCGGGTCAGCCGGTGAAAATGGAAGGAAGAAAAAAAAATGCTGTCGACTTTGTGGCAGCTTTACCGTGCGCGAGATGTGGGAAAGGCGCGGAAATGCAGAGAAATACGACCACAGGGTAGGGTACGGTCGCGGTAAGCGGCGCTGGGAAAGGCGACTGCCGGCGACACTCGAAGAGGAAAGGTGGGGGCTGCTCAGTGCAATCATGTCCCGGTACTTCTTAACTGCGGTTTGTCACGATCTTTGCCCAATGCATCGGCATCCGATTCCATTTTCCTGACCATGAGCCACAATGTCAACGCAGCACATGCAAAAGCTTCGAGGGCCGCTGCATTTCGTCGAACCCGAGACCGGGACGGCGAGGGTCTGGACCTTTCTCTGCAGCACGAGGCAACGGGCTAGACCCACCAGGTTCATTCGCCGAAATACCCCGCCACGACTTCTATCTTATCTTATCCTTATCTGAGCCACTTTCTACGAATAGTCCCCTGCCGAACGAAACGTGGGTCTAGGAGGCTTTGTGCCCCTCCTTATGCCCCTCCAACCGGGAATTTTGCCAGACCAAACAGATAGAGCTCCGTTGACTCACCAAAGACGTGTTCTGACAACCAGATCCCAAACGCTTGATTCCGAGGACCGTCATCTTTCAGGTCCACTGAATTAAGTGCTACAATCATTGTAGCGGTCCTTTTTCTTTCTCGAACGCGCCTCACGAGCCTAAACGCTTCACAGCCCGACAGCAACACCTCAACCGGGCGACCTTTTACAAAAGCATGGCGGACGCTATTGCGGATGCCGCTGCGAAGTTGCAGCTTGGCGATGCGCCCGCTGACAATGGCGCAAAGCTCCAGCTTGACGAGGAGACGGGCGAGTGGGTTTCCAAAGGCGAGCTGAAGAAGCGCTTGGCAAAGCGCGCAAAGAAGGCCCTGAAGGAAAAGAATAAGGACGCGAAGGACACTGCCGCCGCGCTCAAGGTTGCCCAGGATGGAGCCGCACCGAAGAAGACAAAGGAAAAAGCGGAGGAAGGCCCTCTCGACCCCGATGCCATGTTCAAGCAGGGCTTCTTGAACGACGTATACAACGAGCGCCCTGAAAAGGAGGTGTTTACACGATTTCCTCCAGAACCCAATGGATTCCTCCATATAGGACATGCCAAAGCCATTGCCGTCAACTTTGGCTTTGCGAGATATCACGGTGGCAAGTGGTATGTAACTGCCCTCGACAGTGCAGCAGGATCAGGCCTGACTTGAATGGGGCAAATCCAGCTACCTGAGATTCGACGATACCAATCCCGAGGCCGAAGAAGAAGTATACTTCACTGCCATCGAAGAGACGGTACGCTGGCTGGGATTTGAACCATACAAGATCACGTACTCGAGCGACAACTTTGACAGGCTTTACGAGCTCGCCGAAAAGCTCATCAATATTGGCAAGGCTTATGTATGCCACTGTGGAGGTATGTTTGTTGTGTTAATGGAAACTTTCGCTCCTCCGAACTAACAATCGTAGACGAGGAACTCAAGCTTCAGCGCGGCGGCGAAAAGGGGACCAGCCCGCGCTATCGGTGCAAGCACGCCGAGCAGTCACCAGAGGAGAATCTCCAGAAGTTTCGCGACATGCGCGACGGAAAGTACAAACCAAAGGAAGCCTTCTTGCGGATGAAGCAGGATGTACGTGGGTTGCCATTGTGCTGCATGTCCTGAGCTGACGGGACCAGATTACCGACGGAAACCCCCAAATGTGGGACCTTGCTGCTTATCGCGTGCTGGACAAACCCCATCACAGAACCGGAACGAAGTGGAAGATCTATCCCACCTACGACTTTACTCGTAAGGACCCTCGCATTTAGTGTGAAGCCGGCACCGCTAATTTTATTAGACTGTTTGTGCGATAGCTTCGAGGGCATCACGCATTCGCTCTGCACCGTCGAGTTCTTCCTCAGCAGAACGTCGTACGAATGGCTGAACAAGCAGCTCGTCGAGTTCCAGCCTATGCAAAGAGAATATGGCCGTCTCAGCATTCAGGGAGCGGTTCTCTCGAAGCGCAAGCTCAAGGAGCTTGTTGATAAGAAGATTGTGCGGGGTTGGGACGACCCGCGCCTCTCGACGTTGATTGCAGTCCGCCGGAAAGGCGTCCCCCCTGGTGCCATTCTCGAGTTCGTCAATGAGCTCGGCGTCACCACGACCAACAGCATTATTCAAACCTCGCGGTTCGAGCAGACCATCCGGCGCTACCTTGAACGGACAGTGCCAAGGCTAATGCTTGTTCTCGACCCGGTGCCTGTTGTGATCGAGGATGCCGACGAGTTTGACGGCACGGAGCTCACCTTGCCATTCTCCCCCAAGAACCCAGCGATGGGCGAGCACAAGATCAAATTCACCAAGACTGTTTATATTGACCGATCCGACTTCCGCGAGGTTGACAGTAAAGATTACTTCCGCCTTGCGCCTGGCAAAACGGTGGGTCTCCTCCAAGCGCCGATGCCCATCAAGGCGACTAGCTTCACCAAAGACGAGGCGACCGGCCAGGTCACCGAGATTCGCGCCGTCTTTGACCGCGAGACCAAGAAGCCAAAGACCTTTATTCAGTGGGTTGCCGCTGGCGAGGGATCGGGATCTCGCAAGTGCGAAGTGCGCGTCTACAACCGCCTGTTCAAGTCGGACAATCCGTCCGCTGCCGAAGGTGGGTTCCTCAACGACCTCAACCCTGAGAGCGAGGTCGTGTACCCCAACGCCGTGATTGAATCTGGCTTCGATGAAGTCAGGGCGCGGGCGCCATGGCCGGAAGCTGCCGGCGAAGACAAGCTTGGCAAGGGTGGTCCGGAGTCTGTTCGGTTCCAGGGCATGCGCGTGGCGTACTTTGTAAGTCTAGAAACGTCTGGTGTAATCCGAGCTCGCGCTAACTTGTCCATAGGCAATGGATTCCGATAGCACAGACGACAAGATTGTGCTTAACCGCATAGTTTCGCTCAAGGAGGACAAGGAGAAGAGCTAATTCCTGGGAACTTTGTGTTTGGTTGCAATCAAGCCGTACGATTCATAGAGCCCTTTCTTGCAAACAATTCCCAACTGTCTTTTGTGTTTCACCAACACAGCGTTGCTTTTGTGCGGCTTCCTGTACATGTACAGCCTATACAATGTTTTACACACAAGCAAGAAAGAGGGGGAAAAACAGTCTATCTCGACATCAAAACCGCACAGTAAATACCAGGTCTCCGGCAGCTGCTTGCCACAGCGGCGGCTAACCTATGTGCTATAGCTAATGATACTCACTGACCTTGGGTGTTCACTCCGGTATCTTCACGGGATGCAATATCTTGTTCCATAATGGCAGTCATTCACCTTTTGCCCGACCCTCTTCGCCTGGCCTGCCATTCTAGCAGTTCCTGGTTTCCTTCATTTCTTCGGTCACTCTATTTTATCTACTTCCGGATTTAACATCGGCGAAGCTCCCAATTTACAAGCCGGCCTCCGACATAGCCGATTGAGATGTATATGATTGTAGTTGCTCATACTCTTCCCTGGTCCTTCCGACCCTCCCCTCGGCAGTCTCGTCACCACCATAACTTCCGTCACCAGGAGAAAACCAAGAACAAAGATAACGGCAGCTACCAGCAACACGACTACTACCGCAGTATAAGAAATGAACCCCGGCTCCCTTCTCAAGCGCGGGCTCAACGTACAATTACACCGTCTCAAACCGCGCCCACGATGCCGCGCTTGCAACCGGCGCGCGTGCTGCTGCGTACCTGAAGAGACGAACCGCCGCAGGCGGTGAGACGGCAGCAAGTGGGTGGACGGCTGGGAGGCGTGGGCTGGAAGGCGTGGGCTGGGTGAAGATTGGACGAGGTAGAGAGGTTGGTGAGCCACTTGGGATGGAATTGGGGAGCAATCACTTTTGCGCGGGATGATGCGGGTTGTCGTTGCAGCGCCGTTGTGTGGTGTGCGAAAAGGGTGAGGCTGAGTTTAGAAACCTGCTGACGTTTCAATCTATCTTGAGCTCTGCGACCAGCTAGCTCGTCAAGTCCGGGAATTTTTGGAAATGTGCGGTAAGCAGGGTAGGGCGACTTGGAGTTACAGGGGCAGTGTTTGGGCCTCCATGGTTGCAGCACGACATTTTCTTCCGGTGTTTCAATGCGTGTCGTGCAGCATCCGTCTAGAGTGTATTTGCCCAAAGGCAAACTGTTACCTGAAATGATCAGCGGATGCCGCTTCCTCCCGTTCTTGGCCTTTCATCCCATACGTCGTAGACGGATTAAACCCATGCATGCCACGGGCTCTGAGGTTAGGCAACTCTATTCCCTCGACTCAGCCACAAGCGCGTACCTGGGTAGATGCTAGTGTCTCAAATTGGATGCCTGCGGGTTAGGGGCGAGTACTGCATAAGCGGCGCGATGCGACAACCCATTTCCCCAATCGCGAGCCCTGGGCTCTGGCTGGCACTGCTGAGTGGTCAGCTCGCAAAAGGGAATCCGAGGCCATGGGGATTCTGTATTTGATGTTTGGGCGTTCCCAATGAGATGGATCATACAGTCATGAGTTCAACGATCGCCTTTTCATTGTCATTATTGGGAATTGCTGAGCCAGGCAGGGCAATGCCAACGACATCATGTTTGCAGGACGGGCACGATGGGAGAAGGCATCCTTCTTGTTCTGCACGGGCTCCTTGATAGCCTTCATCGCCAACCTCACTTTCACCGCCTGGGCCGTGACACGGCCGGGGAGCAACATCCATAATGGCGTCGGGGAGCTCACCGGCGTGACCTCGTGCTCGAGGGCTAAGAGCATCAACACGGGCATCCACGTGTTGATCAATGTGCTCAGCACCATCCTACTCGCCGGCAGCAATTACTGCATGCAGATCTTGTCGGCGCCGACGCGGGAACAGATTGATGAAGCCCATCGTAAGTCGAAATGGGTTGACGTGGGCGTGCAAAGCGTGCGCAACATATTCGGCACCGTCTCTGCCGGAAACGCGCTACTTTGGGTCCTGCTGTCACTGTCGTCGCTCCCTCTTCACCTCTTGTAAGTTTGGCCCTCGTGCAAGCAGATCATTTAATGGGTATATCACCTGCTTCACCATCCAGTCGGTGACTTACCACGCATGCCCAGCTACAACTCGGCCATCTTTACATCCATATCGGCCAACGAGTATAACGTCACCGTTGTTCCCTCCTCCTTCATCACCATCCAAAACCGCTCTGCACTGCCGGCGAATTTTCGGACGCCTCGCCTCAACATTCTGTACGACGCTGCTATCTCAGGCCGCCTCATCCGCATGGATCGCGAGGAATGCCTAGATACCTACGCCAGGAACTTCCAGTCGTCCTACGGCGAGCTTCTCCTTGTGACGCCGGACCCCACTAAGGATGGAACCGACCTCCCATCCCCGCACCGACACCCGGCCACGCTCGCGCTAGCCAACTTCGGCTGCGGCATCCGGCAGCCCTACCAGTGGATGTGCACGGGACGGCTTGAGACAGAGGGGATCTGCGGGACCCCTTGCGAGGACGTGATCCCCGAGTTCCGGGCAGACCCGGACCAGTGGCAGCCGTTCGGCGTGGGCGCCCGGGGCGGCGTTGCCGAGTGCTATGCGCTCCCGACCGAGGAGCGGTGCCGGTTGCTCTTTAGCCCGACGCTATGCTGGGTCGTGACGGGGCTCAATCTCGTCAAGGGCGTGCTGATGCTCGTCACGGCGCTCAGGGGCCGCAGGAAGGAGCAGGGCGGGGTGATCTTGACGATGGGGGACGCCGTGGCGTCATTCCTGCGGGTGCCGGACGAAGCAACGGCTGACATGTGCCTGGCGTCTAAAGAAATAGTGGTCGCGGGGACCAGGACGGGGTTGTGGTCGAGGGAACCGCGAACAGTGACCGGCTGGCGGAGGCGCAAGTTTGTCGCCGCTAGTTCGCGCAGGTGGATGGTTTGCGTTCTGTTGTGAGTTGCGTCTTGTGTGGTTTGGAGATGAGTGAGGTCATGGTGAGAGACGCGAATTTTGCTGACGGTTTCCAAGATACGTTCTCGCTATTTCTGCCTGTGCTGGGCTGTACCAATTCGGCCAAGGATATATTGCGGGAGATAAAGACTTCGCGTCGCTAATGGCCCTTGGCTTGGGGACCCTCAACAGCAAGACGCTCATGCAGCTCGAGACCATGGGCAGCGGATTCGACAACCTGCTCAGTAACGTCGTCATTGCTAACAGCCCGCAGGCCATTATGTCGATGCTGTACTTCACCTACAACGGACTCTTCACCTCCATCTCCTTGGCTACCGAGTGGGACACGTACGCAAACCATCGTAAGGGTCTCCGGGTATCGGCGCCCGCTGTCAGTGCCCAGCGGGCCACCTATTTTCTTCAGCTGCCTTTCCGTTACTCGCTTCCGCTGTTGGCGACGTCAGGCGTGATGCACTGGCTCATCTCGCAGAGCATCTTTCTTGTTTTTGTCGAGGTGTACCAGGAGTGGATTGAGGGCAGCGGTACGGGGGCTGCGGGGAACACAGGCAGAGGAGTCACGGTGCGCATTTTGGACTATACAACATGCGGATGGTCGCCGGCCGGCGTCTTCTCGGTCATGATGGTCGGCGCCGCTATGGTCGTGTTTTTGGTCGCATCTGGCGCTCGACGGCTTAACCCTTACATGCCCGTGGTAGGGAGCTGCAGCGCGGCCATCTCAGCCGCCTGCCACCTTGTGCCATACGAAAAGACGGCTTACAAAGAGCCGCTGCAATGGGGGGCAACCAACCACGAAGGCTATGGGAAGGGGCATTGTTCGTTTTCGAATAGTGAGGTAGAGCCGCCGATTAAAGGCGTTATGTACAGTTGATATCGCTCAGCACAGTCGCTGTAGTTTCAAATCAAAACTTGGCGATATTCTCTTTTCAGTTCGCCGTGATTTGGCGGTTTGATGCAGAAAGTACGGGCTCGGGAACTGAAAAAGGGACCGGTGACTCTTGTGCTGAGCGAAAGAACGAGCTCAGCTTGACAAGTAGGAAGTTGCTGCTGCCACTGTACCTCCCCTTCACAGACATATATCTATCCCATATGTGTTCTCGAGAAACCGGCTGCAAACATGTAAACAATAAGGCATGAGAGCCTGGCCTTCATGCCGGAGATCGCTACGTTGGAACCTGGTGATCGCAGGTCTTGTGCCTCTGCTGTTCACAAATTTTCGTGGGGAGCGTTAACCTGACGCAAAGTCATTCGGAGAGAATTCCCTTCATAACTCTGGCCGATATACATCCCTGCGTGCCCGGTTCCACCTCGTAATCTCAGGCGACGGATGCACCAGCATCAGATCGCTATACGGCGTGACGCTGGCCCAGCTCGCGGCCTGGAACCCGGCGATCGGACCGACCTGCACGTCTCTCCGGGCTCAACACGTACGTCTGCATCGGCGTCATCGAGCCAACTCCGGACCCGACAAGCACTGGCCCCGGTAACGGCATCGCGACCCCGACACCGATCCAGGACGGCATGACGCGCGACTGCGACCGCTTCCACCTCGTGGTGTTGGGCGACGAATGCAGCTCCATCGCCGCCCGGTACAACATCCCGCCCGCCAGCTTCTACAGCTGGAACCCCGCCGTGGGCACCGGCTGCCAGAGCCTCTGGCTCAATACGTACGTGTACGTGCGTACCATCGGCTTTGTGGCGCCGACGCAGCCGGGGATGGTGGACAACTGTTATCGATTCCACAGAGGTACCTACGTGTTCCCTTCGTTTCCCCCTTACTTTTACCCCTTAGTATGCTGATAAGTCATGCGAATAGTCGTCTCGGGTGACCAATGCAGCACCATTCTTGCGCGATACGGCATTTCGCTAGCCACCTTTTACAGCTGGAACCCCGGCGTTGGAGATAGCTGCCAGTTTCTGTGGCTGGATACGTATTATTGTGTCGGCCGTCTCTGAAGCGGGAACCGCGAGGTTTCACTGCGGTAGGACATGATCAGCTAGAGTTGGCTTGTACTACCTTTGATAGCATGACGTTGTAATGTGATATGCGCCCATTGATCAGACCCGTACCGTTGGACGAGTGATATCAAGTGCCTCGCTCGCTGTCCAAGCCCCAGTGCGCCATAATCGCATTAAAAACTTCCATCGCACCGGTCCGATAAGCCCACATGTGTGGTGTCGTGTCTTGATCCCCGACCGTCCCCGGAGTCTCGCCGGTGGAGGATGCGGCAGCCTTCTGAGCAAACCATCGCATCCGGATCCCCCATGCGTTGCTACTGACCAGCGTCCTGGGTGTGATAGAACGGCTCCGGAGCACGGTCGATTGCGTGTCGAGAGGCGCGCCGCGTGCGGTAAGTTCCCGGACGAGCGGCGCCACGCCTTCCCATTTCTCAGATGGCAAGCCACGATCCGTGTTGGGGTACGACGCTAAACCGTGCAGCGCAGTCCAGCCCTCGTCCGTCACTGCCTGTGCGCTAGCACCGTGCTGGAGGAGGAGACTGACCAACGAGTATTGGGGATACACCCTCCTCACATTGGTAGGCATGAGGGGCGCAAAGCAGCGGCGTCCAGCCGTTGGCGCTGACTGCGTTGACGTCCAGGCCACGGCTCGAGAGGAACTCGACAATGTCTTCTCTCCCGCCCGCTGCAGCGTAATGTAAAAGCGACTCGCCATGGGAGGTGCGCAGGCAGAGGGCGGCGTCTGTGTTACCGCCTGAGCAGGAGGCAAGGCACAGCTGTAACTGCTCCAGGGTTCCCGTGCGCGCAACGGCGTGAAGTGCTGTTTCGCCAGCCTCGTCCGCTACTTCGGGTGATGCCCCCTGTTGCAAAAGGGCGTGGAGAGCGGCTGGGGACGGTGAAGTTCTGCGGAAGAGATTGTGAAGCGCCGTTTTGCCGCCTGTATCCTGTATATTGGCATCCGCTCCCTTCTCCAGAAGCCCTCTTAGGGCGCCGATCCGGTGCCCTGACTGTGCCGCGACGTGAAGAAGAGGGGTTTGGCTGTGCAGCTTTCCATCCGCGTTCGCACCGGCGTCGATGAGCCGACACACGACGCGCTGCAACTGCTGGTCGTCCTCAGCAGTGGTAATGGGCTGACGCGAAGCCCCAAGGGCGACTGGCAGGATTGGCCCGCGGGCAATACTCAGTTCGAGCGCCGCCTGGAGGGCGTCGGCTTCGTAGGGCACCTTGGCTAGCAGCAAGCTGACCACGTTCTCATGCCATGCTCTTGAAGCAATTTGTAGTGCCCAGCACTTCTCCTCCGTAGATCAGCCATCCCAGATATCAAGGAAGTCGGCGACTAGGTCGGCGTGGCCGTTTTCGGCAGCCACCTCGAGACAAGTGCGCTCTTTGTTGGCGGGATGAGACGGCCCGTCAGGTCCGACAAGTTGCCAGAGCAAGCGAGCGATTTGACGCTGGCCAGCCTCGGAAGCGGTCAGGAGAGGAGTGAAGTTGGGTTCTTGAGACTCCCGTATCATTGGGCTCACCCCAGCATCAAGAATCATGCGAACGGCAGTTTCGTCTCCTTTGAAGATGGCGTGGTGGAGGGCGAGACCTATCAGGCTATGGTCTTCGTCAATTGCGGGGTTCCAGATTCGTAAGAGCTGTGCTAGGAAGTCTCGGTTTCCATGATTGAGGTAAGAGTACACAAAGGTACCGAAATTAGGAGGTCCAGAGGGTAGCGTACGAACATTCGGCGGCATATTGCTCTTCAATAAATATGGCGTAACGCCGTTATCGAGTCCCAACTAGTTGGGGGAATGATTGGCTACGGTGCTGTCTCGCGGTGGTTGAACTCGGATGGAGATAGAAAGAGGCCCGGGGATTATTCTAGTGTCTTACAAAATATGGCCGCATACAGCGACCTGAAGGGCGCACGGGACGCGGCCAGAGCCAATCATTTGGACAGGGGCTGTACACCAACCAACGGTGGATCGAGGTTCTCCGACCTCGATCCAGCATCAAAGAATTAGAGATCGAGAGACTCGAGGACCGATCCTGTCGAGCCTTGAGTTATCAATAGGATCAAAGATCGATCCCCTAGCGAAATAACACCTCTATAGTGGCACGATGCCCAGCTAATACCCAGACATGGCCTCCAGGCGCCTAATGTAATCGGCAAGCAAGTGGCCGACTGGAGAGATCTGTTGGTTCTCCTAACGTTTAATATAGCTTACGACACGGCCATTTTCCCTAGAGAGCGGCATCGTTTAAATCTGGCGGGATGCTACCTCTTTCTCATGTTTACCGGATGCCGACCTGCCGAAATCGTGGACAACGAGAAAAAAAAAACCAAAAGATGGATCCTGGGAAGAAATTTACGCCCCTAAATCTATCTGTCCTCGGGACCGAGACATGGTGATGCGCCGCGGGCCAGCTCCATTCGACACCGGTTATGTCGTTGGAGTGCGGAAAGACGGCGCCCAAGACGAATTCTCAGATGAAATAGTAGAAGCGATGCTCGCTGGTGAGACATTGGGACGGGGGCGCCCTAAGGCACTCTGCTACGAGGATATTTTGTTGATGGTTGTCCGTCACCCGGTGACGGGCGATGATGTGCTTGCAATGGCAGTGAAGTTCATTCACCACAAAGGCGCTGACAACAATCCAAAGCCGTACGTACTTAACTTAGGTATATTGTACGTGTTCTTGATTAACGTTTATAGGACTATTTTCTACTTTACGCCAGCTCGTAGGCTGATCTTCTGTCTCGTCACCATCATCGTTAGCATTGCAGTGCACGATCGCGCTTTCGACGCCACAAATCTTATCAGCGTAGCGAGTGTATTTAGGGTGAAAAACAGCGGCCCAGTCTTATGCACCCCGCTACGCTGGAAGAAGGAGTGACTTAAGCGACCTGTGTTTCGCAGGTTCAACGGCTCTGAAATGTCCATGGAAGAGGCCATGCTCTATTCCAGGCTCCGAGATGATATGGCGCGACAATCGCTAGATGCTGGCCAGGAAAAGCCCACGCAACCGAAGGGTTTTCGCCGTGGGGCGGCCAACGAAGCAGATGGTATGTCGTCTACATGCTCGTCCAAATGGCCTTACTGACTCTATCCCCAGGAAATGCCCCTGACGCTGTCCGTGACCAGATGTTGCGTCACGACCCGAAGTGGGCCACGTTCAATAGCGTATACATCAACCCTAGGGTGCGATTTCATCTTCAAAATGCGGTTCTCTACGAGCCTTACGAAGATGCGCTCATCGAGATGCTTACCCACATTAGCGTCATGCGCGACCCGCGCGCTAGTCGGGACATAGCTCCTGACGAAGTCTGGCGGAAAATGCCGCCTGACCCTGAAATCGTCGAGCTAGAGCAGCGGAGGGAGAGACTCAAAGGTGGCCAATACCGTATCCGAGGCCAGGACAACGAGCAAGAAATCCGGGATCTTACCGAGCTGATCAGGAGAAAGAAAGCACAGCGTGTGAGAAAGATTATAAAGGAATATCGCGACGACTACTTCTACCACCGTCCGACCTGGGATATTGAGAGACAGGCGCACAGGGAAGAAGAAGAGGAGGAAGAGGAGTATGTTGAACCTGCCATCAATCTTCAAATTCCCGAACGGGCACAGTTGGCCGAGATACTCTGCAAGCAGGCGCAGGATCTAAGCCCCGAACAATTCCACGAACTCCGTATCCAGGCCGCCGAGCTAATGGTATCTCTGTGCGACAAAAGGGAAACCAAGAAGCGAGACGCGGTTCGGCGAAGACCGTCGATAGAGGTCATCGTGAAGGAGGAGTCTTCCAGTCTCGACCAATTTCCCTTATTGATGGAAAGGACGTAGTGCCCGTAGTGCATTGGGGACGAGAGACTGTCATACGAGGAAAGAATTTTTAAGTACTGTCGGCCCGCCGTGATGTATGACCATTTTGATAGGGAGCACGCAACACAGTTGAAGGGTGCGAGCCGCATGTCGTGTAACCACCCTAGGTGTAGGGAAGACGGACTGGAGTTCAAGCACTTAAACCATTTCAAAAATCACGTAGAGACGGTCCATGGTGTTAGATTACGGCCTTAAATACGTTCAGTTTAAGTTATCTGAGTCTTCAATAAAGGACGACATTTTCTTTTTCTTTTTCTTAAGCACCTCGATTTTATTGTGGAGATGGGGTGCAACAATGAAAGAAAATACAGCCGACGCCGCTTCCGCAAGTTTAAGCAATGGCCACTAAATCAAGCCGTCTCAAGGCGCGTTCGGCTTGGTAGGGTAGCGACTTCTCAGATTGAGTTCACATATATGCATCAGGAACAAGATAACCACGTACCTGAAGCTTGGCAGAGCAAATCACTAGTAGGGAGAACATCCTTGAAGGCGTGCTCTCATTCTTCAAGAATGGCTTCAACAGAGGAGGAGGTTCAGAAAGCGAGTATTTCCAAGCCGAGGAAATCCTGGACTCACCACGACGAAGAAGGCGGATGGGGTACCTGGTCAAGTGGGAAGAGTACGGGCACGAGCACGATAATTGGAAATCTGTTGCGCATCTCGAGAAATGTCCCGAGATTCTCCAACAGTTTCGCAAGAGAATGGGCAGGTCTGAGTAGGGGAAATGGCAGATGTTAATGTACTTTCCGCGTTCCTCCCCGATAGTTCCGTGCGTAGTGATATTCCTCTAACATCGGGCTCTATGCTTGAATATGGTACTGGGTGCTACCGTTGGCTAAAATATGGGAGAAAGCAGAATTTCGGACTGGAAGGGATTTGAAGATTTTTTTACTGAGACAATCCAGCCAACCTCGACCTCATGTCAAGGTGGTCGAGGTAATGCCTCCACCCTTGCTACTTACCGCTCGAGTCGCTCGTCAGTCCCTCTTCACATCGCCTGCCAATATACCATATATGCTTAGCTACTCTATTCGCGCGCGCAGTAACAACAAGTGTATTTGATGTTATTTGGCGGCCTCCGGATGGACTGGAGCCCCTAGAGCTGCAACTCACCGGCCTGCCACGTCCAAAACCTCTGAGATCTCTCGAAGCCTGGTTGACCTGATCGTCGGTACAAAGTGGCGAAGAGATATTCGAGTCATCATCGAGGTAATGTCGCAGCCTTAGGGCCATGAGACGAGAAAACAAACTTGCCCTGTCGTTGCCGCGTAGACTCAAGTGACCGACACTATAAGGTGTTTATTTTCACATCACTACCCTCACATGCTGATATCTGATATTTTGTCAGCGTTGGTTTTGTGAAATAGATTGGCCCCTTTTGGCCGGCGTGCCAGCCTTGGTAGACCCTTGCTGTCGCCCTGTTGGCTCTCACTTGCAAGCGTAATGATTCAACGTGTGGATATTTGTTGTACCTGGATATCCGGTCCGCGAGACTTCTGCCTCTGGACTGATTGACACGTTCTCCTTACGATACATTGTAACATCTCCTGCTTCCGTCACTGGTTGGCCAATTTGCCAAAGCAACTTTATCTTCGTGACCCTTCCAGGCAGCTACTATCGGCCTCCGCTATCGCTCGATCATGGTCATCTTCAACGTCGGGATCCAGAACATCAAGGCTCATCAATGAATCGCCTAAGTGCCTGCAGAATTGTTGTACTGGGTTCATATATACCCATAAACATGGCGCAGGCGCTGAGGATCTGTGACCTTAGAATGGACTGTAATACTGCTGTATGGTGCTCGGAGAAACACTTTGACTGTTGTCGGGTCTGATAGCTGTCAGGGAATTCTGATGAAGCTGCTGCGAGGTGACGCTTGCGCTTTCCCCAAGAGAATACAATAAGACGGACCGATATCTTCGGATGAATGTGCCAGAGTTATGGAAAGATGTCAGCGGGGGCCGACTGGTCGGCGTAGAGTTCTCTCCCTATGACAGCGATACATTTCCGCACCAAACATCTGCCTGTCAGAAAGGGCGGCATACGACCAAGGGGGCAGTTTAAGTGATTCCCTACTCTGACAGTCGAAAGACTTCTCCCTGGCTACCCCGATGTCGACAAGTACGTCCGAGATCAGCAAACCCGCTGCGGATAAGCCGGTGGTCAAATTCGGTCTACGCCCTGTGCAAGGCGACATAAAATTTGGGCAGAATGGTAAGACCGGATGGGCATTGGACACTCGATTCATCGCTCATGGTAGAAGCGACGCTGGTATTCTTCAGCCATTGGTATACAGGACAGCAGCCGCAGAGGCACCTTTGAATTGTGCGGTATAAGCCAGGGCAGCAACTCTTCTCAGGCGGCCGGTTATCTATCTGACGAGTAAGTTTTGTTGGTACTTGACGGTTGGCGGAGAGCACGATCATCTCAAGCAAACTAGACAAACGACCGTCAACGTTTCAGATTTGATTAACCCTTTCCTCTTTAGTTGGGCTATTGTGAAGGGTGTAGCCTTGACAACGCGTGCTGTAGTATATAGTATAAGGGGCGACGCGCCATAATACAGGTAACCCCGCGCAGGAGACCTAAGGTTTAGCTTGAGGACAGCCGAGCCAAGTGCCTCTTGGTCCAAGATTGTCGACCCCTCGTTGTTTCCCCAGACTATCACAGAAAGCAGCGAACGGATACGGTAGTGGGTGTGTAAGTCATGATAAGTTTGCCGGCGTTAGGACCCTTTTTGCAGCTACATGACCTTGGAACGAGCTATTTCTGGCACCAACTTTCTTGGTACTAACTGACGAGGTCACGGGGCAGGTAAACACTCAAGATACTCTAGTTCTATAGAAGCCATTGTGACCAATCAAGCAGAGTGGATGGCATAGATAGACACGGTGTAGGGACCGGAAGCCGGAGCAGCCAGGCAAGGAGCTGGTTATTGTGTTGAAAAATCCGTCAATTGGTCTTAGTTGGGGTCTCCCTTGAACTGTTATTAATTAGAAACGAAGGTGATTTACCTAATGACTAGAAACTAGGCGGCCGAGTTAATACAACGGTCTTTTACAGGCTACAAGATTCACTGTTATTCCTATTGATCTTGCCCTTTCTACGCTTGCTTCTTGGGCTCCTCCTCGGACAGCTTTGTCAATACACGGTACTCTACATAATCCTCCCCATCAATGCTAATTATCATCCCTGAACTTGCCAGTTTTCCCTGAAACAACCCACTCTTCTTTTGTTGGTATCTTACACCTCTATACACCACTTCATCACTTTTCTTAAGCAAAGCCCATCGCGACATCAACACCTCATATCTGACGCTAGCAGTGCTAAGCGACTCTAGCACACTGATTTGAGAAATGCGTGAATGGACCGCCTCGAGACAATCGTTTATTTCACGGCGATCAATCGGTTCGCCACGCTTCGAAACGGGTTTTTCGTATCCTATAGCAGGACATGATGGTCGTTCGGCTTGCTGCGTAGTGACAGGACTATCACTTATATATCAGCGGATCTAATCATGCTAATGGAGCACCTTATAGACATAAACTCACGTGGCAACAAATATAGTATCCTCTGCTGGAGGTAAATTTTCCGAAACTAGCTTTTTACCCTGCATCGTTCCTTTGATTCAACTGGTTGCTCTGAATACTGTTGTAGAATCATGAATTAGGAGTAGTTTCTGAAGTTGCGCCAGGCAAATCGATCTACAAGGTCAACGACACTCGTCGGAATCCTCGCTCTAGTCAGTAGATGTAAAGGACTACGGTTCAAGGACGGGCTGCTTCCATTAAAAGCATCGAATCAAGACACGAGGTGGTAAACACCATCTGGCTGACCCACTTTTGGTGGTTGGAAAATGTCCACCAACTTCGTAAAACCCGGATTTTGCAAAGAAGGAAACTAGTTCTGTTACCTAGTTTATAACCTCTGTTTACTACATCCATCCTTTGCGACGTTGTTCGCCCTCTGAAGTTCAATTCTGTTCACTGTATCAATCCTTTGACAGTTTTTTGCAGATTTATTGTCATCTTTAAAATGAAAAAATTCCTTCGAATGCTAGCATTCATTTTCCGTCGCCACAGGATATATGATAAAAGGTGTATAGAACATATCCCCGATGATCAAATCGCTCTCTTCTCGAAAAGAGAATCCTTGAATAAGGATTCTTTACTAAGCGACCGCGGCGATGACGATGATACCATCACCTTGTACACAAACGATGACGAAAGCGTACAATCTATACAAGACATCGCAAGCAAAGTGGCTTATTTGCTATGGCGAGCTGAGCATGAAGATGATGCACTACAAAACAATGTTGCCGAGGTTACTAGTTGCCACCCGTGGAATCGCAAAATGGCAGAGCACTGCCTATATCATGTTATCCAGTATGTCGGGCAAGGCCGTGATGAGATGGGACACGCTATGCGTAAGACCCTCGATAGGGTGACTGATATTGCCGACGAGGAGTTTATGTTTCCTCGTAATCATCCGGAATCAGTCTATGGTTTCGTCGCTATCGTTTCAGCCGGGGTGCTTGCCGAGCTGCAAGGCACTTGGGTGTTGGAGCTGCTTGGTTTTGGTGACTTCACAGGAAAAAAGAAAGCGACTAGAACAGAACAGGTTGTTTTGCTTCCGTCAGACAGACTTCTCTCATTTAACGGACCTGAAATGAGCTCTTTCGCAGTTCAATGAGCAGGAAATTATAAAGCGTATATACCTGAGGGCTCAATCCCTAATTACCTTTTCCGGTTACGAAATCACAGAGAGCCATGCCAGCCCTAGAATCTGATCTTGCTGGCAACTCTATAAAGGCACGTTTAATGTAGAAAAAGCTAGTTGAATCAGGACGAGTCCCGCTGTTGAATAGGAATGGTATTAATCACGAGAAGAAGGTAACATAACGTTTCCACTCAAACGGAAAAGATCAGGGGACGAGTAAGATAAATGGATTTTGCTGCGCGATCAAGCGATGCCGTCTAGATACGCCAGCAGTTTGAGCAGAGAACGGGAAAGAAGGGGAGCAAGGATACTATAGATATCAATAGGAATCCGTTCCCCAAGGGTAAATCATAGCGAGGCAGATTCTCATCTTTGTTCCGTTAGTTGGTCTTGGTAACTCATGGTGAATACACCCCAAACTCAACTCTTCTATGATTCTCCTTCTTTTCTCCATCGTCATCTATTGGCACCCTCTACCTACCGAACTCGGACAATATGTGTCTATGCTACTCCCAAAAGAATCGGCCGCTGCCCTTGCTCTCACAAGCAAGAGAGAAGATCCTAAGCCGAGAGCATCCTGACACACTTTCTTCCATGGCCAATCTGGCTTACACCTATGACTGCCAAGGTCGATATCGAGAGGCGCTACAATTAGGGGAATCAGTGGTAAAGACATTGAGACGAATCCGGGGAGAGGGTAGTCTCACAACCCTCGTCTCTCTCGGTAATTTGGCTGCAACATATCACCATGAACAACGACACGAAGAGGCAGAGCAACTAGAAGAGCAGGTGAAAGAGGGAATGACCAAATGATTTGGTGCCGAACATCCTGAAACACTCAATTCGATAGCCAATCTTTCCCTTTCGTACAAACAGACTGGAAAATTCGAAGTCGCAACGAAACTCGCGAAGGAGGTGCTAGCAATGGGCACTGGGAACCATGTCACGACACTCACTCTAAGGGCCAACCTTGCTGCAGCACTCTTTGAGATGAAAGAATTTGATAAAGCAGAGGCATTGGGAGAGCAAGTATTGGATGAGAGAAGAAAAATTTTGGGAGGCAATCACCCTGACACACTCATTTCTATGTCTATTCTTGCCATGGTATACAATAGCCAGGGCAAATGGGAAAAGGCAGGAAATCTGGTGGTCGAAACAATTGAAAGGCAGCGCAGTCGGCTTGGAGAACACCACCCCTCTAATTACACTCATTAGCAAATTCAACCTGAGGTTGATTCGCTTGGAGCAAGGGCAATGGGAAATGGCAGAAGATGTATGGGTCAACATTCTAGCAAAGGTAGAGGCTGTGTTGGGGAGGGAGCATGAATGCACAGTCCGCTGCAGGGAGTATCTGAGCATGATAACCAAAAGAATCAGTAACACTAGGAATGTAACTTAGTTATCCGACTTCTATATGCGTACTATGGGCATGCTCATTATTATTATTATGAGTGTAATTTAGGTTCAGCCAGCAGCATCTTGCGCCAAGTACCCGTCAAGGAGGGAGGAGGTGACCGATGACTGATATTGTTCCCGCAATAGATGTGCAGATTCCACACACCTGCATTTATTGATTACGAATCCTACTGGCCGCTCTCAACAACTATGCGAAGTGAGAGGTGTGGCAGCTGTCTGTGGCTGCTAGCCTGGAGGGTTGTGGCTGATCTAGTGCAGGTTGGCTTCCCGCGGTCACCAGGAACATCAGAGTGGGGCAGCTTGAGCTCCTGACCTGAAGCTCTGGCCATCAACAAACGACAAATACATCAACGCTTCAACATCTGAGCGACACTGTGGGAAGCACGGAACTGTGGGACAGGTCTATATTGCCAAGACTGGTTTTGTATCGCTACAGTATTTTACACAGCGGCGCGCCTCGACATTCCCGACAGCTCTGAGGCGAATAACTTATAACGTTAACCCTATAAAAAATTGACTGCCTCCTAGGGATATAGTACACAAAAAGGAACCCAAATTTGCTTAAGAGGCATTTTAGCGGAGCCTCCTTTTGACCTCCTATATCTTATTATTCAATAAAAGCTCGTTGACTGCCTGCAATACTGGAGTCGATATAGGAGCGAATAGCTATCTTTTTATTAATATTGAACAGGGATGGATACACAGGTCTGTCTGCCAGATGAACAGGGATCTTTTGGTAGCGTTTTTGTCATCTTGGCGTTGATTGCCATGTTATGTATTTAAGTAAGCTTGTCGCCCACATCAGGGGCAGACAAGCAAGCAACGAGGATTCTTTCTTTTCGTCCCTGGGGACAGTGTTGGCTTCCTGGGTTTCCTCTCCGTCTGACCAGGCAGAGGGCTTTGTTGATTACTTTCCCACGGCGTGCGGAAGCACTGCGGAAGCGCTTGTCCATTGTTCCTACACGGCTCACTCCTCCCCTTTGAAACGTACGGCGTCCTGTTGAGGGTGGTTTGGTGTGGTTGAGGTTTTGCACCAATTCAATATACGCTATTTTGCGTATACAATAATAGCAGAGAACTCGGCGTATTACTGATCGAGAGGCCCGAGTATTAACTATGATCGCAAGCAGTTATGTTGATTAGACTAGGAATCCGCCTTGCTAATTAGATAATATACCGCTTCTCCCGATATATGAGAACCTCTGGCCGTCCAGTTCTAGTTCTCGATTCGGCAATAGTTAAAGATTCGAACTGTTGAAGTGTCAGTTGGGCTGCGGCCCTACTGACGCCAACACGTGAGCGACAGCCGACTGGCTTTCACCAGCTGCAACGACACCTATAATTAGTAGCTACATATACGGATCCGTACAAAGGCCGATAACTCCTGGTTTTTCTGACGGCCGGTCGTAAACTTGGACCCAACTTCGTCCGAATTGGTCATATTAGGCTAGAGTTCCCTTGGTTGGCAAAATGAAGGGTGTTGTAGAGGTGTCGCGTGACACGTTGAATTGATAGAGGGTGTACAGGCTTCTGGGTCCCGACTCTCCTATTTGATGTTAAATCCGGGTACAGGGCACCAACGAGTAGTACCGTAGCAATGCAGCAGAGTACCCTGTTTAGGCTGTAGCAAACGAGCTGGCGACCCACTGCTAAACTACCGTCTGGCGTACCCGGGTTGTCGGGAAGGCATAAGCTCGGATGATTCCAACCGCCGGGTTGCCACTCACTATTACAGATACAGAATATCGGAGTTGCGATATCCGGAGTGTATCACAACAGAGAAGGGTTGGCGATAACTGGGTATATATAGTTGATAATGATGACTTGTCTCCATTATTCCCCTACCTAGGCTGAGTCTTAGCTTTGAGTCGTCTTCAACCAATTCCCAATCCTTATTCCTTATATTAGTCATCAACTCTACGCGGTTGCCGCGTGTCAAGATGATGTTTCAAACTTTGTCTTTGTTCTCCCTCGTTGCAGCAGTCCTCGCAGCCCCGGTTGCAGAGCCAGACGCGGTAGCTGAGCCTGGCTCTGTCCTCCAGGCAAGGGCACCATCATGCAACGTCGCGTCTGATGCATGCTACATCTCCTGCCGCGGAGGGAGTTCCTATCTCCATTGTTATGATTCCTACGTAAGTCTAAGTTGCCGCCACAATATCCTCTATTGTATCGTCCTTACCAGTCAGCACCGCTTGGCTCTATAAGGGCCCTGCTCCTGCCCAGGCCGACTACCCCTATTCTCCCTTTCCACATTCTTCAACCTCGATTCCACAGGGTCCGCATTAACTCTGGTACTAATCCGGAATTTTCTTTTAGTGCAAGGCAACGGGAACCGCCGGCCCGTATGGATACTGTGTTTGCAAATGCACATATGCATGAGGATGAGATTCCGAGATGATGGCCGGAGTTACATGTTACATGGTTAGGATGGTCCGGGCGGTGGGCCCACAAACAAGCGGTCCAGTTTTTTCTGTGTATATAGGCCAGCCAAGATTTATTGTTTCAAGCCACACCGCCTTCGTTACTAAATCTTGGATGATTGGACAGTGCCGTTGGGTCTTCCAGTTCCTCTTAGTTTTGTAGCCAATATCAACGAAATAGTAGACAACGAAGACAACGTACCATTCGAGAGCACTGTTGACAGTTCAACCCTCGGACACACTGTCGATAGTAAAGAATTTGAACATGCTACCATTGCCAGATGACGACGACGAACCTACCCAACCCCTATCGCTTTTTCTAACGCTCGACCAAGATATAGGCTCGGTCACCCCTTTGGACCAAGATGCTACTATACCAAACAGTGCTAGCGGTCTTCTACAACCCCCCGTGCCTGGCGTTGAGCATCCAATTCGAAAGCGAGCGAGTCCGACCGACCTCTAGACCGTCAGTCGTAAGAGGAGGAGGGCACAACCACGAGGCCCAGCGTGGCCATTAGAGAGGGTTGTTTTTGACTGGCTCAAGACTGTACCGCTTGGCGATATGGATGTCTATCGCTCTGTCTCCTTCCAGGAGAACGCAAGTGGTAGTAACATTGTGGAAGTCGACAATGTCGTGGATTCGCAGCGAAATAATGGAGCGGATCTGGGTCCAGATGCCTCTAGCCGTGATAACTCTGACCTACTCGGCGATGACTCTAACGACGGTAACGACACTGTCTTTTAAACGCCTGTTCCGACAAGAAGGAGGTTAACGCCCGGAACGACGGCAACTGATCGCAACTGAGTTAGACAAAACACCCGTTAAAGATGCCACATCTATAGTGGACATACCACTTCAGGAGGCATCGCGGCGATGTATCCGAGAATCCTATGGTGTGGTTTTTGCCAAAAGTTTACAGAAATTTGCTGCTGTACTGGCGGCGCCGCGGCTCCTAGGCGCTGACGATGTCGCTACTGCTGTCGAGGATATATAGAAGCTATTCTCAGGCCTGATTGATGACAACGAGCTCGTGAACTGTATCGAGTATTTATACAGCGATCCGATGAGGGCAGTGATGTGGAACAAGCTGGATATGTCGTCGAAGAAGCGGTATGTGGATAAATGGAAGGGAGGGCATTTTGAAGCTACTTAGCTAGTTAGCTAATTATCTTGCGACTAGGCTCAAGTCCCTATTTTACCTTGTTTTTGTTTTTGTATCAAAACAGCTATTTCCTTCCTTTATAAACCACCGCCCTCTATAGCCACCCCTATTGAAGATATCACCCATCCACGCGCCTCTTCCACTATTGCCAGTTTTTCCACATTGCGTGGGCCGCAAGCCATCTAATCTGGCCTGGATGGTACTCTCCTACTACTCAGTCTGCTCCATCCCCTGCTAACGACATCAACTCCTTTATTTTATTTTTATTTTTATTTTTATTTTTATTTTTATTTTTTGGCTTTTTTATTTTTATTTTTATTTTTTTGGCTTTTTTATTTTTATTTTTTTGGCTTTTTTATTTTGTTTTGTTTTGTTTTGGCTGTTAAACTGTCCTCGTCACGTTCTGGAATTGCGAAGTTATGAAGGCGCTTATACGATCTAGGCATGTTTTTCTGAGGTGATGCTCTCCAGCTACGACCCGAATGATTTTCCATCTCCTCTTCAAATGGCCAAATACCTACTCAACAACGTGGAGGCGCGCTGCCGCAAGTCATATAGCTCTTTCCACATTTCCCACTGACCGTATGGCATCGCGCCAGTCAGCTAAGTGGTATCTGGCGCCGGGAAAAGGAACGACAATACCGTCGCGAGTACTAAAGCCCGTATCCACCACAAAATACCAATTCGCAGGCACTTTGAAGGACCTCTCAATCGCTTGGTCACACAAACTGGTATCGTTAATGCGGCCCTCTGGGCCAGCGAGTACGTAACCGAAAAAGTCGTGGGTTTTGACCGTCTCAAACACGTTCTGCGATAAATTGCCATTCCGGTCGCGCCATTGTAACTGCTTTTCTACCACAAGGGCAATTGCCCCGCTCTATAAGAGCAAGCGGTCCCTCCACGCTGTTTTACATGCAAGGCATCCTCTCATGTACTACGCCATTACAGCCTCAAGACTGCCTTGGCGCTCCCAGTGGCCCCACTCATCCAACAGTCCGGAACTCATCTTCCCGGCTTGGTGACGGCGAAGCTGTGGCCGGCCATCCGGCCGAATACGTCACTTTGGTGCGAGCCGCTAGAGCCTAGGGGGTCTCCCCCTTCTCTTCTTCCTCCTGGTCCTTCCTGGGCTGCTAGTCTTCTCCCCTGTTTTAGCGCCTTCGCCCGTTTTCTTTGGATCCAGCTCCATTGCAAGTCTATATTCTCCCAGTCTCCCGATGCCTACAAGCCGGTTGACTATCCGTACTACGCCTAGGCGGTTTCCGAGTGCTTCTATGAGGTCGTGTTTATCCCTGAGTTGGAACCTAGTAAATCAAAGCGGAATGATCTTTGATAATTCAGCAATAGACAGTGACAATAGATTCGAAGCTATCGAACAAGCTAGTTGCCAAGAAGATACGCTACTTGCAGGACAATGTGGACAATGAGTCAGCTGCTGGCATATATTCAACCTTCCCTGGGAAGTCAAGATAGTGAACCTGGTACACCAGGGCTTCTGCATCTCCATAGACTCATAACCTCAGATATATTACATCGCTGACACATATTCACTTCCATTACCTCCGGGCATCGACTGTGCGACGTTTCCCTAAGAGGTACTAAGTAGTAATAATCTCACTGCCGGGCGAATACCCTGGGAAGACAGTAAATAGGAGAACTAAGTGATTCGATTCTCTTTTCGAACCGACTGCCCGTTCTGACGCTTCACCAAATACCAAGTGAGTGACAGCTTGGGATTCCCGCCCTCCGTCTCAGCATTTTGCCTTCACTTTTGTGTCTTGCCCATGACACCATCGTATCTTTCTCCAGATGCGACGAGGTCAGAATGGTTGCTTTTTGCTGGAATAAGAAAAGCGTTGATAAACAGGAGACGCATCGCTTGCACTATAGGCACCGGTTGCATGTCACTACCTATCCCAAAGGCTCTGTCAAATGCCATTGCTAATCAACATGGACGGTTCTTCCGCTTAAATGCCGAGCCATCCAGCTTTCATTACGCATCACGGTCATATTCGTCATGAAACTCATCGCCATCACTCACTCCAAGCCAAGACACGCCATCTCCACCCTTGAAGCACCTTTACATCGTTTTCAGTAAGCTCCTCGCGGCCGTCCTCGATCTTGGTTACGAGCCGCTTCAGCCGTTTCGACACGGTCCGCGAGACGCGCAGCGATACTTCGTTTTGAAAAATATAGAGCACGGCAAAAACGAAGAAGGCCACGGTTCCCAGTCCCGGCCGGTGCGCGGCTGCCAGGATGCGGGAGACAAGACTCTTGCTCTTCTTGAAAGCGTACTCGGTTCTGTTGGACGACTCATCGTCATCATCACTACCATCCCGGCGACGACGGAAGAGACGTTTCACGAGGGGGATAATGGACGCTCTGAAGAAATAAGGGACGTTAGCATCCGCCGGTTTGCACCGACAAAGAGAGTCCCTCTGACATCTGTCGCTCCTCTCCAGCCTATATACCATCTTCACCAGTGGCAATATAGGCCTCAAACGGCAGAATATGGACAGAACAGTAAGAATGTCAAAAAGAAGCCAAAAAAGAAGGAAAAAAAAGAAGGAAAAAAAAGAAGGAAAAAAAAGAAGGAAAAAAAAGAAGGGAAAAAAAGAAGGGAAAGAAAAGAAGGGAAAAAAAAGAAGAGAAAGAAAAGCAAACTCACATCACCCCTCCAATCCCCCACCGCCTCCACCTCTCCCCGTGGGCCCTGGCTACCACCGCATCGACCCGCTCCTGCAGTCCCCTCAGACCAGACAGCACCAGCCCGGTCTGCGCCCTCACCCTCTCCTCCACCTCGGCCGCAAGATTGGGCTTCCCGCTGGTGCCGTCGACGCGATGCACCATAACCCGCTGGCGGCGGGCGGCGAGCAGCTCGCGCAGAGCGGACTCGACGGATGCGCGGCCGGCGCGGATGTCGGTGCTGGTGGTGGTGCCGTTTGTCAGATTGTAAACTACGTTCGCTGCTGGCGGCTGCGTTGGCGGCAGGTTCGTGCTTGCGTGACCGTAACTATTGGGAGGGGGGTACGTGGTTGGGGCGGCAGCGTGACTCGGATGGACACGGGGGAGTTCGGACTTGGAGTATTCGGGGCCGGGGCCGGAAATGGGCCGCGGCGATACGTATGCCAGGGGTTGAGCGGAATTGGCAGTATTGTTGTGGTAGTTGTTGTAGGAGGTGGACGAGGATGTGTTGAGGGGAGCTGGGCCAGGTGCAGAGGGAGGGGGTGGGTATGAACCGGTTGTAGGAAGTTCATTGCCGGAATGATGCCGGTGAGAAGGATCAGTAGTCTCTGAATTTTCAGGATGAGGTCGGTACGGGAGGGTCGAGGAATTGAAAGTGGGCTCGCTATGTGAGGGTCTTGATGGCTCAATGTGATCGTTGGGTTCATAGCGATCGAGGGGCGGTTGCGGGTTAGACTGTTGGAGGGCCATATTGCCGGGTATGAAATCAATCAACTAAGAAGCGGAAATGAGTAACCTTTGGCATAGAATACAAGCCTAACTAACATAAACTTGACTCACGGCAGCTTCAAAAGGAAGGAAGCCGTCGAAGGAGGGTTTGCAGAGCGGCATGTGGCAGCAGCGGATTTGTGGGGCAGGGTCTGCCACCGCGGAAGCAAGCCGGGGGGGCCAGGGGGGTAGCTTCTCCGCATTTCCCGTCTCGCCTGGTATACTTCGTACTGTGCAGCAAGATTTCGAACTTTCAACGGCAAGACAACCAAACAATGAAGCAGAGACGCCGCGAAAACAATCAATGAAAGTCCGAGGCTCGCAGGCTGCAAAGATAAATCAAACCAAAATGTATGGCATTCGATATATATTAGTAAGAGTCCCAGCGACGTGTTTTGCACAAATGAGCA
Organism: Corynascus novoguineensis; assembly: GCA_033296725.1. Classification (NCBI taxonomy): domain Eukaryota; kingdom Fungi; phylum Ascomycota; class Sordariomycetes; order Sordariales; family Chaetomiaceae; genus Corynascus; species Corynascus novoguineensis. The sequence continues at coordinate 135,485 of MU857626.1, forward strand.
GAAAAGCCAGTCTAGCCAATCATCCCCTGTCATTTGGATTCATTCGTCAGCTTTTTGAGTCACTTCTGCCTGAAAATCGACAAAAATGACTGAGTTTACTGTAGCCACCAATCAATATATGCAACAGCCCCCAGTACAGCCGACCATGGACACAGCCTCATTGCGAAGGAGCCTATTCGTCCCCACCTCCATATGGCCAGGACAAGCGTATAAGTATAGTTACCTAACCTTCTTTTAATTGCCCTCTTTCAACCTTCTCATCGAGTTTTCCATCAACCCCATTGAACACCCACACCATTACAGCCAGTCGACGACAATGGACGACGCTCACAAGCAGGACTTTCACGTTCGAAACCTGCCAACTCGCTCCGTCACTCTTTTTCCCACCAGGGCACTAGTCGTCCGCGAGATCAAAGATGTCGTCTTGAAGGTAGGGTTTCCCTCTTTTCTCGCTAAAATTCTCCGCTAACAAATACAGTCCGGCGCAAACGAAATCACCGTAATCGGCGTAACTCCAACCGCTGATGAGAACTCCATCAAGGTTGAGGGGACTGGTGCCGCCATCATCACTGACATTACGGTTGAGCTGCTGCCTAACCGGGATATTTTTGAGGAGATCTACCCCGATTCGGATTCAGACTCGGGCAAAGATGAGTCAGAGGAGGAGAACGACGACCATGAAGACAAAGTCAACGCGGCGCTCGAGGAAGTGAGCGACAAGCTGGTGTCTTTACGGGACGAGCAGAAGCGTGCTAAGGAAATCGTTGCTAGCGCCGAGAATCGCCTGCGTATTCTAGATTTGTACACCAATGGGCTGGATCGCAAATGCGGTGTCGATATTGAGGCCAGTCTCGAGCTGTACCGCAAAGAGCGCGAGAAGGTGTTTCGGGATCACATGGAGGGCATTACTCTTGACCGCAACCTGACGAAAGAGGTTCTCAAGCTGACGCAAGAAAAGGAGCGGCTCGAGAAACTTCAGGCTAAAGAAGAGAAAAAGGCGGCGAAGGAAAAGCAAAAGATTAAGAGGGCCAAGGAGAAGCTGAAAGCGAAGCAGCGACGCCGTGACGAGGAGCAGAAGAAGGAAAAGACCCGAATCCGCAAAGAGCGCGAACAGTTCTGGCCTCGCTTTTGCTACACAGTCCGAATCAGCCTTGATGCCGGCTCGAGTTTTACGCCCGGCTCGTCTCGCCGTAGTTCCATCGCCAGCGCCGCGGACGTCCAGCTTGTTTCCGAAAAGAACCTGAAGGAAGACGAGGCTACCGTCATGTGCGACCTGACCATCTCGTACGTCACGTCGTCCGCGTTCTGGGCCCCAAGCTACGACCTCGGGTTGTCGACGACAAACAACACGGCTATGCTCAGTTTCGACGCTCGCTTGACCAATATGACTTCCGAGACGTGGACCAACAGCAAGGTGATTCTCAGCACCTCTCAAGCCAGCTTCTCCGGCCCGCAGGATGACGCACCGTCGCTCGTGCCGTGGCGCCTCAAGATCGTCGGCAAGGGCGGTGCTGCCTGGCAGACGCTCGACATTGTGCACAGTCGGGAGGAGCGGGACCAGAAGGAGGTCTGGAATGCTCAGAAGAACGCAGTGATTCAGCAACGGCCTCGAGTGGATCTGTTTGGATTGAAGCAGGGCCCGCAGCCAAAGTTGAACCACCCCATGGCACAATCATCCGCCTTCGTGGCGCCACCGAAGGATCCTTCCTATGCTGCTTACCAGAATCGTGCTACTGGTTTTGGTGTACCTGCTGGCAATTTTGGCGGGAGCGTTTCCAACAAAGTGGTCACCCAAACTAATACTTTCGGCCAGGCGGCAAACAAGCCTATCTCGGCGGGTCTTTTTGGCGCGGCCCCCTCCAATGCCAACAATGCTCCCACAGGCGGTCTCTTTGGGCAACCAGCCGCTCCGGCAGCTCCGGCTCCACAAGCAGCGGCGAATAACCGTGGATCCTCGCTGTTTGGGGCGGCCCAGTCCGAGGAATACATCGCCCCCGGCGCACAAGCTCAACCGAGGGGTTTCGCGTACCACGCCACCTCGTCGACCCAAGAGACGCACAACGATGGCGGCGGTGTCGGCGCCGGGGCCGAAGCCGAGGCCGATGCCGATGCCGTAACAATGCTGGAGCCAGCCCCGGAACTCTCGTTCCAGGACTCGTCCTTCGAAGAGACCGGCCTGACGGCCACTTATGACCTCCCGCAGTTCAAGACGCTCAAGCCATCTTCCACCCCGTCCAAACAGCGGGTTGCTCGTCTCTCCTTCACCAAGGTCACCTTTTCGCGCACCGTAGTAGCCAAATACAAGCCGGCAGCGTACCTGCGGGCGCGGATCCGCAACACGAGCAAGCTGACGCTGCTGCGGGGTCCGACGGGCCTCACGCTGGATGGCACGTTCCTGGGGCGGTCGTCGCTGCCGCGGTGCAGCGCGGGCGATGGCTTCAACGTCGCGCTTGGTGTGGACCCGGCTATCCGCGTGGTGTACCCCAAGCCCGAGGTGGCCCGCAGCACGACAGGCGTCTTTTCCAAAGGCGAGAACAGCATTTACACGCGCAGTATCACGCTCATCAACACGCGCGCCGCCGCGGGTCAGCCCCCCGTCGCCCTCACCGTGCTCGACCAGGTTCCCGTCTCAGAGGACGAGAAGATCCGCGTCGACGTGCTCCAGCCGGTGGGTATCTCGACGGGTGGTAAGGCGGTGCCGACCGGCGTGTCTGGCCGGGACGGCAAGGGCGAGGAGGATTGGGGCAAGGCCACGGCCAACCTTAAGAAGGCTGGTGAGGTGCAGTGGGACGTCTCGCTCAACGCGGGCAAGAGCGTCAAACTCGTGCTGCAGTACGAGGTCGCCTTCCCGACGGGAGAGAAGGTGGCGCAGGTCTATTAAACCAGGAGTGGTGGACGGTCAGTGCAAGTAACGTACATGCGAGAATGTAACAGGATGATAAGGACTCTGGATTCCGATGGTGTTTTTTTTTAGGCTTCTGTAACGAATGAATAGGTGTCGTTTTGGTTTGTGGGAGTGCTGGTCTTAGGATACTACAGAACACATGAAGAAATACTATACCTAGGCCCTGCTGTGAGCTAAATGCCCAGAGGCAGTGCGCTGACTTGGGCATGGCTTATAAATCAAGGTTCACAGGTGAAAGCCATAACTGGTGCTTTAGGATAGATAGCTGAATGCCAATCGAGATTGCGGACACGAGGGATAAAAATTTCATTTTTCTCTGATAGTTATATGTATTTATGCTAGTATATACAGCGGCTGGGCACGCTGTAGGATCCTAATTCAGGTTCTGCCATCCGAGCCTACTACATACCTAACCGGAACTCGCTTGGCACATTCCCGAGCTTTTGGCTCACTTTTCAAAACCTTGCCTGCTGACTTGCGACGTCTGTGCCAACCCCAAGCGACGCATGTAGTCGGCATCTTCGACGTCTGCTCCGAGTATCCCAAACTTTCCCAGCCTATTTTTGAAATCATCTCGGTCAGTGGCTTGTTGATGGACTCGAAAAAGACTCGAGCCAGTAAATCAGGGCACGGTTATAATGAGCGAGAACCAAGCCAAACAAAGCGTAAATTCCCAGCGAGAAGTACCTATGATAAGATTTCGCAAAATTTTAAAGTTCGGTCTTGGTTGCTCTGGTTGTCGGGGTTCTGAGAGCTGCTGTGGCCCTGACAACTGATTCTGACTGGTCCATCTGTTCCGGCAAGTATTCAGTTCATTTTCATGAATATTCCAGATTAGAATCGAAGGACTCCGTATCCATCATTCTTCGAAGTCGTTGGTTCGACAGACTTAGAGCAAAGCTGCCTGATACTTTGGCTGATTGGACATCACATGGTGGCTTGGGGCGCCTGACCAGCCGATTTCATGACGCACAAATGAACAATTGGCGGGCAGCCAAGTGGCACCATAATTTTGGCCGTCAGGCACAGAGCTTCAGCTGCAGGCAAGGCAGGGAGGTCGGGCTCACCCTGTACTACTGCTTCTTGATTTGCGTCGATTATGTATCTCTCAGGAGCTTTGCTCTCCTTTCCTTTTTGTCGTACTCGAGTTGCGGCACTCTGACTCTTTCCTACCTGTACTTCATATCTTGACACATTTGGTCAAGGGCCGGACGTCACCCAAACATAAACAAGCAATCGATGGACCCATTCAATGCCCTATCAATCGCAACTGGCATTATCGCCTTTGTCGACTTTGGAACAAAGCTTGTCTCTTACTACGCGGAAATCCGACAATCCCAAGATGGCCGTCCTCAAGCCTTGTCCGTTCTCGAGGCCGAATCCCGGGACTTGTCGGGCAACGCGTCCCAAGCCAGAGACAAGGTGGCTAGCCTCCAAAGACAATATCCCCGACAGGCTGAGTCACTCACTCGACTTTCTGCCGAGTGTGATCAGGTTGAGGATGAACTACGGAGACTCACCGGCAGTTTTGTGGCCGAACCTGGCCGTCGCTTACACACTCGAGGTGCTCAGGTATTCGGCGCCTTCCGCAGCATGTGGAAGGAGGGCGATATCGAAGCCCTGCGGAATCGATTGAAAAGCATTCGCGAACAAACAATGATGAGCGTCATCATGTGTATCCTGTAAGATTATTTATGATTGCTTGAAATTGGAATTCTGTGAGCCCTGTACAAGGCTCCCCTCTATTTAAGCTTACGTAGTGCCTCATTTAAATCTACTTCCGGCCTTAACTATCTCTTTTAGTTATTTATTCATTATTTTTTTCTTTCCTTTGAATTCCCTCAATATCAGTTGCTAAGAGTTCGTAATTTGACAGAGATGATATCACAGAGACCTCGCGCGAACCTCAACGCAGTTGACGATGGGGTCCGAGAAGTCCTGGATATTCTTCGTCCCTTAAAGATGGCCAGCAATCATCTGCAACCCGGGGTTTTAACACCTCCCGCAGCCAGCCATTAGCGACCGAACTAGAAAGAGATCGGATAACGGAAGGACTCTGGGCTTCCATCGCCACAGCTCACCATGATTCTCAATCATCTACCGGCCGCATCGAGAAATCATTCGAAAATGACGGTCACATCTGCAACAGAATTCTGAGCAGCCTCGAGTTTGGGGACATGAGAGTGCGTGAGTGTCAAATTGAGAGTCCTTTTCCCGATACCTTTCGATGGGTTCTAGAGAACGGAGTTCCCGAGAATGACGAGCATTCAGCAAGGCCGCCGATCAAGTTCAAGGAATGGCTCGAATCAGAACCTAACGAGACTCCATTCTGGATTACTGGCAAACCAGCTTCCGGGAACAGTACGCTGATGAAGTTTATCTGCAACAATTCCAAAGTTCAAACCCACCTCCGGGTTTGGTCTGGCGAGTTGCCACTCTCATCTGCAGCGTCTTCCTTTGGAATCCCGGATCTTCCGGGCAAAAAAGCCAAGCTGGACTCCTGCATACCATCCTTTACCAACTCCTACGCCAGCAACCAGACCTTTGTCGTGAAGTTGCTCAAAATCGTTACGTTTATTATCAACTTGCTGGAATGGATTCCCCCGACCCTCCGGATTGGACTGTGGAAGAGCTTCGGGACTCTGTCATCCGGTCTGTAAGCCGGACCGCTGACACTAGTCGCGTTGCCATGTTCATCGATGGCCTGGACGAATATGATGACGACCATGAGAAGCTCATATATTTTCTCAACCATCTCCAGAAGGATCAAAACATAAAACTTTGCATCTCCAGCCGACCTTGGAACGTCTTCAAGGATGCGTTTGGCACCTACCCTTCACTCAGGATGGAGCTGCTCACCAGGCCCGACATTGAGAAATATGTCTCCACGCGCATAGACAGTCGTCCTGCGTTTCAGGAGCTACGAGCACTTCACTCCACCAGCATCCAGAATTTGAAGTCTCAGATTATCGAGAGGGCCGACGGCGTCTTCTTGTGGGTGGTTCTTGTTACCGAAAAACTTATCGCCACTACTCGCGAGAACAACGACCTTTGTGAGATCTGGAAGGTCTTTGCAGATTTACCACCCGGTCTCGAGGAACTCTATGGTTCGATACGCAGACGACTTGACAAAGCTCAGCGTGAGAGGGCTTCTAGAATGTACCAGCTGTTTTTTTTGTGGAATAAGACCTTGGATTGCCCTCTCGGCATCGTCGAATTCTGGATGGCAATCAATTGTCACGATCCTACCGTGCTGCAGCCCTCTCCGGCTATAGATGAAATCCCGAAAATACTAGCTATGATGGAAAGACGAATTGTCGGAGCAACTGGGGGAATACTGCAAATTTTCCGCGTACCGAGGGAATCCGATGCTTCACGGGCACCAGCGATCTCGATAGGATTTCTTCATCGAACCGTCTCCGATTGGCTGCAGGGTATCGAGTCTTCAATCGTCGCCGACGGGCCGCCAGGCTATGATCCATGCTTGGTGCTGACATCTGTTTTCGTCTCTTGGATGAACTTTGTCTACGGCAAGTCGGGCTGTTTAGCACCTGAACTCCGCGACGTTTTCATGGTTGCACGGTCTTGTAACGATTCGGCGGACAGCAGGGCCAAGCTTCTCGTCATCATTGAACGACTTCAAATACGCGACGGTCAAACGCCGAGAAGTTATCCAGATCTCGATTTCGAACCCCCATATAACACCGATCTTGCCTTCCAACCACACTCAGCCGAAAAGGCGCTTGCCCCCTACTCAGACTCTGGTGTCCGCTCATTCCTTGCGGCGAGGTACCTTTGCGCGCCATACCTTCAGGCAAAGTTGGAGAGCGCCTCGGGCGTCATAGGGATTGAACTGCCGCCACATCTGCAAATGGTGCCTGCACAATTCTGGAGCGAGACAGAGAGGGCTCACCGGGTGAACATACTCCTACACCTGTTTTTAGATACTTATGACACATCCCGCTATCTTGAGGATTTGAACATGCGATTGAGGATCTTTGGGATTCTTCTACAGGCGAAATTTGCTCCACCTCGTTTTCTCCGGACCATGATCAAGAAGATCAATAAGTCTAGGACTCCTTTGCCCAGCCATTTCAGTCAAGCCCTCCTGGGTAGGCTTGCGGGAAAAGAATTCAACGAGATACTAAGGGAGGATCTGGGCGACTACGCCTTTGAGCCGCCCCTACGGACGCTGACCAGCCTGAGACGCAAGCGCGCGACGACGAACATTCGCCGTGGATTCAGGGAATATATGCACGACCAGAAACTGAGGGTAAAATACATAACGAAAGAGATGAGCGGGAGCAAGTCGGATGTGTCGGTCAAAGTGATGTTGGCTGCACCAGTCGCTGCCGCACCTGGGCTTGGGAGACAAGTGCCTGAGGTGGCGCGTTAAGAGACTTGGAGGGCTCGCAATTAAACCTGGGAGAGGCTGTTAATTTACGTTCTAACTTTTTTGTTTTATTCAAGATTTACCTCGTGGTAGGCTGGCGGGTGGTATAGGCGCTTCTTTTTGTACGTTAGATGCATGGTTGTTTGTTGATCGCGGCTGAATAGGCGCTGAGAATTGGGATATCCGGGATAGAGATACGTACACAATCATTGGATTTAACCTTGTTAGATGCGATTAACGTTACAATTTCCAGCATTGCTGTCAGTTCCGGGAACCAACAAACCGTTCACAGCTCCACATCTGCCGACCTCCGTCGTGGGTCGAGCCTTCGAAGCTGGACTAAAGACGGCCGCCGTTCTTTCCATATCGGAATCGGGCGGGACATCATCGGGGTTTTCCTGAGATGGCAAGTGGACTGCACGTTTCCATCACAAAGTCACCATGTTAGTGGGCCTTAATTCGGTGTGGCATAGTGGAGGTAACCGAGGCAAAGCTTTGTCTCCGGGCTTTCCTCATGTGGTCACGGCCGTTGGCTCAGTTTAATATCGGGTTGCTTGTCTTCTAGGTTTGGGAAGGCTGAAGATTGGTTTGCAAATAGCATTATTGAGATCATCCCTTGCTTCAAACCGAAAGTCTCACCCGAAATTTGATTACAGTTACGGAGTAGACAATGATCGGACATCGTCGTCACTTAGGGGGTAAGAGCTGGTTGCAGAAAACCGCCAGTGCTACTTTGCCAAGGACAAGCTACCAATTGGGTGCCACCCTGGAGGTTTCGGCTTCTCTAGCGGAGCCTTCTCCGAAGCCTTCAAGCACATATTTACATAGTTTGATCGGAAAAGCACGCGTGCTACATTATAATAGGTTTAGCTAAAATCCCCTGACAGCTGCTAGGTCCGCCAATAGCTACAAGTGAATCCTTCCCCAGAGCAGCACACACGACAGTATTATTGTCACAACATTATTAGCTTTCTACTCCCAACTACCTCCCTGCTTCCAAATTGAGAAATATTTGTACCGGCCTGGCACAGCTGCACCGCGGGCTCTAGGCAATCATTGATGACGACCATGATCGGGCGCTACCGGCGGCCGAAGTAGCTTGTCACCAGATCATGACGATATACTTCAGAGACCTTTATAAGCGTTTCTGTTTACTGAGAATAATTACCGAAATTGCCATGAATGCTGTGTATGGTAAAAGTTCCCTGTCGAGGTCTGGATGTCTATTGAATCCGATGCTGTTCACTCACCTGTTGATATTGTTATCCGCCATGCCACATAGTAAAATCAGAACTACTACCTAAGAGGCACTTAACATCAGTTCACGGTGTACGGAGCACAGGCTCTCAGTTCCCAGATGTCCAGCTACACGATTAGTTCGATCTAATTGGAACCATGACGTCATACCAGGAACAGAATGCTGTGCACAGAGATTCTTTGCTGCAAAAAAAGACTCCAAAGCACGTCTGCCCGAAAACCATGATTCGCTCGGGATACATGAATAAATCACATCACATTTGCAGTAATCTGTTTGCGATTAAAAGGGCATATGAAGATGCAATGAGGAGCCACGACATCAGCCCGCCTCCTGTGAAGCGCAGAAGGTTCGAGGCACCAAGACCTTCAGACTCTTCGAAACCGAATGGAGCTGCCTCAGCCCTGCCAACCTCTCGGAGGCTTCCGCAGACAATACGGATATTTTCATGGAATATCAACGGCATTACACCATATCTCCCACCGCAGTCCACCAAAATCACCTCCTTTTTTAAACCATCTGATCCCCACCGATCATCAAACGCCCAGTTTCATCCGAGGGCAGACGGCCTCCGCGCCTTTCTCGCCCGCCACGACTGGCCTGAGGTTCTTTTTCTTCAAGAGCTCAAAATCCAGCGCGGCAACACCAAGGCGCTTACCGCTCTGCTCGCATCCCTTAACACCCCGCTCAACCAGGCCGACACGCTCTCCGAAAGCCGCACTTACACCTTAGATGCCGTACTACCCCGCGACCAATACAATGCGCGCGGATTCCAGGGTAGGCTTTATGGCGTCGGCACCATCCTGCGCACCGACTTTGCGCGCCGCCAAGTCGCCTGCATTCGCGAAGTCGAGTGGGATCTCGAGGGACGAGTGAGCGTCGTCGAGCTGAAGGAACCGGGCAGAGCGCCATCGAGCAGCAACAGCAGCGGCAACCCCACCACCAGCAGTAATGTGCCAGCCTTAGGGCAGGATGGTACAAACAAAGAAGCTAAAAGCTCAAGACCCCTGGCACTACTCAATATCTACGCTGTCAACGGCACCGACGCACCCTACCGCTGCCCCCAAACCGGCGCAGTTACCGGCGGCGCTACACGCCACGACCGCAAGCTCGCCTTCCACGCAGCTCTGCGCGACGAGTGCCTGGACCTCGAGCGCCGCGGGTTCCGCGTCATTGTTGCGGGCGACCTCAACGTCGCCCGTGGACCCGTCGACGGGCACCCGCGCCTGCGATCGTTCCCGCGCCGGCACTGCCTCAACCGGGCGGACTTCAACGCCAAATTCTTTGGCGAGGAGGATAACAGGCGGGCGGGGGCGTGTGCAGTCCATCATGATATGGGTTTTGACGAGAGCGGGCCGAAAAAAACAGAGAGGTTCTTTGATGGGGTGGACGTGTTCCGGGCGATGCACGGCTTGGAGAGGCGGTACACCTACTACCCGCGCACGCGCGAGTGGGGAAGCAGCTGCGATCGGGTTGACATGGTGATCGTGTCAAGGGCGTTATGGGAGGAGGGGAGGGTCAGGGGGACGGGGATCCTGGACACGCCGCAGGAGCGCGGGTGGAGCGACCATGTGCCGCTGTGGGTTGAGGTTGTTGTTGGAGAGGGAGAGGGGCACTACGAGGGTAGTGTTCTGACTCGTCGTGTGGAAGACAGCAAGCAATAAGCTGCTGACGGGTCTTCTCAGGGTAGATGTTGGTGGATCACAGCCAAGGCTGAGCCAGGTCGGCATGAGAGCTCCGGACAGATATCAGGTTAATTTCGCTCAAAATGAGTGCCCAAAGCGCGAGTTGAGAGTAGATATAATACACGAGAAATGTAAACAACTCTGAGAAGGCAGTGGGTGCAAGGAGCAGGGCAAACATATGTGCTTCTTCGCAATGGTTTGAGTGCTGGCATTGGAACAAAACATGACCTATCTTCTAGGTTCCCGAGGGATATAGTGGACTGAACACTAACTTCCCGGCTAGCCCATGGGACATAGTCAGCTTTCTGTTTCCCTCCGAAAGAGCGAAGATAAAGAGATTACATCGCAGCGGCGGACTAGCCAAAGCATGAAAGAATAACAGCTTCACCGATATAGGTAATCCCTTTCTTGTAAGAACCGACGAGATTGTACACTCGATTGCTTGCACGAGTAGCAAGTATGACGTGACTCCAAAGGCGACTCCTGGTGACACGATGATGCCAAGCCGTGTAGCTTCTATCACCTATCTCGTAAAGCTTTGACGAGCGAGTCGTGTTCAAGTGGAAAGCGGGCAAGTGATCCCAAGTTCTGAAATGCTCTAACCGCCCATTGGCTACAAGCGATACGAAGTAGCTTACCTTAGATATGCCGTCTACGGAGAAATAGTTACTAGAATCAACTAAGTTAAGTTGGTTAACTAGTTAGTTACACCAAGTTGTTATTGAACTTGAAGCCAGGTAAAGACCTGATAGAGCGGGAGTACGTTAGATCTGCTGAAATCAGTGCAATATTAACATTTAAAATTCATGTTCAATGGTCAATGTTCCGAGAGAAGGGTTGTCTTTGACTAGCCGCTCCATTCAGACTGGTGATTGTCCGTTAATAGGAAAGAGTGAGGTTCGTGGTCGCAAGCTGGCGGCTGACGGGCTAGCCAATAGAATTCAGAACCTGGAGCCTGGAGCCGCATGCTGATTACGTAACATTTCAGCACACGCCCAGTCCCGCGCTTGTTAACCTCTTTCTCACTTTGCGACCCGTGCGACCCACCTCGAATGCGTCGCGTTTTGTCTGGTACGCATCAAGGCAGGAAAGTGCTGTTGCTGAAGCACTCCCAGATCGTCGCGCCGCCTTTGCATAATCTGTTCAACTGCCAAAAATCACCGCCGAAACCTCTCGCTCTTGCATTGAGCCCAGATAAAACACGGCATTCTTCTGCAAAAAAAAATTCCAAAAAGTCATCAATTGCGCCAACTATCCCGTCGCTTCCCATCTGTCCCTCGTCCCCATCTTCGTCTCGACTCGGCGCGCACGAGCGACCGATATGAAATAGCGCGACACTGCCAACGCGATTCCTCACTTCGACCATGGCGGTGCGCTCCGAGTCGCAGCAGGCGATCCTCTCGTCCTACGCGCCCCGATTGCGCACATACAACAATGCCCTCCTGCAGCCCGTCCTCCCAGGCGCCGCTCCCTCCAACCCGCTCGCTCGCACCACCAAGCGGGGGACCACCATCATAAACTATGCCGAGGACGGATACGATGACTATGACGACGACGAGGATGACAACAGACGGCGTCCTACCGGCTTGCGCAGCCTGCGCCGCGACGACAGCACCACCAAGGTCGACCCCAGCGAGAAGGTCGGCAAGGACACGTCGGCACCCGTCGAGGTGCAGGGCATCTACCGTGACTGGATGGGCAAGGTGCGGCCCAACAGGTCCGACGCCCAAAACTACGTCCAGGCGTGTCTCCCGCTCACCCTCATTCCCATCCGGATCGACCTCGACATTCCCGCCTTCACGCCCCAGCCTGCTCTGCCCGCGCCGGGGCCAGTAGATCTCAACCATCCTTTCTACAAGCCCCAGGAACCCACAGTGCCGTACCGGCTGCGTGATACTTTTCTGTGGAATCTCCACGAAACTTTGATCACCACCGATATGTTTGCTACCCAGCTCGTCCAGGACCTCGACCTTCCCAACCGTGCCTCAACCATCGCCGAAATCAGCAAACAAATACGAACCCAGCTCGAAGAGTACGCCGGTGTTGCCCTCCATCCCCTCTTCCACACCCACACCGCGCGCGCCAACGCCCAAGAACCAGCGAAGGCGCCCGGCCGGCCCAGCTCCTCCACGCCCGTGCCCAACCCGGCCCTCAGCCGCGCTGACACCCCCATGGGAGGCAGCACCATCCCTCCAACCCCATCCAGGCTCGGCAACGCGGGATCGTCGACACCAGCACTGGTCCAGACCGCCCAAGGCGAAGTGACGGCTGCTGCAACCCCTATACCTCAGGACACGACAACGGCTGAAGCAGACAACGACCCCAGCCCCGACGACACGTATCGCTGCATTATCAGTCTCAACATTAATCTGGCATCGCAGGTTTACACGGACAAATTCGAGTGGTCCCTCCTGCACCCCCCTGGGACGGCCGAGATGTTTGCCAAGCAGACGTGTGCTGACCTGGGCCTGCACGGCGAATGGGTCCCCGCCATGACGCACGCTATCTACGAGGCGGTGCTGAAGTTGAAAAAAGAAGCCTGCGAGGCAGGCGGGCTGGTCGCCGGATGGAGCACGTCGGGCGCCAGCGGCGGCGCTGCGGGCGAGCTGTTCCCCAACGACGCGGCCGTGACGGCGGGCGGGGAAGGGGCCGGGTGGCGGTACGACCCGGAGCACCTAGCGGACGAGTGGGAGCCCAAGCTGGAGACGCTGAGCAAGGAGGAGATGGAGAAGCGCGAGGGCGACCGCGAGCGCCAAATTCGCCGCCTGCGCCGCGAGACGGCCCGCTTCAGCTCCAACACGGGCATGGCGGGCGGCGTGCCCATCGGCTTCGCCTTCTCGGGTCTCATCGAGCAGGAGGAGGAGCAGATGCTTCAGCGTCTCGGCAGGGGGGAACGGAGCAGGAGGAAGAGATACCAACATCAGCAGCAACAGCCGTCGCCCGGTCCGGCCAACTGGAGGTCGGGCACGCCCGGGGGACGCGGCACGCCCGCTACCGGAGGACCAGCTGGCGAAGGTTACGGTGGCGGCGGAACGCTGACCGAGGCCGAAAGACTCAACTGGCGGTGCAGCCACTGCCGGGTGTGGGGGACCAGCGTTTGGGCGGTAAGGGACGGGCCGTTTGGGCCGAGGGTACGTTTTTTTCTTTCTTGCCTTCTTCCTTATCTTTGATTTTACGTTCACTATACATACGTATGCACGTGCGTGTGTGTCTGCGTGTGTGAGGCTAACACTACGGTCCCCTCCACAGTCCCTCTGTAACAACTGCGGTTTCATGTACGAGCGCGACCGCAAGCTTCCCCGCGGCACCAAGTTGCTACACGCCGGCGACGCCCGGCCATTCTAGGCGGATGGCCCGGGTGGCTCCAAGTGGGAATTGGCCTTGGCCTCAGCAGCGGCGGGGGGCGACCGCCTTGCGGTTACAACGCCCCGCAAGTCGCGTCGGCTGACGCGCGAGTTGTCGTTTGGGGTCAAAGAAGTCAAGGAGAAGTAGGTGCTGGTTGCTGGTTTAAGGGCCTTTGTAAGGGGGGCGGTGTGGGTTAGGCAAGTGGGAACCAGGTATATCAGGTATAATCGCTTAGTCTTGGCGTCTGGGAGGGAACGGATGGTTGGTGATGTGTGTTGGGTGCCTGTAAGCTTTAGATGAACAGTGAGTTGGTGTTGTTCTTCTGTAAAATTACCGATGTGGGATGTGTGGTTGTACTGAGTACTGGGCTTCTTGTTGGCTGGAGCCGCTATTATCGTGAGCACCGGGTTCGCCTTTTTATTGTTGAGGTACGACAAGATTTGACCTTTTGCAGGTTTGTTCAGGCACAGCAAGTTTCGAAAGAACGGGCGACCGCCAATTCTCTGCTTTCCCTGAATCGATTTTCCACTTTCCCCTTTCATAATCAAATCGGCGCCAGCTGATCAAGGATACCCAAACATTGATAGTTAGCGCGAGATGGTGGGGGATCTGGAGATATCGGCTTCGTCTGCTCCTGAGGGCTCGCAGGCTCCTGTAGGTTGTGAAAAGACTAGTTATAACCATCGAATTTTGAGGGCGTAATTAGAGGCAAGTTGAATACTAACGTTGCCTTTGCTCTAGTTATTAGTTATTAGTTCAGTTAACGTATGGTTGATATTGGTTATTAAATTCGGGATGCGGTCGACCTTGGCATGAAACATCGCACTCGTTGTGGTTATGAGGAAGACGGTGCAGAGAGCCGTTTGACGCCGCGGCCGGGTTGAATTCGCGCTAGTTGCCCACCTGACCTCCGTCGCCGCCGTGCACGCTGACGAATTCGATCCCGGCAGGGTGTTCCTGACCATGGACGTTGAGGTCATGGCGGTTGCCCTACTATTCTTGACGGGTGAAATCATGTTCCAGTATGTCCGGCCTCGACGCGGCGCCCAATGTGCGAGGCATCCAATATCGGAAACAAAGCGAAGGAGAACGCCGGCAACGCCTGCTGCCATCTCCTTGAGATTGCCGACAGGCTAGCCGACGCTGCCAGCGTTCCATGTGTGGACAAGGTGGTTGCCTTTGCCTCCTTCAATCCCTCCGACATTGAAGTGGTCGAGAGGTCGGCTTTGCAGCACGCGTTGATCTTGGGTCCGAGGGATTTGTTGCTTGTCGGCAGCAGCAGCAGCGTCAACCAATATTGAACATCCGTTGCTACGCGCAGGATGCTCCTCCCTCAGCCGCATTGCTACGGACTGAAAACCGTTACTCCCGTGAGAGCAGCTCGAACTGGCTGCTGGGTGAACAAAGGAGAAACCGCTACGAAGTCGTGCAGCATCCGAGTCCCCAGACCTCCTCCACTGTCGCCTCCCTAGGCAGATGCGGTAGTATCATTGCTCTTTTGTCTTTGAATAGTCCTGCCAATGATGTCATTTCGAGCTAGAATAACGTACAGAATCTGAAGATTGCAAGAACAATGGTTCAATAGTTGTCCATGACAAGTCGAGTCTTGAGCGCGTCCCGAGGACACAGCCAGCCCCTGCCACTCAGCATATCTTTGAGGGCACGACGCACATCCTCCGCCTCACTTATGGTATCCGCTTTGACTGAAACCTCGACAATGTACTCAGGTTTGTGCTCGGCAGAAATCACGATTGGCCAGACCTCCACTGTAAGTTTCAAGCCTTTCCATGTGCCGGTGAGGCGCGTTGTAAGGATGGGCCCGTAGACCCGCGCCTTTCGGAGAGCATTCTTCCCCCAGTTTCCAAGCGTATCAGGTGCGTTTCCGACAACCATACTACGTGCGGACTCGACATCCGGGAGACTCGTGCCGCCAGAACCGGGATCGGACACCTTTTTCTTGTCGCTGATGGAAAGCGTCATCTTCTTGTATCCCCACTCAACCTGAGCATCGTATTCGTTGTCATGGAAACCATTGAAACCATCGCAACTGGCCTCCGTCAAAGCGGCATCAATGTCCTCGGCTTCAATTGCGTAACGCTTCTTATAGGTCAACTCCATTTCGGGCCTGCCTTCCTTTCTGCGGATGCGAGCGCTCCAGCGAGCTTGGTAGAGGGTTTTTTTGTTCGTGTCCATGAACATTACGTTGATCTTAGTGACGGTAGGTGGCGTTTCAAACATTGACAGCAGCTCGTCGTTGAAATCGTGGTCGGTATCTAGAACCTCCGCAGGCTCAAGGAGGAATTTGATCTCGAAATCTGGGACCAAGTTGGGCAATTCCTGCAATCAGCAGTTGTTAGCGCCGGACATAGGCTATCCGAGGAGTGGCGAGGGGATGCGCTTCTACCATAATGATTCTCCCGTATCACGGTCCCGGTACTTTAAAAACTAAAGTAAGCTGTTCGATGAGTGAAAGGCTTGGGGGCTAGCAAATCGGAGGCCCAGTGGATATTGAACTCAGGATGAAATTATCATTAGATTGGAGGATAAAAACTGAATGGGCGGATCATCAAAGGTTGGGAGAGAATGGGTCCCAAGCGGGAACGGATAGGTGATCAATTAATGGAAGCTTCAGCGAGCACACATCGACCACTCTCACGCACACCGATGTTCCTGGATCGGAAAAGGGCAGGCGCCACACACCAGCAGGACACTCAGAATCCCTGGCAGCTGACAAGCCCGCCAGCAGCAAAAAGTAAATCCTTTCCCCAAAGCACCACATAGCAGTACTGTCACAATATGATTAGCGTTCTGCTTCCGACCAACTGCCTGCTGCCGCCTGACCTGCCAGGTGTGCTTCTAAAACCTGCGTTAGGTTGGGAGAGGCAATTAGGGATTGTCACAGCGGTGCTGCGGGCATCCAGGCGACTCATCGATGGCCTTGTGCCCTGGATCCCGACGTTGAAAATGATCGGGCGTAAACGGTGGCCAAAGTAGCTGCCCGCTATGCTCGTAACGATGCTGTTGCTTTATGGGAATGAGCTGCCTGGCGGCAGACACGGCTGGTTTCAAGACATCAAACACATAGCAGCGTTAACTTATCTACAACATCTTTGGTTAATGCCGATGTTGTCCGTTATTGATGCTGTTCTGATTGCTGCTTGTATTACTGTGATCGGCGGCCGGCCGGCAGCTGTGAAGATATCTCGGTTGTACCTGCTTTACTCGAACGGTCGCGCCTTTCCCAATCAGAAATAGCGGTGTGTTTGATAACGGTAGCGGTGTGCTGGTGTAGTTCAGTCATTGTCAATCGAGAAATCTCTTTGGCTTTGGAAGGATGATAACCAGCTTGTTACATAATTGATTGTGCTTTCCTTCGAAATTTTGTACGGAACCCACTACTGATCTTGCGTAGATGCAGGGTGTGAAGGGAGCTATACACTACATATCAAGTCTCAAGAACATTACAAGCGCTATCGCTCAAACCCGTTAGTCAAGAGCTGAAGAGACGAGGGCGAGGAAGAAACACGAGTATTCGTGTTGCGTGCAAGAAACAAGAGATCCCGCCAGAATCCAGTCCCAATACGAAAGTTCATCTGTATGTCTAACTACTAGGAGCAAGCCCTGTCTCACAGGTCATACCCCCTGAGGTCATCCTCAACATCCTCTCTATAGACGATACCGACCCTACATGCGAGGTTCATTAGTAGCAGGTTTGTAGAAATAATGATGCGTACAACGCATGAACCTAGGGCGTGTCTCGTGTACGAGCAGATCACTTGCTGGTAGGCATCGCTTATTGGAAGGTCTGATGACCAACTGCATTAACATAGTGATTCAACAACCCTGCCCCGCAGGGTCATTTGAGAGCCCTGTATGATTGTGTCGGAAACGGCGAGCGTAGCTGGCTAAGCTCTCAATCTGGGGAGTATCAGCCGGCAAGCTCAGGGGTGTTCACGGCCGTCTCTATATAAATAGCCTACGTTTTCCTACTATCCTTTGTAGAAAGCAATGTGCTTTGTTCTTCTCCAACGTACCCCGTTACAGGCGTTGTTGTTTACCGTTCGCTGTTTGAGCTTCCCAGCTGCGTATCACAGCTTGCGCTGAATTCTGAAATAAACCTGTTGGATCAAACAGCGGTCTGCGGGTGGAGTGAGTCACAAAAATCGGGATGCTGCAGGTCACCGTTTGATCAGGAGCTCTTGGGAAGGATATATTCTGTGGGAACCAAGAGAAGATTTTTCCGAGGAAGGAGCAACGAACTACACACCTGTTTCAGCACTGAATAAATTGATTCCACTGTTGAAAATCTTGTATCTTGTGAAAAACACCTTGGATTTGTGGCTGTTGGTCTTCCAACAAAACAATTAACCATCCAACTCACTACTTCCAGAACTGTATCTTGCAGCCAACCGCACCTGTCAAAATGAACAGGGGCTCCAGGCGCAGTGAGCGGTGGAAAGCTAGGAAGTTGCGTTCGACAGCACGTATTTCACAGGGATGGAAAGCTACCGACGTGTGGAACTGACAGCCAACAACCTCATCGCCCAGAAGCTTCTCAAGGACTTAACTGATCACTTTGAGATGCCCCGGAGCGCCCAAACCCTTATTACAAGCCTCTATCACTCAGTATGACCGTGGAACCTTGGTTGTTGACTTTCCAACAGCATCAATCAAATTAGAAACTCAGTAACTAGCTAGGTCATAGTCTACAATCACGCTATCGAGAGAGCAGATCAAGCCTTAGTAAATGCCCCACAAGACTTCCACGGTCGTACCAACGGTTGTGCCGTCGCATGGCATGACACCCTTGGCACCGATCTTGCCGCCGCCGCCAGACTTCTTCACCGAGTCGTTGATAACATCGATGACATCCTGGCCGCCCACCTTGAACTCGACAGCGCTGCCGGTGCCGCCGGTACGCTCGATGCCAAAATGGCAGGACCCGTACGAGAGGATCTCGCGATGACCGGTGATGTGGTGTGTGAACTCGGTGGACGCGTCGCCCTCGATGTTCCGGATGATCTGCCGGCAGTCCGACACCAAAAGGGACGCGTCGCTGGTCTGGTCCTCGAAGGTGGAATCGCCGCAGCTGTCCTTGCCCGGAGGAATGTCACAGGGGTAGTTAGAGCTGCTGCCCTTGTCGGCCGTCTGCCAGGATTGGAACGCGCGGTCGGGGCTGCAAACGGGTAACCGGACGGAGCCGGGAGTCGTGATATCCATGTCCATCAGTTCGCTCCGGGCAGAGGCATCGCTGATCGGGTCTACAACGCCGGCCCCGTTCTTCTTCCCGTTTTTGATCCATGTACGTACGGAACCGATCACAAGGTCTTCCTTGGTCAATTTTCCGAACCTCTTGAGCTCGCCTAGGCCCACGGGTGCTGAGAATTTGTCGTCCCAGCATTCGCGATTGCATTGTCCACCAGTTACATGATCGCAATTACAACTCTGAGCCTCCCCATCCGGGTGGACCAGGTAGTAACGCCTTCCTTGGTAACAAACCCCGGTCTCATCGGCAGTGTCGTCGTCGAGGTATTTGCCAAGGGGGCTACCATCGCAGCCGGCGCCCGAGTCGATAACAAAGGCGTATGTCTTGGATCGGCGCCACAATTCGGGGATAGAGAAGCCGAAAAAGGTCTTAAGAACGTTTTCCTGTAAATCGGTGGCCGTCTGGTCCGAGGGAGGGGACCCCGTCCTCTTACCCTCGATGAGCTTGCCGTCGGCCATCACGTCGCCAAGCAGCTTAATACTCTCCTGGCTACCGTCAAAGAGTGTTTTGAGGGCGAATTCTGTCAAATTCATCCAGCCGAATATGACTTGGCCAATCGAGGTTGAAAACTTGTCTTGCTCGAGCGGAATCCACTGGTCGGCTTCGGGAGCATCCAAGAGATCCTTCGCCAATGTCGTAGACTGACTAATCAGATTCATCGCGGTGTCTTTGGCGTTGTCGTACATCACAGTGTCGGAAAACGCGGGCAGCTGCTTAAGGTACCCGTTAAAGAGGGGCCCGGCCGTCGTGAGGGCTCCGATGGTGAGGAGATCAATGAGAACATTGAGCCATTGGTTGGTTTCAGGCTCTGGGATCGGTGCGAACGTGTTCTCCATATCGTCGACAGCAAGTGCAAAGGCCCCCATCGTGGTCCGCAGAGCATCCCAGTAGTCATGGTACATTCCGTGGATCTTGATAAGCGAGTTCCAGATGAACTGAGTCGCCGGCCCGGATCTCTCGCCATCGGCACCTTTCTCGCACGACATCGTTCCATCGCAGTGGTCGTCACTTCCTCCCAACTTATCGCAGCCCATCTCAGCACCCATCTTGAGCGTCTGCTGGATTGAGTGAACGAACTCCATACCGTTCGCCTTGTCAGTCTTCAAATATTTAACGATGATCTCGCGCCAAGCACTGTCGCTGTCCACCGCCTTCCAGCGTGCAGCCGGTGAGTAATGCAACGGATTCACGATGACGTCGTGCATGCAATTAAAGGACTTCCACTCGCCGATATTTGTGTCAGTATCCTCCTTCGGGTTCTCTCCGCTGGCTGCCAGCGAAATGAAGGAAGCCCAGTCCTTTGCCGGCTTGGGAGGGTTGTGGAATTCCTGCAGATCGCTGGCCCAGTCCGTGGTGCCTGCCATACCCCAGTTTGCGTATAGCCTTGAGCGGACATTCTTGGTGTCCTCACTCATGTATCCAACCCATTGGTTGTTGTCGTAGACAAGAATATCGCTATTGCTGCTGGTATCCAGGAAGTGCGCCACAACGCGGCTCTGACGCTTAGAGCTACCAGATCCGCCACTTATGATTTCTTTAATCTCAGCATCGGCGATATACCCGGCGGTCCCGGTGCACCTCCCAGGCGTCGCCTGTGATTCGAATCGCGTACCGGTGAACTTGCAGTTTGGACCCCAGCAGCCTGGTTGTTCCATTGCAAAGGAGCGCCCATAGCTGGTCACACCAACCACAATCTTGTTCCCGGGAACATCTGCCTTGGTGATCATGGCCAGCGCTGCCCTCGTCTCCGTCAGGTTGACCTGGCTACGAAGGCAGTTGCCTGTATCACAACCCTCTTGAGCACCAGGGTTGTAAGCATCCCACTGACCATGAAGGTCATACGTCATATAGACGATGTAGTCAACGATCCGGCTGATCTCTTTGATTGGAAACTGCTTCAAATACCAGTATGAGGCCGGAGCAGCAATGGCGATGGTCTTCCCGGGTAGGAGATTTTTAAGCACACCAAGGAAGGCCAGATAGTTTGGGCCATCCTCGGCCTTGCCAGGGTCGGACGCGGGGAGGTCAGGGGCGCGGGGGTATTCCCAGTCAATATCAACACAGTCAAGATCATACTTCTTGATGAAATCGGCAATGCTGGTGGCCATCTTCAAGCGGTTAGCTGGCTTGACACCCTCACGGAAGATGTAGTAGGTGTCGGGGAAGGTCGAAAAGTCCCAGCCGCTGAAAGACAAGATCCTCTTGGCGCCTCGGATGCGCTTGAACTCGCCGAATTCGTACGAAGATAGCGTATCGCCAACCCGGACCTCATACGAAGGCGTCAGAGTACCGAACCCGAAATGAACATGGGTATATTTCGAGGTGTCAATCTGAAGTGCGTCCTGGTAGAGGCACTTGCGGTTCATTCCGTAACCTTGAAAGTAGGTGAGTTTGATAGCGCCAGTCCCCGTCCCTTTGATCACGTCGAGGCCGCAGTTGGAGATGCAACCGTAGGTTCCAGGCTTGGCCGTCCCGGGCGGGCCCGTGTTGGTGTCGATGGAGAAGTCCTTGGTAATGCCACATTGACCCCAGATGTTGCAGCAGGCGTTTAGGGGGCAGGGATTGAGGTCGGAGATATTGGAACCGTCCGTTGGCGGCTTGGAGCCGGGCTTCTACGGACCGCACACGGCATTGGCGATAGGAGCGGGGAATGGCGGCTTCCCCGTGCTCAAGCACATGGTGGTCTCAGCAAAGAGCAGCCTGCACCCGGACCACCCCCACGTGTTCTTGTTAAAGGACTCGATCTCCTCTAACGTCAGCCCGTACTCCGCCCCCAGGTTGGCGCAATTGTCGTCGTTCTGGACCTTGTACGAGAAACACGACCCATCCGCGTTGGGTTTGGGACGGAAATCCGGAAGGCTGCCGCTTGAACAGCATACGTGCTGCTTCGGCTTCAGTGAGCCATAGATACCAGGGTTGTACTTGGTAAAGTCAGCGCCCGAGATGCCACACTTGACTGCCAGTTCCGCACAGCCTTCACCGGACAAGACTTGCACTGTTCTGCAATTGGCACGTGCTGAAAGAGACCTAGGATGTGAGTCCAGGACCTCAACAGGCGTATCGTTCCGAGCATGGACGGTGGAGTTGATCGAGGCTCGGCTCAGAAGGGGCGTGGTGAATGTAGCCTTGCCGGCAAAGGTGTTTGACCCTAGGAATGACAGACACGTCGCGTTGGCCCAAGATCTGATGGCGTTTTGAATGGGAGCAAATGTAGCGTTGCTGGTAACTACGATTCCAAAGATGTGAGTGCTGTCGTGGCTAGGGTCGCAGAGCTGTATTGCCAAGCTGGGCGTTGTGATGTCGAGAGTGTCAAAGTTGTTTTCAAAAGTTCGGAGGGCTGAGGCGCTAAGGCCTTGGTTCAGTAGACCCTGGCCGATGTAAATACCCATAGTGGCTTGACCAGACCGTCCATACAGGATGAAGGGCCGGTCCGAAGCCCCGTGGCCGTGGTCGATGTACTCGCGAGTCTGCGCCGCAAGTGAGCGGATGGCAGCCTTGGCGAGGCCAAAGCCCTCGTGCCACCATCCAAGCTCAAACTCGACATCAATGGACTCGGCGGACTCGGCAACCTTGGCAGCCACCGACTCGGGTGCGATGTTGACGAAATCA
Source organism: Corynascus novoguineensis (assembly GCA_033296725.1). Taxonomy (NCBI): domain Eukaryota; kingdom Fungi; phylum Ascomycota; class Sordariomycetes; order Sordariales; family Chaetomiaceae; genus Corynascus; species Corynascus novoguineensis. The sequence goes on from MU857626.1 coordinate 157,943, forward strand.
GAGCCGAAGGAGGAACAAGCTTGGATACGATGAGTGGCGTCTGGGTTATCGACGGGGTCGTAGAGGGAGAAATCATAGAACATGGTCTCCTGACACCGCTTGATAATTTAGAAGTTGGGATAGACAGACCAGTTTCCCGAGCTCGGACCGGACACGGCGCATCGTTCGGGACAGAAGTCGACAGCCCTCACAGCTGTCCCAACCGGCGGGATGAAAGCCACGGTCTCTGGCACGAGGCTCAGTGCCACCGTGAGCCATGGTACGTTCACCATAGTGCTAGGTAGCTCAGGGTGGGTGCTCTTGTATTGTGGACGCCTAAATGGGAACGGGGCCATCAGCATGATTTTAAGTTGTTGCCCAGAGGCATTAGCTCGTACCTTGGACTGTTCTCAATCACTACACAGGAAATAGGTATGTGCCAGATGCCACTTGATATCGAAGTGGGTTAAGCTTTCAATGATTGACGGGAAGGAGACAGAGAAATAGCACTTTAAGTATCGAGAACCTCCACCAACATCGTGGCCTTACTGCTTCTCTCTTGGCCCGCCCTTCCCTGACCGAGTAGGCCACCAAAAACAGCCTAGACTATAAGGCAAAAAGGGGAACGACTTTTCGGTTAAATACCTGAAAAACCAACAAGGTTGTGCAAAAAATTACAACGCCGGCCGAGAACAGTCCAAAGGTGGGTAGGCGTGGCAGGGCCGGAAGAAAGGGTGAGGAGGTGGGGGGTGGGCATGAGTAAGTTGTCCTTCTCGTTTTGGACGACTTCGCCGCACAAAGATCTCGCCAAGAGGTGGAATATACAGACTGAAAGGACTTAACAACTGGTATTGGGAAAGGAGTCGCGCGAGAGGCGAGAAAAGATAGTGTCAAGCAACTTGATTAGATGACGTAGGGATACCTGTCAAGACATGGTCTTCGCCTAGCTCTCCAACTCCATAATTACAACCCTTGCTGCATCTAGATCGGTAACAACAACCAAAAAGAAATGAAAAAGAGGTGCCTGGAGTGGCAGGTTCCTGCGTCGGGCCGGACGGCCGAGAACCCGTGTCACCCGTTGTCTGATCAGGCAAGAAGGAAACCAATAGCGCCGAAAGTGGCAACGAAGCTCGCGATACCCACAACAGCCAACTGCTGGACAGCGTTGTCCTTCGGACAGTCGGCAGGTGGGTACAAGCCTTTACAAATCCAGGCATGTAAAGAGGCCGACATGCTTGCGACCACAGCCGTGTCAATCTTGACTTCGCAAGGGTTCGCAGTCGTGGTTGGAGACGTGGACGTCAACACTGCACAAGTACCGTCCAGCAAGTGGGTACGGTAATAGGGCTTCTTGGAAGGAGGAACTTCGTATGTCTCGTTGGTCACGTTGAGCGCGATTCCGTTTTCGGTCGAACATGTCTTCTCATCAGCCGTAGCAGCGACGAGATCGACTTCTTGTGCGCCTTTCTTGATGGTGAAGTCGACACCGAAATTGGTAGAGCTCCTGACGAAACCAACCTGGTCGCCTGTTTTGTTGCATATATACCAGGAAACCCACGAGGACAGCGAATAAGTCCCCTCAGTGTCAATCTTCAGGTGGTGGTAGACGAAATAGGGCTCGCTGGTATAGTTGGCATCGGTCAAGTCGTGGTCGGCGTGCCCAAAGGCGTTCATGTTCGAGTTGTTCCAGATAAGAGACTCAAAAGAAAGCTTGAGGTGCCTGGCCATTTCGGCATTCTGGATTGCGAAGACGACGGGTATCCAGCTAGCGTTGTTGGATCTGTCCGTCGGCGCGTATGTGTCGTTGCGCGGAAAGATCAGGTCAATTTCCAGCATGTTGGCAGCGTTGACGATGGTCCCGAGGCAGGCGAACAAGCCTAGGAGGGGCCAAAGGGCACGAGAGATTACATACATGGTTGCCGTTGCTAATGCTGCTGATGATAGTTCGATTTTGATATGAATTAGGCGACAAAGTGATTAGCGGCAGTGATACTGATAGCACCTGTTTGGAAATAGAGGACCGGAGTCAACAACGTAAAACAAGAATACGCAATCCTAGAGGCGCTGTTGGGAGGCGACACTATACGCGCCTTCGAGTGAATGGAAATATTCGAATGAAAACAGAGAGAGAAATACAATCCTGAGGGTTCTTGCTTGTCACAGGATACTGACACTTTCCACGTTGCAGTCTGCCGCCCGCGGATCTCAGTCTTTTGGTCCGCGGGTGGGACCCGCCAACTCTTCCCCATGCCATCGGCCCGTCTTGAGTGCTTGTATGATCCACACAACCCAATACGCTTTATATTTTTAGCCGGGAGCTTTTGACTGTTGGCTCCAAAGAGATCAATAGCAGTAACGATTTGAGGCATAAACCAAGAGATTTTAGTGTACTTTATTTGGATTACCACCTTATGAACCGTCTTTGACCTCCCCTTGCGAACCAACGCGTTTGGCGCTATGGTTCTTAGCCTTTTTCGTCCGCTTGGCGTTGTTGTGCTGCTTCCCCGGCTACTATACTTGACAGACCCGTTCTAGTCGTACAGAGTTCGCCAGGAACCAACAGTTTCAGATGTACCCGCATATAATGTGACGCAGGCACGACAGCCAATACGACTGTTGGCGGGTAAGGCGGAGACTTGCTGAGACAATATTGATCTTGGGTCAATTAATCATCGCTTAATAGGTAAGTTTTCCTCCCTTATTGTTCACCGACAAGTTTTTAACTGGTAGAAGCGAAAGCAGTACCGTGAAATCGGGCCAACAGCTATTGTCGATTCGCCAAGGGCCTGATCTGTAAGGGTACTAAGGTGACGACAAAGTTCTGCACCAGTCACAGAAAGTGTCTGCGTACGTACAATTTTTTTCAGAACTTTGAAGTGTAAGTCACCTATAGCCTTACCAGGCTTCATTTCGTTGGGTCAGGCTTCCATCAAGTCAGCTGGGAATTCTTCTTAGTCGGGCCTGCCAACGGGTTCAACACGACCGAGGTTCCGTATTCTCGCGGCCTGCAGATGTCTGTTTATCTCCCCGAATAGGGAACAGACAGGTCAACCGCCCTCTCGTAACTCCATGATGTTACCGTAGTTAAGTATTTATCACTCTCGTTCTCTTTAGTCTGTCCAATGTGTTGCAAACCGATGGTCCAAGGGGGCCAAAGCGTGGAACAGACGGAGGCAAGAGGCAGCACGTTTAGTAATTAGGTAGTTATTCAATCAGTGGTCACGAATTTTGTTCACCCGAAGACATAGCGACCGTTGCCGCTGTTTCGTGAAGGTGACAATTCTATAGTGCTCAGCAGATCGGACCCAGCCTAACTCCCTACCTGGTAGTCTACCGTAACTACCTACCCTTCGCCTTCAACATGTAGCACCTAATGTCCAGCATTGGTAACCAGCCGTGAACCAGCCACTTTCACTGCTTCTTTGCCTTGAGGTAGACAAGGACAGCCTGAGCCAGTATGTGGTCCTGAACGAGATGCTCGGTAGCCTCGATGACCCAGGTCTGGCAGTTTCGCTGCGTGATCTTCCGGGGTGGGTTGCCAGCGGGGGCCTGCATGACAAACCAAGCGTATTAGTACTGGAAGAATAGAGGGAAAAGAAAGCAAGAGAATGAATGCAATATGAGGAGAGAGGGGAACGGGAACAGGCGGAATTAAGAAAGAAGGCGACCAAGAACGTACCAGGTCATCAACAGCATTCAAAGTCCTTGCCGGCGGGGGCGCCTTGGCGGCGCTCGTCTCAAAGGTGCAGACAGGAACGCCTGGGTGCTCGACGTTGTAGACGCCATTGTTCCACATGGTCTTGTTGAAGTACTCGCCCTTGACCCATTGGAGGTTGATGAGCGTCGGCTTTTTGGACGTCTGGGTAAAGTCGACGTTGCGCTTGATCTCAAAAGTGAAGCCTTTCTTGACGTCGCCCGCGGCGTGCAGCATAATGCCCTGCTGGGCAGTTGCCGTCTTGCGGATGAGAATGCCCCAGTGGTCTTTGAACGGGTAGCCGTTGAAGATGGCCAGAGACACGAGAAGGTGGCCAGCGGGGCCCTGGCTAGAAACAGTTGGGGGGTTTACAACCGCCGGAGCGGGAGTCGGAGCCGGGGCAGGCGGAGGAGGAGGGGGAGGAGGAGGCACTGGGCCGCCGCTCCCTCTGGGCGGACTTGGGGTGTTGCTGCGGCTATTGTTGCCGCTACCCGTCGTCTTGGGAGGACTTGGGGTGTTACTGCGGCTGTTGTTGCCACTACCCGCCGTCTTGGGCGGACTCGGAGTGTTGCTGCGGCTGTTGTTACCAGTGCCCGTTGTCCTGGGCGCAGTAGCCTGTTTGGCAACGGGAATCTTCTGTGCGGGCATCTTGGAACGATTTGATTTTGACGTGAGAAGCGGGTTCGAAGATGGTTAGAACGAAGAAAGGCCTAGCAAGCTTTGAGATTGATGGCGAGTTAATGGAAAGATCACGGTCGCACCGTCTTGCGTGCTGTTTATATGCTGATCATGATGCTCTGGCTCGTCCTTCACAGTCAATATCTCACAAAAATAAACAGGGTCGGCGCTCCAACTCCGAAACCAATCTCTGAAACCACCAGAGGACTTCAAGCTGTGGCCCATTGAGGCTGTCCAGTCTTTGGCCGCGTTGCGTCGAAGAACAGCCGAGTGTTAGGGAGACGGCTACGCCACGCCACTGGTCTGACGCTGGCCGCGATGAAGCAATTGAGCAACTGGTCACACACTGCTCGCGGCCTTCTCTGAGCGGCCATGCGGCATTGGTGTTGACCGCGGCCACCAGAGGTTGAGGTTACTGAAGTTGTGCCCCCTTTCCCGCCCCCTTGCGGTTGGGGGCCGCGCCCAGTTGTGCACGTTCTTTATGACCCCAAGGTTCAGGAGTAGGTCAGGTTGGTGTTGTTGGTACCGTACATAGTCGGCTCGAGGTCGGGTCTACATTTGGTTGTGGCACATGGTCTTGGGCGCAGTCCGTGCGCTCTGGTCTCTTCGATTGTCCGCCGTTGGGCAGAATCGACGGAAAGCGAAACTGCATCTTTGCAGACTGCCCCGCTCACAAGGGCGGCTTCATTTACGAGTTTCGAACCTGGAAATGTCCTATAAATCTTTCAAGCAATACCCAAAATGTCGCAGCCAGCCGTTCCTCCTTCAGCCGCATCCATGCCAGTTACGCCCTTCCCCAATACTGGGTTTGCTGCAGCTCATCCCAAGACGCTGCTTCCTTCGCCCGCCAGCATCCGAGCCCGCAACATAGCGACCAAGCATCCTGATGCAACCAACCCCAACAGACCTCCGCCTGTCAAGATCTCCGAGCTCGGCTTGATAGTCAAATATGGACTCTTTGTTACCCGAGCCGAGGCCGATGCCCAGCGGTTCGCCTACCAACAGCTGCAGGGCCGCGTTCCTGTGCCAGAAGTCATAGGCTGGGCTGAGGACGCTGGTCAGGGGTTTCTCTACATGAACCTGATCAACGCACCGACGCTCTCTGCGCGCTGGCGCAGCCTGACCGAAGCGGAAAGGACCGCGCTCTGTGGAGAGCTAAGGGAGATGGTTCAGGCGTGGAGACAGCTGAAGCAGAACCCAGACGACACTTACGTCGGTGAGTGGGCCCCATGGTAATCCAGCTTAGTCACATTTGCACATGGCTGATCCATCTCTCTATCTCTCTCTGACATCAGGAGCTGTTGGCAAACGCCCTCTCAACGACATCATCATCAGAGACAAGAACAACCTGCGCGGGCCCTGGCAGGGCCCCGAACCGGTAAAGGCGTTCCACCACGCCTGTGATATTGAGATCTCGGGCAGGACACCCATCATCTTTACACACAGCGATCTTGTGCCATGCAACATTCTTGTAACGCGGGGACCGAATCCCAGAGTCGCTGCTATCATTGACTGGGCGCAGGCCGGGTGGTATCCGTCGTACTGGGAGTGGTGCAAGGCAAAATGGGTCGACATGGCATCCGACCTAGGCATGGATGACGCGGCTCAGAGACAGTGGCGGGAGCGATATCTCTCAGGCATCCTCGACCCGCTGCCCGATAGCAGTGTTTACTACCCCTGGCTGCGCTTTGCACTTGCGAATATCTGACCGGGTACTGCTACGACGCTGCAGGAGAGCCAAGTGTGTGAGGCTTACCACTTGAGCTCGCCAGACTTTTGAGCGACGGGCGAGGGTCCCTTTGAAGGTTGTGTCAAGGATGTCGCTGAGGTCAGCTGCAGGGTTTGGGAAGAACCGGGCTGCGAGGGCGGCCGCTTTTTTGGCTGTGGGTAGTGAGATCGGGTTGGCCTGGAGGCCCCTGAAGGGGAGGTAGTTTCGGGAGGTCGACGGGAGCGTAGCTTTTAGTCCGGGCCCACCTCTCTAGCCTCCACAGAAGGTTTTGATCGGAGGAGGATTCTCGGAGAGTGCACCTCCAAGATTTGGTCTGAGCCAACTTAATGACTCTTGCCTGCTCTCGGAGATTTTGGTTGAGCCGCTGTCGAAGGTGTTGACTCTCTGGCACTCTCTTGAGAGCCCTCTCGGCTCTTTTTGCCTCTCGAGTTGCCTGCTGAACCTCTAGACACCACTAACGAGCCTGGAAACCCCTGTCTGGCTCCCGAGGGGGTGTGCAAGCCTCGGCGATTATCTGCAGCTCTTCCACCGCCCGGTCGAAAACTTGGGACAGGCCTTCTGTTGAGGAGATCCTTGCTGCCAGGCCCTGGGGCCCTTGGTCTAGGAGGCCAAAGGTCTTTGGTAGTAGAGCTGCTTCGGCCTCTACCCTCTTCCTGTCTATTTTGCCCCAGCTCCACCCCGCAGCTGCTGGGACTTCCTTGCGTGGCCCCTGGTCGACTTCAAGAACTTGGGGGTAATGGTCTGATTTTCCTCGTTCCTGTACACCGGAGTAGCTGGTTTGGAGGCCTAGAGAGACCCAGAAGTGATCGATGGTCGAGGGTCTCCCCCGCTGGGCCCCCTGAGGCTTCCGCGTAACTGTTCCCCAAGGGGTGCGAAGGTCGAGTTCCCACTGCAGCGCTAGTTGGAGAAGATCTTCGGCCTGTTCTTCCTCCCGACCGAAGTAGTCCCATAGGGGGTGGAAAAGGTTGAAGTCCCCAGCTAGTACCAGTGGCAGGCTTGGCCTTGGCCGTCCTAAAAGAGTTCTCGGCACCCCTTTTCCATCGGGGGGATTGTAGATTGACACAGAACTCGAGGCCAGGCCCAGAACCGTCGTTGATCCGAACCCAGCGCCAGTCTCTTGAGACTTCGTAGATAGAGCTTTCGAGCTCTTTGGATTGGTATTTGTTACGCGCTGTTCGCCTGCCTCAGGTTACTTAGCGGTAACGGTGAACTGGGCTTTGGTAACCACAGATCGGACCGACAGTCCTTCTGTGGTCGGCACTTCTGAACACTAGCATGAGTATCAAAAGTAAGGTAAAGTCATCGTTCTTTTTTTAAAGTACAGGCGAGATCAGAACCATCTTTATGCGTTACTGCTTCGCAGTCACGTGTCTCCTTGGCAGGGGTTCTGCTCGCAACAATAAGCGTACCCGAGAGGCGGCAATTGTCATTAAACTTCCCGGGCGTTGTCATGAGCACGGAGGTGCCTGTGCCCGCAATATTAGGTACCTTCCGGCCAGATCATGTAGTTGTGTAAGATTTCATGCATTGCATACCAACAGCGGCTCGGGTTAGGCAGTTGGGGTTGTGGATTAAAGGTAAGCAAGGATCTGCTGGAACAGCAGGTTAGATGGATGGGAGAAACGTGTTGGAACCTGTAGGGCAACGACCGCTGAGACAGGCGCCAGAAGAAGCTATTCAGAGTCAACCTAGTGGATTGAACAGAGTGAGTGAGTCTCGCAAAAGGTGGTAAATATTTTTTTTTGTTTTGTTTTGTTTTGATCATGCTGTTGATGGCTATCGAAGAAGGCTTAATAGGGAAGGAAGAGGGGGTTGAAATGCGGGCACCAATCAGCTACCAAGGTCCGTTGAATGCAGCCATCAAGGCAGCTTCGTTCCGACGAAACGAAAGTGAGGTTACGCAGACTATTGCTGCAAAAGATAGCCAAGTGCTCTGGCCTCAATTGATTATTTGCTTGATTGAAATTCTTAAGCTGGCCCCTTTCCACGGGGAGCTCTGATGGGAGCTAGAGCCCATGGTTGTGCATCCAAATTATGGCTGCATTCGCGGACCGCGTGCCCTGGTTCTGACAAGATCCTTCTTGCTTGCAATTCACCTGTGCAAAGGGAACCTTGACATTGAGCAACGTACCAAGCGTGATCCATGAACACGGTTTTGTTGGAAGCTTGGACCGGAGTCTTGCGCTACACGTGCAAGGGAATTCTCACGTAACTAATATCGCGTTCAGGTGCCGTAAATTCAGACATTTGAGGATTGAAATTCGTGCAAGGAGCAGCAGGGACAGGACAGGTTAAAAGGCAAGAATAAAACGAATGAAATTGCAACGGAAGGTGCGTTTATGGGCTGCTCGATAGCCAGGAGTGAAGCCGCAAACTGCCTAACGTGCATGATAAGTGAGTCGTGGGTACAAGCGAGTCGCGGGTTCTCCACCATCTACCAACAACCATCCTCAATTACAACACACCAACACTAGTAATAAATACAACTTCCTCGGAAATAGATGCATAAACGATTCGGCAGCCTTCAGGCAAACGCAAGCATTATGATCAAGCTTTATACACACTCTATAGCAGTAGACCATCGTACAAGACCCTCTTCCGCCACTACCCTCCTGCTGCATTTCTGGGTCCACCTTCTTGCCCCGCGACTGTCCCGTCTAGTATGTCCTGTAATTGTGCGGAGTAAGCGATTATTCAAGCTATACACGTGTTTTTCTTTTGTCTCCGGCGCTTGCTTAGTGCCTTATTAGCCTTCCGTAGCGAAGATACCTCGGCACGAAGGAAGCCACCTCGTACATCACAGCTATTATACCCTTGGTCAGCTGGTTTATAATAGCCAGTATTGGGTAGGGGGCCGTCCTTATAATTGGTAACACGAGTCTTGATAAGCGTTGACTACGAGTTGGTTTCTCGAATGATCTAGAGTAACTACGCTGTCGAAGTCATCGACACATCTACAATACTATACTTAGCCCTAGTGTTCCGTACAAGCATAAACTGCTTGTTAATTCTTGTATATGACTATTTAATAGTCATACCTACGTGAAAAATGCGTATAGAGCCATAGCTAGCGTTTGACGAAGTTGTAAGCCCACCGTTTGCCGACGGGGGGGCGTGTCGCGTTCGCGTAATATACGGTTGGCCATATCTTCTATCCCACTCAATCTAACTAGGTAAAAATACGCGCTTAGACAACTTAATTACATATCGAACTAATGCCTACTCACTTTGGAATCGGTAAGCCGGCGCGAGTTAGGAGTGGCATAGCATCTTGCAGGCTTGACAACGTGTCGGTCATAGAAGGTTGAAGCTAGCACGTTATAGGGTCTTAGCTACAGCTTTGAGCTTCGAATTCTTGCCATTTTGGAGGGCTGTAAAAGCCAAGATTAACCTAGCGTCTTTAGAAGGGGAAGTCATATTGGGTTATAGAAAAAATGATGTTTAGGGAGAGAGAGGACGCGCCGCGCCAAGGAACCCACGACTCGCTTGCACCCACGATTCACTTATTATGCACGTTAGACTACCTGAGGATTTCGGGACTTGAGTTCTCTATTGGTCCTCTCTTCTCCTGTTTGGTGTTCAATTCAGCATAGATACGTACTACGATCTATCCTGAATTGACATATCTACCCTGAATTGACAAGGCTGACGGTGTGCCTAGAGAATGGCGAAGATTCAATGACCAGACACTGAATGCTTATGGCCTGGTCGGTCGGTAAAGAGAAGATATTGTGCATATTCCAGCGAGGGACGCTGTGATTCATCTAAGTCGCCCTGTTAAAGCTTAGTGTCGCTTCCACTCAGAAATTGAAATGCCAGGAGTTCCAAGCTGTTGAAAGACAGTAAATAGGTCGCGATATCATTTATCACGGCTACTCAGCTGCTGGTGCTAATTATGGGTCATTATTCGCAGCCGTTCATCGACATTTTTGGCGATTACCCCTACGTTGATTAGTTACCGCTAGTTAGATTATGAGCTGGGGAACAATAGCAAAGACGTGTTACCCACTTTAAGCTTCAACTCGTCGGTCCAAGTTACCATGCAATGAATTTTTGCTTTCTTGGCTGCTTATCGAGAGAAACTGTACCCACTCAAATTTAGACTTATCCAGCGTGCCCTGCCGATCTCGGTGGATTGTTTCTTGCGTTTCAGGTCAGAGAATCTCGGTCCTTTTCTGGCCACAAAGGTACACACGCCTTTTGACGCGGAGACAGATCGACCATCTACCTTTGCGGCTCACCTCCACAATGGATGCTGCAGAATGCTGGCTATGACGCAACTTGGTTTGTCTCGCCCCGAGCACCACCGCCATTTCGCCGCCATGTTGCAGCCTTGGTCATGGTTCACTGTGGGCTGGGAGAACCGTGCTGGATGTCGATCTGGCTTGCGGCGACGGGGGAAGAAGAAAAGGTGGAGGTCGTGCCATGGCCGGTAGGGTTCGCAATAGCAGCAAGAACGGGCAACTGGACCTGTCTTGTAACGGATCAAGTAATGGAATACGGAGTACATGGAAAGCCAGGGAGTGTGTCAAAAGCACGACAGGGTACAAGATTGATCGCAGTCAGCCGCCAAGGGTGGACTTGCGGGTATGGAACTGGGATCGGTGTTTATACGGAATACTTCCCGTACATGGTGACTACAGGCGACAGCCATGGGCGCAACTCTCAAGAAGGGTACGTGCAAATTTTGTAACAATGGATATTAACCAGAATCGTGAGACACTTGATTGTCGCACAGAATGTGGTGAATACGATGAGGAAGGTGGACCGAGACTTCGGTGTGACGGAACATATTTTTGGTAAGCTACTGTACCTCACCTTGAATTCTCGGCAATATTTAGCCTTTCGGCAGTCGACAGAGACGGTTACAGCTTGCACTTGATACAGAAAGAGCCGTAAAAAGTGGCGTTTTGACAGTGACCCCTTAAGCGAGCAAATTTGCTCACCTGCAGCTGGAAGGATGTGTATTTGGCGGTAATACTACTATATACGGCACATATCCAGCTAGCGTTGAGGTTGACATGGGGTGTTGCAATTGATCTTCTAGCACCCCTGGTATTGTACCGGTACTTTTCCTGGGGATCACTTTGGCGTAATACATTACGATACTTACACTGCCGGGCAGTCGGTGACTTAGGACACACTTATCTGTCGCCCGCTTGGGACGTGTCAAGTCAATCTAGGTATATTTACCTAGACAAACAGGAGGAACGATTGTCGTCCGTTCTGCATATGGCTCAACTCAGGTGACTTTTCTCAAACCACCAACAGACTCCAATTCCTCTTCCCTCTCCTTGCTCCAAGATCCCTTGCCATTGCCCAGTAGTCTTCATTCTCCCTTACACGATGCGCGTGCAGCATACCGTGTCCATTGTCGGTGCTGGGCCGGCCGGGTTCGCTCTCGCTGCCGGCTTGCAGAGCAACGGAACGAGCGTCTTGTTGTATTCTCACCCAACACACTTGCGGCATGCCAACCATGTCAGACGCAACGGCCACCTGAGAGCCAGCGGTCTCATGGAAGGTTCAACCAATCTTCGCGTCACCACAGACATGGGCGAGGCCGTGGCCTTCTCGCAGATTATCATTCTCACCGTTCCGTCCACCGGTCAGGAGACGGTGGTACAAGAACTACGCAAGTTTCCCCTGCAGCAACATGCCATCATCGCCATACCGGGGAACCTCTTCTCGCTGATTGCGGACCTGGACGTTGGTTGCATATTTGAGACCAACCTGTCACCGTACTCATGCCGGATGGAGGAGGGCGGGCTGACGGTACTCGGCAAGAAGGAGCTCGTCTTCATTGCCCCTCTGCAGGCAGGCGACAGTGTTATCAGTCCGGCCATCTACGAAACAATCACCAACATCTTCCCGACGCAGCTCAAGTGGTGCAGCAGCGTTGTTGAGGTCTGCTTAGCCAACGTCAACGGCGTGTTCCACCCGCTCATGATGCTCATGAACGCCGGTCGCATCGAGAGCACGTCAGGCGACTTCTACCTCTACGCCGACGGTCTGACGCCCTCAGTCGCCAACGCCATGGTGGCCGTCGACCGCGTGCGCATCAAAATTGGCGAAGCACTCGGGCTGCGCCTCAAGACGGCCGTCGACATCTCCAACGAATGCTATGGACAAGGATTCGGCGATTTCGTTGACCTCGCCCGAAATTCGCCACCCCATAACAAGCTGAAGGCGCCGGCGGATCTCGATAACAGAAACATCTCAGAGGATGTGCCTGACCTGCTCGTTTCTTGGTGCTGCTTGGCCGAGAAATTGGGCATCGACGCCTCCCCCATCAGGGCCGTTATCACCCTTGCTGAGATGGCCACTGGTGCCAATTATTTCGAGGAGGGGAGAAACCTGCGGCGACTTCGCCTAGAAGATGTCACACGTGAGGAGCTACTCGAGAGGTTCGGAGCTGTGCAAAGAAATGTGGTATTGAGCAACGGTGTGGAGACATGTAGGCTGTGAATAATGTCCGCATGTAAAATAATACGAGGGGGAATGTGGTTACGGAGAGCAGTTGAGACACGATATTTCGCATCCTGAGGAACGCTTCACGGACGCACCCACATAATGTACATTGTCTATACCCTAACCTCAAAACCCTTCATTTTGCGAATCCGAGCGCCGTACAATCCAAAAATCAAAGGCACCGGCGCGAACCCCAAGGCGAGGAACGCCAACAGACTGTTTCCCCAGCCCCAGCCGAGGGCCTCATACAGGTTGAGGCCGCTCAAGGGCAGGAGCGCGCCGACGGTCCCTCTCAGCACGGCATTGGCCCCCACCGCACTGGCGGCGTACTCCTCAAAGGCGTCAATCAGGTATGTCTGGATGCCGATGAAGATGAGGATAGAGCCGAACCCGGTCACGGCCGTCCCGAGTTGCGGCACCGCCCAGTGCACGCCATTCTCGACGCTCCACCCATACATAAACAACCCAGCGGGGAATGTCAGCGCTCCCGGCAGCGTGACGATTAGGGGCAGACGGTCCTCGGGCGTGGCGGGCCTCCCTTTCGCCGTTTGCCTCGCGACGCTTCTGTCACTGAATCGGGCCATGTAGAACAGCCCCAGCAGCGTGCCCGCGCCACCGGCGAGGAAGACGAGTCCCGCAGCCGAGGTAGAGAAGCCGTAGACCTCCTTGAAGACAAATGAGTAGGTGGCGAAGAGGAGGTAGAGGGTGCCGTAGAGGATGGCGACGTAGGTGCACAGGATGGTCACGACCGGGCAGCAGAGCAGCATTTTGGATGGGCGGACGATGCTGCGGCTGAAGAGCTCGACGGAGGTGACTCCCGACGCGAGCTTGGAGCGGTAGCTGGCGTTTCCCGTCTTGCGCCGGAGCCGGGCTGCCTTCCTCTCGAGCAGCACGGGCGGGTACGTCTCCCGCAGGACGCAGAAGGCGGCAACAGTGATGATCCCAATCTGATGACCAGTCAGTCAGCAGATACCGGCTCACTTCTCCTGCTTTTTATTTTTTTTTAATTTTTTTTTTAAGAATCATCGAGAAAACTCACAACGATGGAGATAACCCAAAACATCCACCTCCAACCGGCGGTCTCAGTGACATAGCCGCCAATGATAGGCCCGACCATTGGGCCCAGGATGGTGCCGACGGACCATATCGAAACCACCTTGCCTCTCTTCTCTTTAGGCATGAGGTCCGCAATGGTGCCGGAGCCGTTGGTAATGGTGGCTACGCCCGCAAAGCCCGAGAGGAAGCGGAAAGCCAGAAAAGCGCCCTCGTTTGGCGAGACAGCGCAGCAGATGGTGAAAACGAGGAACAGCAGGTTCGTCACGTTGTAAACAATCACGCGTCCGTACAGTTCGCTCAGCGGTGCGAACAGCAGGGGCCCCGAGGCAAAGCCCAGGACAAAGATGGAGACTGAGAAGGTCGCGAAGGCGGTCGAGTCCGTGTCATAATCGTCCATGATCAGCTGGACCGCGGGTGCCATCATAGAGGACACGAGCGGGCTATTGCACTGGTCAGCACAAGGTAGCTAATGCATCACCATGAAAGTGTGTGCTGAACGAGCCATGACTTACACCAAAAACCCAATGACGGAAAGAATAAGAATATTGGCCCATTTTACCAACGGGGACCAGTTCCTTGGGTTCTCTGGATCTTCATTTTCGGGTTCGTCCCACCACACAACGAAGTCAGAGGGAGGGGTGGACGTCCCTGATGATGAAGGCTTGTCTGAAAACGGTTCGGTGTCTCTGGGTGAAGGCGCCATGATGTTTCACGCCGAGCTACCAGTACCTATAGGCTTTGTACCGAAGTACAGCACAGCAGGCGGGAACTTTTCTGGATGACCGATAGGTTTCCGAGGTGCACATTCAATCACAATTTTGGAAGTGGATGGCTTCGGAGCATCAGGGGTTGGGATGAACGTCACACCGTTTCGGTACGAAGTACGAAGTACCACTAGCGCTCACGCTGACCCTGACACCTTTAGGGTTCTTACAGGGTGTTCCTTTGAAAGGTACGAAAATACGTGGCATACAAGTTAAGTAAGATACCCGAATTACAACCACGCTTGGCTCCCTGCCTCACCCAACTAGGTGATGTAAAGACGATCGCCCATACAATGGAGTATGTACCTTGCTGGCTCAAAAGCGCGTGGAGTACCTTGCTGGTTCAAAGCGCGTGGAGTACCTTGGTGGCTGAAAAATACATGGCTGTATTGTAGCACCTTGGTGGCTCAAAGTTTAAGCATTTCAATGTAACAGCGGTCCTAGCGGTTCCACCCGTATAGTGTACAATGTTGCAAGAAACCAAGAGTCTGACGCAACGATGGAAACCTGCGCAAACCCCCTCACTAACAGCGATGGCAGATGCGGGGCAGGCGACCCGAGGGCGGATTCGAGCGTAACAGCCGGGGGCAGATTAGCGGATCACGGTGCGCCCCGATCCACGCGTATGGGTTTGGGAACATTATCTTGGGGGCTATATGCATTGTCTTTATGTGCCATGTAATATGTCTGCGCCTTGTGTGTACATTACTGCTTACGTATACTCAAAATACAGTACCCATTCACCTAACCGCCACGGTAACCAGCAGCTCCATGTCCATGCGAATGCCATCGTCGGTGAGAAGCTTGTCCCACTCGGCCTTCATCTCGGCGCGGGCGGCGGGCCGCAGGTCGAGCGGGATGCCGCCGTACGTCTTGCCCGACGAGCTCGTGTCGAGCCAGTCGATCATCTCGTCAGCGTTGCGAGTGGCCTTGACGATGCGGTTGACCACGATCTCCAGGCTCGCGAATCCGGCTGCGTCCACGAGCGCCTCGATCTCACGCTGCTTCAGGAACCGCGGCGGTGCCTCCTCTGGGTAGGCCCGGTACGGCTCGCGCGACAGCACCTCGGCCTTGATGCGCTCCTGCGCCGTCAAAAAGTCGCCTGACCCGCCCGAGATGCCCAGCCGCCCACCAGGTCGTAGAACGCGCGCGAATTCCTTCAGTGCTGTCGGCTGGTCCTGCACCCAGTGCAGCGTCGAGTTGACAAAGACAACGTCGAAGCTAGCGTCGGCGAAGCGCGAGAGGTCCTCAGCGACACCCTCGTAAAAGCTCAGGTTCCCGCTGCTGCCGTCACCCGAAGGGGGTTGCTGCTGCTGCTGCTGCTGCTGCTGCTGCCGCTGTTGATGATGCTGGGCGGCAAGCTCGTTGGCGAGGGCAATTCGCTCTGGGCTCGGGTCCACGCCGACGACGCTACCCCCGCTGCCGACCAGCGACGCAATATGCGCCGTGAGGTTGCCCGGCCCGCAGCCGACGTCAAGCACGCGCATGCCGGGGGCGATCCGGAGGCGGTCGAGGAGAAACAGACCGGCGTTGAACTGCGTCTCGTTGGCGCGGATGTAACCGGCGGCGAGCTCTTTGGTGTCTCCCATTGTCGTATCGTAGTGGTATCGTGACTGGTTTCCTTGTGTGGACGGCGTGTATGTGATGGATGGCGTCCAATTGGTGTTTGTTTGAATGCCCTTTGTAGTACGAAACCTGGTTGGTACGCAAGCTCAGTTTTTTATTTTTTATTTTTTTTTGAGTTGCATGCAGCCTGTGTGATCTATAAGATGGGAAAATGCAAACACGCAGATAGCCGGATGCAGGAACACCCATGGCCGTGGGTCACTTCGAAGTCATGGTGTAGTTGGACGGCTCCTGGTATGTACACGTGTATGTACCGTATTGTACGCAGTACTCCATCTGCCTGTCGGAATATGTCGAGCAAGCGAATTTGAGCACATTATCCGTCAAGGTACTTGTGTTTCCTCCCTTACACGCGGTCGTTGCGCTCAGCTTACCCCCACCCCGCTGCAGCTGCGACACTAGTCCCCCGCCGTTACGGAAGTTCGGTAGCCGATCACTGCTCGCGCCAAAAACGGGACACTGAAAGGGATGTAATTGCGGGACGTGTAGTTGTACATGTACATGTCTCTCGATACACCCTGTGATTACCCCATTACCTTATCTGGTAGGCATCTTGGAGCTCCCGAATATTCCTCCCCTATGGGTCAGCTCCTCTCCCGTTTCTGGGGCACATTACCCTTGGATGGTTTACACAAAGAGAAATTCTTCATTGTCCCACTCAGATCAGTGTCACCTACCTTACCGAGGTAACCTCAGCTTGTGCGTAGTGCTGCCATCCAGAAAATGGCCATCACTCTTTCAACAGCAGCTGCATCAGCCGCCATTCTCGTGGGTTCATACTCTGGCGTTTCTCTGAAGAGTTTCCAAACTTACGCTTTCAGCTCGTGTCAACTCTCCTCTCTCAAGTCATACAGAGGCGATATTTTCACCCGCTTCGCGCCATTGCTGGTCCCTGGCTCAACAGCATATCAGAGCTACCGGCAGCCCTCGCACTAGTAACTGGGAATCAACATGTCTACTACAGGTATCTTCACGAACGGTACGGGCCGGTGGTGCGAGTCTCTCCAAATGAAGTCAGCTTCATCAGCGTGGAGGCGCGAGAGGAGATTTACGGGTTGAGGGTAGGTCAGTCCCGTCCGGGTTAAGCAGACTCACATCTGCTGATGTTTCGACCCGCAGAAAGGGGGCCTCAATATGGAGAAGAGCCCGATATTTCTAGGCGCTGTCGGAAACGTCGATGGGCAAACCGGCGTGAGTCTGGCGCTTAACAAGGAGCACGCCCGCCAGCGGAGAGCGTTGGGTTACCTGTTCACCAACAGCGCATTGCTACACTTGGAGGACCTGACGCAGGCTCAAATTCGCAAATTCATCAGCATGCTTAAGACAATGGCAGCAGAAGGTCAAGCGGTGGACGTTGCGGATTGGTGTGAGTAACAAAGTGCCAGAAATGATCTTGTACCCACGCCCACAGGCTGATGAGTGAGTATTTACGCATTCAAGACACGTACCTCGCCTTTGACATCATGGGGGAGCTTTGCTTTGCCGAACCATTCGGCTGCTTGGACCAGGGCTCGGCGACTGAGTGGTCGACTTCTGTCATCAACGTCTTCGTCGCCGCAACGTGGACGCAGGCCATCCGACGCATCTCAGGCGTCGGCACCTGGCTCGAGAAGTTGATGACGCGCCTCCTCGTCCCGCCACAGGCCGCCGCATGGCGCGAGATGCATCTCAACAACGCAAAAGAAAAAACGCTGCGTCGCCTGGCCGACCCGGACCGGGACCACACAGATTTCATCTACCAAATCCTCAACAGCAGCTCCGCCAAGTCGCTCTCCCAGACCGAGATTGTCCTCAACATGGCCCTCTTCATCAGCGCAGGAACCGACACAACGGCCACGGCGCTGACGGGCTGGACCTACTTTGTGTGCACGCACCCGAACGTCTACCGCCGCCTTGTGGGCGAGGTCAGATCCTCCCAGTTTGGCTCCGATTCGGATTTGGTCTGGTCCAAGGTCAAGGACCTGCGCTTTCTCGAGGCGACCCTCCTCGAGGCCCTCCGCCTCTTCCCGCCCTCGCCGGCGAGCCAGCAGCGTGTCGTGCCCCGCGGCGGCGCGACCGTCGACGGCTACCGCCTGCCCGAGGGCACGACCGTCGCCGTGCCGCCGTGGGCGTCGACGCGGTCCCACTTCAACTTTGCCGATCCAGACGACTTCCGGCCGGAGCGCTGGCTGGTTGCCGGGGAGGAGGGTAGCGACGAGCGGTTCGCGAGCGACCGGCTCGGCGCGTCACTGCCGTTTGGCACGGGGCCCCGCATCTGCATTGGGAAGAACCTGGCGTACATGGAGATGCGGCTCGTCGCAGCACACATGCTATGGAACTTTGACCTTTCCCTAGACACGCGGGCTGATGAGAAGGAAAATAGTGTGTGGGGGCTTGACGGGCGTATGAGGACCATGAAGGTTTATCATTCCATGACCAAGCCGCCGCTGTGGGTGCGGCTGGAGCCTGTGAAACGGTGAGGTGCCCGCGCCAGGAGTTATGGACTTCAAACGGGGCTTGTAGCATACAACATGTCATTCAAAGGTTCAACCCGACAAGTAGTCGGAAAAATCATTGACAGAAGTCGAGGTGGAACAACAAGGGTGATATAGATTGGTAGTAACTGGCAACCCGCTTCGGTTCTCACCAAGGGTTCGCGCTATCTACTGCTCGGCTGCCACAACCGTGCGGATGAGACCCTTCACGTCGTCCTCGGTCCACGTCCGGAGGCCCAGGGTCTCGCTGTCGTCCTCGTCGGGCTTCCACGGCTGGCCGTATTCCTCCGCCGTGGAAGCCCTGTAGACAAACGCGTAGACGTCGTTGAGGGTTGCCGTGCCCTCGCGGAGCCTCTCGGTTGCCACCGCCTTGGCTCTCTCCGTGTCCACCGTCGTGACTTCCCACCCATCCGCGCCGACAACTTCGGCCGCCAGCTCATAGAGACGCCTCTGCGTGATGATGATATCTTTGACGCGCACCTCCCTATTGTTCCGCTGCACTTTACCCTCCAGCACCCCCGCCACAGCCTTGCCAATGCTCTCCAGCGTCGTCATCGAGATAGGGCGCTGGCCACCGTCCCACAGCCCAACTCTTTTGTTCTTCACGTCGAGGATGAACCCCTTCATGCCCCAGTCGAGCCACAAGCCCACAAAGACGAGGGTGTAGTCGATGCGGCCTTCGCGCTGATAGTGCTCGAGCTGCGCCTGGATGCGGTTCTTGTCGGCAAAAATACCGGGGAAGTCGCGCACCAGAAGCGGGTGCGTGTCGGCCAGGCCGAACTGGGAGGGGATGAAGAAGCGGACTCCCGCCTCGACGGCCGCGTCGATGATCTTTTTCTGGTCGTCGACCCAGCGTGTGCCGATGGCCGACACCACAGCGTCGATCCCATTCAGCGCAGCCACCAGCGACTCGCGCGACGAGTAGTCCACCTCCCTAATCTGGACGTTAGGGCTTTGTGGCAGGGCGGACGCCGACGCGGCCAAACGAGTGAGCAGAGTGATGGATCTGTATGCCGGCTCGGCCTCCTGCAAGGCCTTCAGAATGACGGAACCGACATTGCCAGTAGCCTGTTGTTCGTTTGTCAGCTGCTGCTTGTCGCGCTGCATGAACTGGACCTAGAACCTACCCCGATAATGGCCACAGACGGGAACCGTTGAGCCATGGCTAAGAAGTAGGAAGAGTGAAGGCTGAAAAAAAAAATTCTATGGTGGCTGATTTGTTTCAATTTGGAGGTTCAGCTGTTGCTCCTTTCATGGACTGCTGATCTGAGACCAAACATTCGACACATGGCCCTGACGCTCATCGTCCCTTTATACTGAAATGACGGTTTGCACTCCTCTGGTGTTGTTCCGGCTTCGTGATGTGCCATCATGGTCGGCTGGGCATTGTTCTGAGGCTGAGGTAAAATTCGAATGCTCGAAACGTTGCAGCATGTTACATGTACGGATGAACTTTTAAGGAGCTGCAAAGTTTCTCTCTCTGACGTTTCTTGCTTGGCTTGAAGCCCACATTCGGAACATCTGAATTTCCCTCTCATTAGTCAGAACGTTGCATGCACCAAACAAAGCCTAAAGTTAACCAGCCAGGCGATGACTAACACATCTCCAGTCCGAACAACCAAAGTATTCCCCCGACAAACCAAGCCTCAAATACTTGTCTTGCCAATGTTTGGCCTCGATTCTGTGACCCATTGCCAAGTCTTTCCACTTACATAATAGGTATCCAGGTTGATTTCCGTGATGTTAACTATTTCACTTTCGACTTGTACGAGATTGCATTTACACCTACCTTCGGTAGACCTTCGTGATAGAGGTATGCCAGTTTCCGTTCCTTGTTACGAGGGAACTAGGACATGCTGGCCAGGCCTTGCCCGGTATTGAGGTAAGGTAGGTACGAATGACTTTCATTTGGCTATCTGTGGCATTCATTCTGAGCACGGCGGCTTCTTCACACTGGCAAACTGAAGTTGACGATTAAGCTCCTTGCAATCTCATCCCTGGATGGCCTGCACGAGCGGCTCAAACCACGAACTCGCCAGCTTCTCGTTACCAGAGTTGTTGGGGTGCACCCCATCCCCGGTATCACTGCTTGGGTTGAAACCGGTCCAGCAGTCCACGACGACGATCGGACTCTCAGCCGTGCTCTTGGAGGCCGCCCAGTCGGGAATGGCCTGGTTCAGCGCCACGACCCGGTCGTAACACTGTGGACAGTTGGATGGCCGCATAGGTATGATTTGAGCCACCTTCCCCTCAAGTCAGCAAAGTGTCCTGGTAAGTACTTGATGCGTGAGACTTGTTGAGAAACATAAGGACTTGAGCATCACTTGCCAGAATCTTGATGGTCGCCTTGCTTTCGCGCATCCAGTCGACCATGGTCGAGTAAGCCGCCAGGATTTCGGCGGGACTCAGGTTGCTCCAGACGTCGTTGGTGCCAAGGTGCATCATAACGACGTCCGGGCTGGCCGACGCCAGCCAGCCGGGGAGCTCTCGGCGTGCCACGATGCCCGTGGCCAGAATGCCACCGTGCCCTTCGTTGGCCCCGTCGTAGTCGAAACCGCACCCCTGTCCGGGCAGGCTGCCGACAAACTTTGTGTTGGTGACGCCCGCCTCCTGGAGTTTCCGCCAGAGCAGAGCACGCCAGCATCCCTAATGTTTAAATACGTAGGTAGACCTGTCGTTAGTTGTCTGCGTTGGATGAATGCCAGCTAGGATTAAGGAACGCGGCTTACAGGACTACCAGTGATAGAGTCTCCCAGGGGCATGATTCGCACTTGACCCGACTGCGCCGCGACGGCGGGCGCTAGAGTGAGCACGGTGCCCAAGAAGGCAATCAGAGAGCGAAAGTTGGCCATTGGGTACAAGGGTTGTGACAAAAACGGGTTGGGAAGTCAGCAGGACTCGTGCCCGGGCAAAGACGCTCTGTTATCTTGTCGACAAGAGATGTGCAAGACTGATGAGCTCCCTAGCAGGGCTTTTTTGGGACGGCCGAGATGACGGCGAGGCCTCCTCCGCGGTGGTGAATCAAGACTCGACGGGAAGGGTAAGAATCCGGTGATGCCTATTGGAAGACTGACAAGCGGCAGGACTAATGTTGGTCGATTGTTCTGTTTGAGCTCTTCACCGAGGTGTTGTCGGGTTGGCCGGACCGCCTCTATTATGAGCTATCCCAGACTTTATTCGGCCCGAGTATATATAAAAAAAATGGTCGAGAGCATAATCTGCTTGCGTTTTGTTTCCTAGGCCAGTTCGAGATGTTTGGAAGGTGTTGAAGACTGTCTGGTGACTTTGACTGCAGCTATTCGAAAAAGGAGGGCGGAGGGAACATCTCCGTTGAGGCGACTTCAGCCAACCACAGCTGGGCATTTCTCACGACACGGTTAACTTCATTTCTAGTAAGCCTTCAGGCGCGGTACCAGGAAATCGAATGCCGGGATTCTGAATATTCAAGAGGTGGGCAAATCTCCACAAGGTGCTCTCACGGAGTCCTGTCCATCAAAAAACACTAGGTAGCGCGGCGGGTCGACCCCCGTGGTCTTGTTTGTCGTGTGCCTCAAATGCCGGGAGCTAGACGGTAGCTAAGCGGCCACGGCACATCTATAAAGTGCCAGATATGGCGACGGCTTTCACCAGATGAGCTCTCCAACTTCATCAGACACATACGCCCACTTGAACAAGACCGCTACTAGCCCCAGAACCTGAACTCAACCACCATGAAGACTACCGCAGTCATCGCTCTGGCCGCTTCGGCGCAGGCTCACAGCATCTTCCAGGTGAGTGATCTCAACAGCAGCAGCGGGCGCGAGGAACATAGGTCAGAACTAACTCGAGTCATTCAACGCTTCAGAAACTGTCGGTTAACGGCGCCGACCAGGGCCAACTCGTCGGCCTCCGCGCCCCCTCGTCTGACTACCCCGTCTACAACGTGAATGACGCGCAGTTGGCCTGCGGCCTTCCCGGCAGCCAGTCGAACCAGGTCATCAACGTCAAGGCGGGCGACCGCATCGGGGCGTGGTGGGGCCATGTCCTCGGCGGCGAGCAGTACCCCAACGACCCGGACCACCCGATCGCGTCGTCGCACAAGGGGCCCATCTCGACCTACATGGCGCGTGTCGACAACGCGGCCACAGCGTCCTCGTCGGGGCTGCGCTGGTTCAAGATTCACGAGGACTCCTTCGATACGTCGACGGGCCGCTGGGGCGTCGACAACATGATCGCCGCCGGGGGGTGGTCCTACGCCAACATCCCCACCTGCCTCGCCCCGGGTCAGTACTTGCTCCGCCAAGAGCTGCTGGCCCTGCATTCAGCCTACAACAGCATGGGCGCCCAGTTCTATCAGTCGTGCGCCCAGCTCAACGTCTCGGGCGGAGGCAGCTACGTGCCTTCGAACACGGTGAGCATCCCTGGCGCGTACCGCCAGGACGACCCGGGCATCCTCATCCAGATCTGGGTCAACGGCGTGCCCGACAACGGAAGAAAGCCCTACACAGCGCCGGGCCCGCGGCCCATGACGTGCCCGGCTTAAGTGGTCGTGCTTGGCTATTTGGGTACCTTGCCTACCCTGGGTACACTAGGACAGTCAGTACCTTAGGTTGAGGATATTTCAGGGAATGAGGATTGCTATTCGGTGTGGGTAGCTAGGCGCACCTTTGGCGGCAATTTGTAGGTACTTCTTCGGATTGCGCTATGGGACTGCGAGTCATTCATTCCGTCTTCGCATGCTTGCCGGTTGTCGCCGTGTTCTCAATTCAAAGGATCTCTGCACTACGTCTTCTGTTGATCTAGACTCCTTGCATGATTACCTAGGTATACATCAACAAGCCACTGCCATCTAATTGGACACCATACCACCAGGTGCTCTACTGTTTCCTGTCTTGCTTGAGGAGGGAGCTCTGAGCCTTCGTCAGACCCTGGTGCCTCTGTAATCCTAGCGTGGTATAAAGGAGGTCCCCCGGGGGGGGGGGGGGGTGGGGGGTTTCTGAGTTGGCCACACTCTGGGGCCGCCGGTCGACCCACTCCTGGTTCCAGCGCCTCTGCCACTCCTTTACCATGGCCCTCGTAGAGCGTTCCTTCAGAACTTTGGTGGGATTCTGGGAGCACTTGAAGGTCCTCCTTGAGCCACCCACTGCCTAATAACCAGGCTCGAGGTTCCGAGGGCTGTTGGCTCTAGTGGGCCTTGTGCCTTGTGCTGGTCTCCGGCGTCTACGCTTCCCTCTGTTCCTAGACCTGCAATCCAGCCGTAGGCAAGCTCTCTGTATTAACTGCCTTGCCGGCACTCTTGGGGCATCTGGGCCACGCCCGGTGTGTAGTAGTGGTTGGCCAAGCCGACCTTCGAAACCTGCTAGCCTCATGTTAAGGTAAAGGTCTAGCGGGGGTACCGAAGTCTCTGTCTCTAAGCAGCGGGTTAGGGTAGCTTTGTAGGCTCCAGCTACCACTCATATATCACGGTTCTGTGCCTTCTAGAGTTCTATTACCGGGCCTTGGGGTTCTCCCCCAGTGATTGTGGGCGTGTGAGAGTTTGAGGCACCAAAGGCTAGGGCGCCAGGGATACACTTGGTGTATATCTATCGGGCCCTTACGAGACCGGGACTCCGCAATCTAACATAGGTAGTGAGTGCAAGCTTTTAGAAAATTACATTTATTTGGGAAAGTGTCCAACTGGTGTGGGACGATTAAGGTGGTACATATATAGTTAACTTCTTCCTCTACGAGCGCAGGGGAAGCACTATGTAACCACATATCAGAAGGCTAATCGATCTGACTTTCCGTTCCGAACACACCATTTTCTACCCTTGCCGTTACAAAAGTGGCCCACCAGCATCTTGGCCGCCACTCGCTCCTCTACACTCGTCTTCCCCTGGTCAACGATACAGATATTAATGTCGATTTTTCTCTTTCTATCTTTCTGTAACGTATTCACGAGACAGTTATACTACAAAACAAGGCCCCTTCTGGTACTTCGTATAGGTAACTGGGTTAAAACATTGTTGTCCTTTCGGCAACATTCATGTCATAAATTAATGGTAAGGGGCAATGCTTGTTCACTTATGCACGGCTATCACGGTGCCTTACCTAGGTTCTTCCTGACTTCTACCACCTCTCACGTCCATACCCACTTCCCAGCTTCGCTGGATTTTCCTATTCTGTTGGCGTGCCGTTGCATAAAAGCGATTCTCCTCTCGCGGCTCACCTTTCCAAGGCAGAGCTCTTTCATGCACTCTGACCTTGTCATTGAAGACTCCCGCCCGCTGAGAAGCTTTTGTGGTTGATATGCGCCCACGGCTGGTGGTTAACGGCAGCTGCCATAGCGCTGTGGAAGCGCACTAATCAAAGCGATTCCGGATACCATAGCAAGCCGGCTATATAGTTTGATGCTGTCGTGGAATGCTGGACTGCGACGGAACCAGGAAACCTTCCAGAAACAAGATGACGGTTCACGGGCTGTAATGGAAACACATGGAGCCAAGGAACAGCGCAAATATCCGTCGGTTCAAGCGAAGGCTAGCCGCAACTACAAGTGACGGCTGAGTAAGGCTGGGCTGGGGCTTCCGACTTGAAGATCACTTCTGCCTTTGGTGTTTTCCGCTCTACTTTCCGGGCTAAGGGTGCTTGTTCAGCCGACCCGGCAATCGGAACGGGTCTGAAACCCGACACAGATCCAGGTTCAACCGGTTCGGCCCCGCCGACGCCAATCTGGATTGGTGCGCGTGCGGTAAGTAGTGAGCGCCGATCATCAGCGTTTCGAAACCCCTATTTTGCCATATTAATTAGCCAGCGACCAGGGACCTGAATACAGCCCATACCGTTGTACCTTTGCTGTGTATCTCCAAGATAACAACTACATTCGTTTGTTTCATGATTTAGCGATTTCTTGGCGGTCATAGCGAGACCTTAGTCGGCGCATGCCTTGATATAATAGGGTCTGGGGTCCGGACACGACTACCTACATACCTAGGAGTTGGTTCACCAGGCCTTTCTTGACCACCAGCCTGCATTGCATCACCTCAGACGAGAGACGTTCCACATTCAAGATGCGCTTCTCCGCCTCCATTGCCTTGGCCCTGAGCGGCCTCGTGGCTGCTAAGCCCCTGCGCCACGACAGCAGGGCTATGAAGTGAGCCCTGCTTCTTCAGATCTACCTTGCGTCAACCAAGCGTGAAACTGACGCACAATACCCTAGGTTCTTCCAGCGGCAGACGCAGACTCTCAATGAGGCCATGGTTGCCTCGGGCCGCGAGTACATTGGCACCTCGCTTACGCTCCGCGGCGACTCGACGGAGGAGGACATCACCAAGACCGAGTTTGGTTCTATCACGCCAGAGAACGCCATGAAGTGGGACGCCACGGAGCCTAACCGCGGCCAGTTCACCCTCAACGGGGCGGACCAGCACGCCAACTGGGCCAAGGAGAACGGCAAGCAGCTCCGCTGCCACACGCTCGTCTGGTACTCGCAGCTGCCCGGCTGGGTGTCCAACAGCGGCTTCGACAATGCCACTCTCATCGACGTCATGGCCAACCACATCAACGAGCTCATGGGCCGGTATAAGGGCGTGTGCACCCACTGGGACGTCGTCAATGAGGCCCTTAACGAGGACGGCAGCTACCGCGACAACGTCTTCCTGCGCGTCATTGGCGAAGCCTACATCCCAATCGCCTTCCGCCTCGCCGCCGAGGCTGACCCTGATGCTAAGCTCTACTACAACGACTACAACCTCGAGTACCTGGGCCCCAAGCTCGAGGGAGCCGCCCGCATCGTCAAGCTGGTCCAGCAGTACGGCGTCAAAATCGACGGCGTCGGCTACCAGGCCCATCTGGTGACCGAGTCGACGCCGACCCAGGAGACGCCCACGCCGTCCGAAGAGGACCTGACGGCTGCGCTCCGCACCACGGCCGACCTCGGCGTCGACGTCGCCTACACCGAGCTCGATATCCGCATGAACACCCCCGCCGACGACCAGAAGCTGCAGGCACTCGCCGACGCCTACAACCGCGTCGCCCGCTCGTGCCTCAACGTCGACCGCTGCGTCGGCATCACTCTCTGGGTGAGCACTGCCCTGGGCACTGTTCCTTCTTCATTCCGGGCGTATAAGAAAATCAAAACAGGGTGCTGACCTTTTTCCTCGCAGGGCGTCTCTGATAGATACTCGTGGGTCTCCGGCACGTTCCCTGGTGAGGGTGAGGCGCTGCTCTGGGACAGCAACTTCCAGAAGAAGGCCGCCTATGATGCCTTCCTCGAGGGCATCTCGGCCCCTCCGTCCAACTCGACGAAGTTTGGATTTTAAATGAGGAAAGGAGGCATGCCCATATTCGTGTATATAAAAAAAGACCGTGGCACAGCCGGTTAGTTTGGTTCCGTCTAGACCCCCGAGGCTCCGCTTTGCGTGTTAAGGGCAACGGGATCCAAAGGTGTATGTACATATATGAGGTAGATAAAAAATGTCCACGCGCATCCCGGACACAAGCATGAATCTGGCGGCACTGCATAGATACTGGCTGGCGGGTAGGTTTGCCCTGCGACTAGGAGCAATGGAGAGTTCCACCTCATACAGGTGTCGATTAGAAGACATTTAATTGATTTACCATAACTGAGCAAGGTCCAGGACAAATATGACTTCGGGTGTGACTGCATTCTGTTAATCTCAGAGCCTGTCTCTCAAGTTGGCCAATTCATCTCTGAGAAAGATAGTGGTGGCTTACCTTTTCCTTCCTGACGAGTGTATATACATGGTTGACATGATGGACTCGTTCAATGGTTGATTTTGTTGGATCAAACGGTGGTTTACGGGTGGAGTGAGCCACGAAAATGGGGATACTGCACGTCACCGTTTGATCAGGAGCTCTTGGGAAGGATATATCCTGTGGGAACCAAGAGAAGATTTTTCCCAGGAAGGAGCAACGAATTACGCCTGCTTCAACACTGAATTAATTGATCCCACTACTGAAAATCTTGTATTGTATGAAAAAACCGTGGAATCGCGGCTGTTGGTCTTTCCAACAGATTCATTGCATGTGGCACCAAGAAACGAGTTAAGCAACGTCTTAAGTCACCAAGAAGCCATCGTCATTTTGGGAGATATTTGTTTTTATTAGATCGCCTTTTTACACTCCTTACATATTAGTTACATCAATCATCTAATCCCGGTCCCGCCCAAAGGTGTTTGGGCCCTTGGGCTTGTTTTGCAGGACGCCCTCAATCTCCTCCAGAACCTCTGGCGTCAGCTTGTCGATGAGGTCGAGGGCCCTGAGGTTATCCTTGACCTGCTCAATCTTGGTGGCGCCCAGAATGACAGTGCTGACGTTGGGGTTCTTGGCCGTCCAGGCGAGGGCGAGGTGGGTGGCGGTGCCGCCGAGGCGCTCGGCGATCTTGCTAAGCTTGCGCACCTTCTCGATCTTGGCCTGCCCCTCCTCCGACTGGAGCTCCTTAATTGTGTTCTCGAAGAAGGCCTTGTTGGTGGCGAAGCGCGAGTCCTGGGGGATGCCGTCGTTGTACTTGCCCGTCAGCAGGCCGCTGGCGAGAGGGCTCCAGATGGTGGTGCCGTAGCCATGCTGGCGGAACAGCGGCGCGTACTCGACCTCGAAGCGCTCGCGGTGGAACGCGTTGTACTGTGGCTGCTCGACCGACGGCGCGATCAGGTTGTACCTCTCGGCCAGCTGGATGGCCTCAGTAATCTGCGCCGCGCTCCACTCGGACGTGCCCCAGTAGTAGGCCAGGTTGAGGTTGATTGCCAGGTTGAAAGCCTGGACGATCTCAAGCATGGGCGTGGCCGGGTCCGGGCGGTGGGCAAAAACGACGTCGACGTAGGGTGTCTGCAGGCGCTTGAGAGACGCCTTGAGACCCTCAATAATGTGCTTGCGGCTGAGACCGCGAGTGTTGGGCTCCTTGCGACCGGTACCGAAGAAGATCTTGGTCGTCAGGACGTACTCGTCGCGGGGCCAGCCGAGCTCCTTGAGGGCATTGCCCATCTCGACTTCGGACGCGCCGTTGGCGTACGTCTCGGCCGTGTCGAAGGTTTGCTACAAAGCTCCAGTCAGGCACCACTATCATGGAGCAAGCTTGGACAAAGCAGGGGCGAACTCACAATGCCATGATCCCAGGCGGTTTGCAGAATCTCCTTGACGATGCTGCCCTTCTGGGTACCGCCGTAGGTCAGCCAGCCACCGAGCGAGAAGAGCGATACCTGGAGACCCGTGTTCCCCAGGTAGCGGAACTTCATGCCCTTGGGGTCGTAGGCTGTGGGAACATATGGGTTAGACATGGTGACGGTACTATACTAGGGAGTCGAGCTTGCTTGGCAGTGTTCTAAGGAGGGACGGACCAGGACGAAGTTCGGGTGGTAGCAGGACGGGCGGCTGCTGCATTTATGACGGTAGTATTTCTATTCTCCCTCCTAAGGCGGAAGAGCTCGCCCGGCCGTGGTAGCCACGCTGTGGGCCAAGGCCAGCGCGGGTCGCAATCGCTGTTGGCTGTGACGACATTGAAACTTTCAATGCCTGCATCGGATTTCGGACTTTATTGCGGGGTGCAGAGAGGAGTTTCCTCCCAGTCGGTCGGTGATGTAGTGCGACGTCCTGCAAAGCTCGAATGCTGAACGTTGCGCTTGGAAATATCGTCAAAATCGCCAAGTCGGTGATCGTGAGCTACAAAGGCAGTCGCATGTAATTGTAAAGAAGGCTATGGTATATACCGTATAATCTTGTGCTACACCGTAACTGCAGTCAGCTTCGCGTAGTTGTCCAATTCGATTCTTACATCCCCTCTTCGCAGAGAGCCCAGGATAAATTTCACAACCCCGCGATGGCGGAATGAGGGGTACCTGATTAAGCGGGACACGTTTCCATGTCATGTGGGTCTGGGCAAAGTCCCAGACCCACAATACCGAGATATTCCAGAGGAGACATGGAATGTCATCGGATAGCTCCGGCCCTAACGCTTCCTCTGATTACAAACTCGTGCTCCACTCTCGATTGTCGACACCAGAACAGTCAACAGTCACGGCGGTGTACACCTTGCACTTGTTATCAATGGAGAGGGGAGGGGTAATCGAATTTGCCATATGACTGATGCCAGCATCTCGGCGTCGCATTTTGTCATCGGTGTAAAGCATGAAAAAGCCTTACGTACCGAGGCTGTGCCTCGACACATTGGACATCGCCACGATATGACTTCTATTGGTCACTGGGGGATGAATTTGTCTGGCGATAGGGGTACCCTAGCACTTCTTTTTCCTCTATTGGAAACGGGTTGATCTCGTGAAAAGCAGAAAATAATGTAACCGGTAGGTTGCTGAAAGGAAAAAAGAGATGATGTTCCCCTCAATCTGAATGGTCCGAATCTTCTCGATAGCCCTCCGTTCAAGCTTCGAAGATCCATTTACCTGTTGCACCGGTCTTAATGGCTGCAACAAGGATCCTAAGCTATTCATGATTCGTGCTTCGCACAGGGCCGACCGGGCCTCGTCATCAAGCATGCACCGGGCCACCCGGCGCAACTTACATCTGGCCACTTCAGTATCCATCGGTTGACTCTAGGTGGTTCTAGACACATCGCAGGTGAGATGCCTGACATACCCTCGTACGGTAGAACAGACGCATCTGGGGGTGCAACAGGGACCCAAGATGGGGAGGCCAAAGGAATAATCTACGACAAATCCTGCATGTCCACTATCTTCACGTTCTTACGAGTCGGTCCTACCTGAGAGTATGAAGGCATAGGAAGCTACGAATGACAGGCAGGCGATTGCGGCCTCTTCAGGTCAAAGCACTGTTAAGCAGTTAGCGAATTCATCACACTAATCGAGGCATTGAATCAAGACAGACGAAGCGTCACGTCAAACGGGTCAACGAAGGAGCCAGGAATTCGAGAGCGGCTGCCGGAGGCCTGGCAAGTCCTCGAATGGTTCAGCAGTCGCATGTGTCACACTATCAGTAAGTTAACGTTAGCATGTAAAGGGTGTGACGGGTAGAAAGGGACGGGACTTTCCCGAGTATTGATATGCATGCCTTGGCTCTCCAAGGCATGGACTTCCGCGAGTAGGATGATCGAAACGTCAGCAATCATTCTCATTGATTGGGCGAAAGCAAAGCACCAAGCACCAATGGTGTTACACCCCCCCGGAGTTCGAAGGGACCGGAGGACAAGGCGCCTCGTGGGCGTTGCGAAAGAGGAGAGAGTATAGGCGGGCGAAAATAGCCTCACCACACGCCCCGCTATCGTTGCAGCACCAAGATCCCGTTCACATCAAGAAAAAAAAATACCCGGGGTGTTAGGAACATTACCATCATAAACAAGCAATAAAGATATGTACAACAGGACATATGTACAGAGGGAATAGGGGTGTCCAACCACCAAGCCTCCTGAACGCCATGAACGCCGCCGTATGTGCTAGCTGCCCTCGGCCAACTTCCGGCCGCGGGGTCTGGACCGCCCTGTGTCGGCCAGCGGCTTCTGTATCCTCGTAATTGAATCCACCGGACTACCTCTCCTCCTCCGCTGTATCGCCGGACTGCAGTCCCTCTCTTTCCGGTTGAGCCTCGAACGCTGCGGGTTGCGGGGATCGCGGTGAGCGGTGAGTACCTGGTCGAGATCGTGGGGTGAGAGTGGATGCGGACGGGAAGGCGAGAGACTGCGATGTCGTCGCTGATGAGACGGTGATAACTTCGTGTCGGTGAAGAAGGACGCCGCTTGTGTCTCAGCTCGAGGCGTCGGCGTCTCGGAATTTGTAACGTCAGGGGTAGTGGCAGGGAGTGTGGCCTCTCCCTTGGGTGATTTCGTTTTAGGCGATTTCGTTCTAGGCTTGGAGTCGCCATGCCTGTCAACACCACGAGCGGCTGTCGCGGAGGTGACCGTAGAGGTGGGTTGCTGATTAGGCTCGGGGTCGCAGTTGCAGCAAGCACCGGTCCCAGGCATTGAACAGCAGTCGGGTTCGGATTCTGAGAAGGAAAGCGCGCGAGCAGGTGCTGTGTGCTCAAAGTCGAACTCGTGGTGACTCTCGTCGATGGGAGAAACGACCGACGACTCGGAGCACATGGTCATGGACCGAGGAGAGGGAGGGAGCAGTTGCTTGGGGTAGCTGGGGTACTCGAACGGCTCATCCATGAAAGGAATCTCCTCATCTTCAAACGAGTCGTGAGAGTCCGTCAGCGAGCCGACACTGCTGCCCGCCTCCGACTGGGAGGAAGAATCCGCCGTCTTATACCACGGGTGGTCGGCTGGAAGGTATGATGCGTAGTACCGGACAAGCGAATCGAGTGACTTGGTCCGGAAGAGCTGGACGGCGTGCTGCCACTGCTCGGTGCCGATGAGGGAAGGGTTGGCGATAATCTCGAAGGCGGCAGACTCGAGCGTCTCGTTCAGCTCGCGGAGGCGTTGCTCCTTGCGGGCGTTGAGCAGGCGATGGAACTCATCGGTGCTGCTGGCCTGCTGCGAAATCTCATAAACGTCGTGGTGAAAGGCTTCGGGGTCGAGAATGGGCGAGGGGATCGTGTTGTAGCGGTCGTGCAGGGAACCGAAGAGGTCGTCCTTCTTCAGCCCGAACTTCCAGAAGGGCCAGGTCCAACAAGTATCGCCTGGTTCGTCCATTCTACGGGTACCAGGTGTTCTGAATACGGGTATAAAGTCGAGTGTCGGGTAGAGGGAATCGCGGATGAGGAAACCAAGAGATCGAAAACCGGAGACTGAAAACGCTTGCTGTGATCGTGACACGCGGATATGGTGTTCGCGCTGGAAGCCATCTAAGCGAGGGGTATCGTGGCAGACATTGTGAACTGTACTAAGTAATTGATCAAGTTGGTTTGGGTTGCTGGCCTGCCAAGTGTAGAATCGATGATGCGTGCACGGCAATGAGCGATGATGAGATGGAATGAGCTGGGTTCGTCGGAGAAAGGGTCGCTGGCGTGGTGGACCGTAGGGCTGGGGGTGGCCAGAGTGTTTGGAAAATCAGCGAAGGGATACGTTGGCTACCCGATCCGGACGGTCAAAGCCGTGTGGCACGCCAAGTTTCGGAGTGGGGCCGTGTAGGCCAATGATTGCCGCAGAACTAAAACCGGATAAGCACACCGCCGCCTGGATGCAAGCGCAGCACGGCACTAATTGCACTTTGGCCAATCAACAAGCGACATGTTAATGCAGGCTTTGTCGTCTCGCCAATCAGTGCTTATGGCAACCTGCAGTCCCATTGCAATCTTGGTCAGCTGCATGCACAAATGCAGCGAAACCCGAAGCCAGAAGCTGTTGGTTGATTGGATACTGCTGCCCACGATGGGGAGTCATGATTGCTCTTCTCTCCTGATTCTCTCGCCCATCACGGCTGGGAGGCAAATTCCCTCGTCGGCCCTCAACCATGAGCGTCTTTTAAACGTTCAATACAGTTCATAGCCTGTGGCACTTCATAGCCTGTGGCTGAGGGTTCGCAGCATAAAAGTAAGAATACGAAGCTAGAGAACGGGGCCGGCCCGACCTGGATGAGACCTTCGGCGCTTCTCCTTCTCGCTTCAACTGTTGGCCGACCAGTCAAGGAGCCTGGGTCGCTCAAAGCCGACCCGCGTGATGACGCCTTGGGTGAAGTGGTGTGGGAGGCAGCAGGCTTCAAGAGCGTCTTCCCCGGCATGCTGACGGCACCACTCTCGCGACCTTGACGATTTGATCTTCACCTGTCGGCCACCGGCAGGCTGCTTGGATAAAACCCACCTCAACTCATTGATGCAGGCTGGCCTTTCACACCAAGAGACGCCGCCCAAACAGCTGAGCCACACTTCGTGAGGATCATCTGGCAAATCTGCAAGGTGAGAGCAGCGCCAGCTGTCAGCTGGCGGCAACAGTTGGCCGAAGCGCTCCGCCAACTGGCGTCATCCGTCGTCGCTCACACCAATTCTGACGAGTCATCAGCAACCTGCCTTCCTCGTAGTGTGGAGTTGGCAGTCCAGTTGTCGTGGTTCCTGGACCAGCCCCACGGCGGCACTCCCTCGCAGGCCAGACCATGGTACTGAAACAGCATGGTTCATGGCAACGGGAGCTTCCGACTCTTTAATACCAAACCAAGCTGTCGCACACAAGGAGAGACACCTGGACGGCGCAAGTGACAGCACTCCAGGGCGGCCATGTCATCTGCGCAGTCCATGAGCAGCTCGAAGTCGAGCGCAGGGCGTGGATAAGCATCACGCTAACAGCCCACTCCCAAATGCGACGACGGCCCGGTGCCAGGCACCCGTCACCGATTCTCTTCTCAGGGCTTCGATGGCACTCCAATCACTGCCCACCGAGTGAGGCTGATGCTCCATCAGCAGGGCTCCCTCCACTCCCCGCGCTCCCTCACCGCAGCCCATCTGACTTGCGCTTCAGTGGTCATTCTCTTCAGAGCGGTGCTTCTTCAACACCGAGCATCGGGCATGCGCAACTGCCGGTCGCTTCTGGCAGCTTCTTCTGTTTATCTGTCGCATACTCGCTACCTCTGTTTTACCGTCGGATTTATTCTGATCCTTTCGCTTCTGCTCATGTCGCGGCGCCCCTAGCACCTTTTGGCTGCCTCTCTGCATCTGTCTCACAGTTTCATTCCATTTGCGCCGTGTTCCTAAAACTACACCATTGATCTGTTGAGAGCTGGCCGTCATACGAGGTACCTTTCTGTTTCAATCTCTGTTCTTTTCTCCCGGGAGAGTCGTTATGGGCGACATCAGGGAGTCCTCGGAGCTCTCCGAGGACAGGACGGAGCCATTTTCGCAGACGGAGATCCAGGCCCGCTTGCAACGGTCCCGCCTGGAGCAATTCAACTCTATCAATAGCGCTGTCCCGCTAGACAAACTGGTAGTGCCCTTGGATGACGACATCCGCATTCTTATGAGGCCGCTGGCCCGGGACCGTACCGTCCGTGAGGATCGCAACGTCGTCCCCCTTTCCTTACCTGCCGAGACGGAGAAAGAGGACAGAACGCAACAAGTCTTGGCCGTCCGTCAGACCGATAGGGACGTCAATTTTACCGTCAATATCCCTGACTACCGGAACCCTGACCGAAGGCTAGCTTGCATTCTGTTCTACGACCCGAGCAGCGACAACCAGATTCTCGTCAACCGCTCTAATGTACCTTTCACACTATCCCGGATATCCCAAGAGCCGGAGGAAAACCGCGGCGTGCGGTACGAAGTCAATCCAGATTTTGAAAAATCCCTACCGCCTGGCACCTGGCGTATCACCATGGATGGGACCGACTTGTTGGACTTCCGTCTCCTCGAGAGACGGCCGGTCCGCTTGCGAACTGCCTCGACCGCCTCATATGCCTCATCATCTTCAGGGTCAGGATCC
Organism: Corynascus novoguineensis; assembly: GCA_033296725.1. Taxonomy (NCBI): domain Eukaryota; kingdom Fungi; phylum Ascomycota; class Sordariomycetes; order Sordariales; family Chaetomiaceae; genus Corynascus; species Corynascus novoguineensis. The sequence goes on from MU857626.1 coordinate 192,702, forward strand.
GGAAGTGATATAGTTAATTCTTCTGGCAAAAGGTCCTTTGTAGCCGGCGAGGACGATCCCGTCAGCCCTGAGAAGAAGCGGCGGCCAACACACCCTGCAGGCGATAAAAAGGAAGACAGCGTTATCATGTTCGTCCCCGCTGGGGCCAAGGGGAAGGAGCTCGTCGCCGCCACCGGCCACCCGCTTTTGGATTTGCAAGCAAACGAGACGCTCGAGGTTTCGCGCGGTGCAGGACTTGTCGGTTACACCCTTACCAAAAAGGACCCCATCGCATCAACCTCGTTGTCCAGTGTTTTCACGGCCGAGTATTCTGGGGCTCCGGGGCGCTACGTCGTTGCCAAAGTCTTGAAGACGACACTGCCTGCAAGCGCCAACGCGAACGAGGGCGCTCTCGCCAAGACGGTGATTCGACAGGCCCAAACCTGGCTGCGGGAGTTAGAGAACCAGGAAAAAGTCAAGCACAAGAATATTGTGCAGATATATGGTGGCGACGCTCGGTTCTTGTCCTTGTACATGGAACCTGTCGATGGGCGGGATCTTTCCGCCAAAGGCGTTTGGCGGACCCACGGCACGGATCTTTTTGCTGGTGACCGATCTGATGCGCTGAGGATACTGAAGGACACGTCCAGCGGCCTGCATTACCTTCACTCCCTGCACCTAGAGCATAACGACATCAAGCCAGGAAATATCCTATACAGCCGGGAGCGTGGCGCTGTTGTCTGCGATATGGGATTGTCCTCGGAAAAGGGGGCGAGCACGGGCGGCGGAACCCCGTGGTATGTGCCCCCTGAGTACATCTACGGGCGACAGCGTGGTCCTCCGAGCGATGTATGGGCGCTCGGTGTCGTCATGCTGTATGTGATGGGCAAAATTTCCTGGCCGGACATCCGGGGCGATCGCCGTCACCCACGCCACCTGTATTGGACAATCGCTCATGTGCACGAGAAACGGCGGAACCTGCAGGTCACGGCTGTGACGCGAATGCAGGCCTGGCTGAACGAGGTCACCGCGATACGCAACAGCCTTGACCTTCATGATAAGTTGGAGCGGCTTGTGCACGGCATGCTAGCCCCGAACCCAGGTCAACGGTTGACCATGAAGGATATCGTCAACCAGCTTTTTGTGGAGCAAGGACCTGACAGGTGAAATTTGCAATGCGGACGGTCAAATACCAACATCTTACGCCAACATTCTACACGCTTCCTACCCGGCGTTAAATGGGTAAATTCCCCTTGCCGGCCTGCATATAGAGAGCCAGCTATGTGGTTTTGATTGAGACGCCCAATTCTGCTGCGCAGTCAAACCCATTCCGGGGTTTTACTCATACGCTCAACCCTAAAACAAATACCGTCGCAAGCCCCACGATCGACGACAGCGCAGCAGTGTTCACCCCCATCACCGACCCCGCACTTCCCTTGTCGTCCGCAGCAGTGCCATTCCCAGCTGCATCGCCTCCTCCGACCGCCACGGGCGAAAATTTCACCCCCTCGCTGCTCCGGCAGTCGTCCTCTTCCAACGGCTCGGCATCCTCCCGGAACACAATGTCCGCACAGTTGTATAGCGCATTCCCATCGTCGCCGAGCGTCACCACCTGCAGGGTGGCCGGCGATCCGTCGCGCACTGGCAAATCGGCGGGCAGCTCGAGGCGGGTTACACAGAGCGTACCGTTGCCCGTCTCGTTCCAGAAGGGCCGGGTCAGCGTGTAGTTGAAGTTGGATACATCGGGGCCCAGACCCAGGTTGACGAAGAGGTAGGACCAAGGATGGTGCAGGTCCAACTTTAGTGAGCCGCCCGAGAGTGGCCACGGCGTGACCGGACGGCCTGTGAGGTTTGAGGGGACGCCGGCGCCTGTTTCACGTGGTAAGCTCCAATGTTCATTTGTTTGGCGGTGATGGTGCGCTACGTGGGGATTGGATTGGGCTTACAAGGGTTAGTCCATTGGGACCAGCTGGTGTTTGCTTGGCTGCTAAGCGTGTCGCCGCGCATCGGAGGGTATTCAATGCCAAAGTGAGCGTGCGCAAAGCCCGCTAGTGCGAGGGTGAATATCGCTTGAATCGCCATGTTGGTAATCTCTGTCGAGTGATGGATAGGGAATTGAAGTCCAAAGCGAAGGGCACGAGTTCTTTAAATCTCGTGCAGCTCAAGTGAAGAAGCAGTAGAGCAAGATTTACACGCGAGAAGCCAACATGGAAACAACGGAGGAGGCTCAGTCCTACAATGCGGCGCGAGCTCCCGCTTATTATGGTGCTGACAGCTTGCCATCGCTCTCTTCTGGGGTTGCCTTGCAGCTCCCCCATGTGAACGCGGCTCTGCATGCACGATGCTGCGAAGTCGCTGCTGCCCGCAGCAACGGCGTAGCGATATGCCTTGAACACTAGAGCTTTTGCCCACGCCAAGTCTTTCGATTGAGCAAGTTTTACCATATTGTCGCTAGCTTGGCCTTGCACAAGCTCCAGAGCCAATGTTGTGAGGAAGCTTGGTCCCAGGCCAGTGGGTTTAGGTCCCTCCTGGCCCTAGTATGCTCCACCAGCGCCGCCTGCCTGGGAGCACAGCAAGCCGGCTCAACCCAATCACGGGCTGTCCATGTCGCTCAAAATGGTAAGTCAGTGGCGGTTGAGGGGGCGGCGGCGGGAAACTTGCTCAAATGGACGCGAAAATTGACTGGAGCTGTCAGCACTGACACTGACCAGCTCAGAATACACTAGCTCTGTTCCAGAAGCATGATGAGGTAATGCAGCCATCGAAAGATTTGGCGTTCCATAACCTCGGTATTTATCTAGTGTAGTGTACCGCTGCCCCTCACCGCGCCGCTCAGGTACCTAACTCTAATGGCAGATGTTTAAGTTGAGCCCTGGAACAAATTTTTGCCGATCCCGGCCCCTCAATTCAGAAGCCATGGGTGTTGGTGGAAGAATAGTTAGTTATATCAATACTTGAAGAAGATGCTAGAGTTGGTGAAGAATACCTTATTCTTACAAAGCACTTCCTCTGAAACGCCGTGGTTGATGGGTTGAGCTCGGTCGCGATCGCCTGAGCCATGGCCCCATCTTTTCGCTTGATCCTCGGTAGGCATATCTGGTTGCACGGCACCGTGCACCTTCTGGGGACTTGTGAGGATCCTCAGCAGATTTTTTTATTTGCAAATGCATATGTTTCCAAATCTAACGCCCACTATTGAGAGCGCTCACTGTTTAGGAACGCTCTATAAGCACTGGATTGCGCTCTCAGCGAACGTGATTCGAAATGTTTCCAAGTCGGGGGCCATTTCTTTAATTGTACCCTGATCGAGAGAACGGACCTCGCATCGTAACGGGACTTCGTTAATTTGTACTAGTTATTACTAACTTAACGTAATAGACCTTTCCTTTCGCCGTTGGCAGTTGTTGTCGCCGACCGTTCCAATCCTCGGACGTTTTTCAACCCCAACTTGAACTAGTTATTCATTATCAGTTCTCTCCACATGCTCTCGCCTCATAACTCCACCGCGGCTCTGCCAACAAAGCTCTTGGCGTTTCCAGGATAACGAACTGTGAAGCCACCATCCAAACTTGAGACCATTCCCGGGATGGCAAGACTCATCTAAGTTACGTGTGTGGGGTTTTGGAGTTGGGACTAGCATTCTTAACATTAAAACACTACCACATCCTCGGATCGCCCAACTGCCGGAATTTTTAACCTTGTTTCAGAGTTTGATTTCAACCATCGCCTACCAAGAGTTGAGGGATGAAACAGACCGGGGCGCCAAACAGGGGCATTACCCCTGAGACGGGACATGCTTGGCGCGACACCATCTCCGCGTCGCTTCGCAGTGAATCGGTTGAGATGTGCGATACTCCATGATATAAGCGTCTAAGATCAATGCGCTCCCAAATCCTGGCCGAGGACCCCCTGGTACCGGGTCTCAGAACAGACTGATCGACAAGGGGCTCGGCGCAGAGTCGAGGAAGCGTGTATCACGACCTCACCGTGGTTCGTCGACCGTCTTGTCCCAAAGTAGCACGCATTGTGTACAGCGCTGATCTGAGCTATTCTTGCGAATCTTGATGTCTCAACCATGTTTCTCTATCCTGGCTTCATCTTAACTCAGGAGCGAGCAGAGACGATCAGCAACGCAAACCTTAAGTTGTGGAAACTTTATATGCCCTCTGTTTCCTGCCAACTCGGTCATTCAGGTGCCATCCAGGCTTTTGCATTGTTTTTCCATTCCAATACGTTCATTCTTCTGTCTACTGCGTAGACCTTCTGAGCCGGTGCTCCATTGTCATCCATTCCTTCAAATACCATCTGTTCTTTAAGCTTTCTCGACAATGGCACCCATCTTCTCTTTGCGGCGCGCTGTTGTAGCCGCTCTCTTTGTCAGCGCTCAGGGAGCCGCCCACGTCCAGCCACGTCAACTCTCTCTCCCCATCGGCCAGGGCCAGAATCAGGATGCCCTTGGCCAACTTCAAAACCTCTTGCAGGGGCTTCTCGGAAACCTCGACCTGATTGGCGGTGGAGCCGGGGCCGGAGCCGGAGCCGGAGCTGCCGCGGCTGAGGCCACCGAGACCGCAATTGCGCCGCCGGTCGTCACACCCCCCGCTGCCGAGAACGGCACCGATGTTGGAGCCGGCAACGGCAAGGGCAAGGGTAACGGAAAGGGTAACGGAAAGGGTAATGGAAAGGGTAACGGAAAGGGTAAGGGCAAGGGCTTGGGTCTGGGATTGGGCTTGGGCGCAGGCAGAGTCCGCAACGGTACCGTGGGTGGCGGCATCGGCAATGGCGGGGCCGCCGGCGGACTCAACCTTCAGGACCTCATTGACCGTCTCACCGGCGGTGGTGCCGGTGCCGGAGAGGGTGCCGGTGCCGGAGAGGGTGCTGGTGCTGGTGCCGGTGGCTTGCTGCAGGACCTGCTCGGCGGTCTCACCGGCGGCAACAACGGAGCCGGCGGCGCCGGTTCCAACCTTCAAGACCTCATCGACGGTCTCACTGGCGGCGGAGCCGGTGCTGGAGCTGGTGCTGGAGCCGGCGCCGGTGTCGGTGGCTTGCTGCAGAACCTTCTCGGTGGTCTTCTCGGCGGCAATAACGGAGCCAACAACGTCGCGGCCACCCGTGCAAAGCTGGAAGCCATGCTGCAGCAGGTCACCGCCGCCCGGCAGCAGCAGCAGGCTGAAGCTCAGGCCCAGGGCAAAGGCAAGGGCAACGGCAAGGGCAAGGGCAATGGGAACATCGTCAGCAGGCGTGCCAGGAGGGCTGAGCGGCTCAGGAGGAGGTCGCTTGCCGGGCAGGTGTAAATGGTCTTCTATGGGCAATGTGCTCAGGAGATAGGCTGCTGGTGGCCTTTGAAGATGCAACAGGGAGCCGGGTTCCGGTAGATGGCTGGATCTGGGGTTCTGTGTATAACCCAACTTTTTTGTAACTATCTTTTGTTGAATTCTAGTGGCACTGGTTGGTTGGGCGAAAGAGTGATAAATCACAATATCATTATCACCAGCGAAAGACAGAACATCACAAGACGACCAAGAGTCCACCAAGCTCCCTCAGAATGGGGCGCAAAGCTGATACCATATTACTCGCTGCAACCTGAAGCGAACTTAGTCAATGAACGCTGTCTTTATTGGCTGAGCGTTCAGCATGCAGTCGAGAGTAATGGTCGCTCACGCCAGGCCCATCCCCCTAGCATGGCGCAGTCGCAAGCTTGCTGCCGGTTGAGATGCAGTAGGTTCGATAATGAGTGATGTTGGGATTAGTGATCTAGTTTAAGAGTTTCTGGAGGTTAATCTCTAAGACATCATGCCTAGGCGGTCGTGCCCCAGAATTCTGTGGTTTGACGCATGTAAGGTCAGTAGCAGCTGCCACATCATGAGTCGCCTCCCAGATTCTAAAGTCTAAATACTTACTCAATAAGGGGTTAATGTTAGAATTCATAATTCTTGCCGGTAACTACGGGTCCGCATATGAATCGATGTCCGCGTATCTCTCTAAGAACAGCCTGCCACCCTGTAAACGACTTCTATGGGAATATCTGGAGCCCCAAAAAGCTTGTTTACAACATGCATCACTTACTGCTTGTTGCGGAGGTAGGTGATTGAGCTCAAAACTTCCAGATCTATTCAAGCAACAAACCAAAAGACTACGAACCAAACTCCGATTATGTCCCGCTTTTCCACCCGATCCCCCCTGTCTCCTATCTTCGCTGAGCCTCCTGCTGTTCCTTCTTCTCATCCATGCAGACACACATAGCCACAATCAAAGCTGCGTCAACCTGCGGTTGCACCGTCAGGTTGTAAGTATCTTGGCCCGCGGCCGACCTGGCCAGCGTCTTCAGGCTGTCAAACCGCTTGCGCTCGATACTGGCGACAGGCGCCTTCGAGACTTCCTCAATTATCTCGACCTTACTCCCAAGCAATTTGGTGCCCTTCAAGGTGAGCGTCACGGGCTTGCCAGCCGCATTGGTGAATGTCGCATGAGCGGTGCGGCCGATGGCTAGAGGACTTTGTTAGCAGAGCCCCGTGAGCACACTGCCAGTGTTTAAGACCCGTCCAATCACGTACCACGGAACTTCACTTTCATCAGCTCCTGCTTGTTCTCTCCCCGAACGGAGAAGGTGGGGCGAAAACGGAACGGCTTCTGGATGATGTCAAACAGCCATTCGTCTTCGCCGGCGTAAACCTTCTTGCGGCCCCTCATCGTCGCCTTCTTGGCCTTGACACGCATGAATTTGCGATTGCTGTTGGCATCCTGAATATTGAAGTCGTCAAAGCGTTCTTCCACCCGCAGTATTGTGGACTGTCTTGTCACCGTCTTCGGATTCGAATTCTTAGCAACCAGCGACCGCGGCGGGTAGGAAGCCATTTCGTATGTGTGAAAGCAGGAGCACGAAAGACCTGGATTGGTTAGACTCGTGCCTTTGTGGAAGTTAAAATTTTCAAGTTTGGACCGATGGTGTTTACGGCTACGCTGTATGGAGGTAGTATCTTAAATACAAAAACAGCATAAACAACGGACTGCATGGCCCCCAACATGCAGTGTTGGTCGAGAGTCTCTGAACCCATCATTTCTCACCTTTCCGTCTCAACACCATTACACAGACCTGTTACAGGGCTGCAAGATGGGGCCGAACAAAGCATGTCGACGTTTCGACGGCCTCGAGACCGCCTGGCCCAGAAGTGTCAGCCTGGGCGGCCGTATGGGATGACGAAGTGCGAAGAAGGCGGCGCATCCCCACATTGACCAATGATTTGCTTCACAAGCGGCCAATGCCGCGCCCCTTCGCCTATTGCGCTCTTTGTCTTCCTTCAGACCCAAGTGGCGCACCAAAATGTCAGCGGGCCAGATAAGAAGAAGCCGCTTCGCTGTCAGACACCGTGACCATGTGGAAAGACCAACAGTAGGTCTTGACCAAATGACCGACGGATAAATCGTGGTCGCTGCAATATGTCCTTAGAACAGAAGCTGTGGCCGTGGCAAGCTTGCTGTCCATGGCAGACCTAGACAATGAGGAGTAAGCATAGGAGAACATGCTTGAAGGGTGAAGCCGCCAGGATTCTATGAAAATGCTCTGTAAATGAGATTGGAGCCGGGCCCTTCTCTGATTGCCGACTGGGAATTCTACCTCTTGATTCCGAAAATCGGTTATACCTCGTGGTATGGGGCATTGTCAACTCCTTTGATAATGCGAGCGTACGATTCGATGCATAGGCATCTTCCTTCAAGCCCACCGGGACCGGCGACACCCTCACCCTCGGCGACGCCATTGGCAGGTTTCTGGGCGTCAAGGTCGGCACTCCCCTTCAGCGCAAGCTCAGCAAGCTTGCCATGGTTCTGTTTGGTATCGCCGTCGCCTGCGCCCTCATCGTGCTTGGTGCAAACCGCTTCCACACGACCCAGGACGTCATTATTTACGGGCGAGGCTATTTGATAGGTGAATCCAAAGTACCTACAACTTGAAAGCAAGTTCTGCCACACGGGCGCGCATCTAATCTAATTTACGAATTGCCTGCCTTCTACTTGGACCAGCCAGCGACCCTTCGCCTCTACTGGAGTCACGAGTCTGAAGTCCTAGAAGAAGCTCGAATAATGCCTCTTGTTCGAGACCTTTCGCTCACGCTGATCATTATCAGAAATGGACGGACATCATCCAGGCCGGAATCAAAGATGCCGCTGAGCTCGTCAAGTTGTGAAACGAAGTGCGGGTTGAACGCTGTCCTAGAACCAAACTATATGAGATAGACAGTTGAGATTGCATTGCATGAGATAAATCCTGGTCATGATATGTTGCATTATTGGATCAAAGTTTTAACATACCACGATTGCCCTAGGCCTTTCGATTTTCGAGTTCGAAGCGAGTATGGCACAAATCAGGTCAATCACAGAAGTGCAAGTCAAGTCCCTTGAGATATTGGCCAAGGCATGTCGTTATCATCTATGGCTCTATGAGGCAACGAGATGGAGAGATCGTGCCGTATTCTTCCTTTCTTAGGTCGACACTCTCCGTATCTAAGACCACACAACACCGGATCAAAGGTTGAGATCAACCACCAGCCTCTACTCGAGCTTCAACTGCTTGAACTGCTCGATGGTTGCCTCGAGGCCTTTCGCCTCGCTCTCCAGATCAGCCAGCTTCGCCCGGTCAGCATCCTGCGTTACGACGTTGGCCTTCTTGAGGTATGTCGGATCGTGGATGAGCTTATCCTGCTTCTGGACGGCAACGCGGGCCTTCTCCAGCTTCTTTGTCGCCTTGGCAATCTCCTCGTCGAAGTTGACGCGGTCTGCGACGTGGATCAAGACGGAGACGGCGCTGGACACAGGGAAGGCGACACAGCCGGCAGGGCGGGCATGGTCAGGCGAGAGGATCTCAATCTCCGCGGCGAACTTGCCGCTGAGAGACTCAATCGACGACTTCTCCTCGGACACGGTCTTGTGCGACGTCGCGTTGTGGGCATGGATGAAGATCTTGGCCTTCTCTTTAGGCGCGTATTCGGCCATCAGGGACCGAACACCCTTGGAGCAGCCCAGAACGATGTCGTAGGCAGCCTCGGCGGCTGGGTTCTCGAACTGCTGGTCCCATTCGGGGTACTTCGCCAACATGATGCTCTTCGTCTTGTCACCTGGCCGTCTGGGCAACCTCTGCCACAGCTCTTCCGTGATGAAGGGAAGGAACGGGTGGGAGAGGACAAGAGCCCCTTCGAGGGCAGAGTAGAGCGTCTGGAGTGCGGAGTTGATCTGGTCTTTGGACCCTTGCTGGATCAGAGCCTTGGAGTTCTCGATGAAGACATCGCACCTAAATGAACCGTCAGACAGAGGTAGGATCAGCGGGGGCCGGGAACCGCTTACAGCTGGAAATACCAGTAGGCGTATATAAGGTTGGCACTCCTCATGAAATCTCTTTGCTCGATAGCCTCGGTGACCGCCTTCACGGCATAATTCATCTTGTGAAGGATCCAGAGTTCCGACAGAGACTCGTGTCCGGTAAGAGCCCGTCGTTCCGCGGGAACAAAGTCATCGACGGTCTCGAGCTTGCCGAGGACATACTTGCAGGCATTCCAGATCTTGTTGCAGAAGCGTCTGTACAGGTGGATGACCTTCACATCGAAGTTGATGTCGCCACCGCCCGTGGTGTAAGCAATAAGAGCAAAGCGAAGAGCATCTGCGCCGCACTCCGGAATACCCTGCGGGAACGCCGTCTTCTGGTACGCGGTCGCCTTTTTGACCTCGGAGGCGGCAAGATTGCCCGTCAACAGCTTGTCGTGGAGAGTCTGGAGCTCGATGCCGCTGATGACGTCTAGAGGATCGACAACATTGCCGAGCGACTTGCTCATCTTCCGCCCGTCAGAGTCGCGAACTATATATAATGTCAGCATCGTGAGTGAGCTCACCGGATCGAAGTATAACTTACTCAAAGAATGACAGAACACCTCAGAGAACGGCACCTTGCCCTGTTTTTGGGTTAATGATTCATCATCCGGTATAAAGTCGTCCGAATGGCATTTCACTTACGGTGAGCTTTATGCTGAGGAAGATCATACGAGCAACCCAGAAAGGACTACATCTTTATGTCAGCATATGCCTGGCCAGGTGGGGCACCACGACTTCCTTGCACGGCACGACAAACTCGCCCGGAATCTGCCCTCGGTAACCAGGCAGAGATACTTACATGATATCCCATCCTGTTTCCAGGACGCTGGTAGGGAACAGACGGGCCAGATCAGGAGTCTCATTAGGCCAGCCAAGAGTCGCGAAAGGCCAGAGACCAGAGCTGAACCAGGTGTCAAGGACATCCTCGTCGCGGACCTATATAGCGTAAGTCTCTGACCATCCTCTGGCAACAGAATCTCCACAGAATGCCCAATTGAATCGTGTACACATAGAAAGGGATAACCTTACCAACTCAAACTTCTTGTCCGGCCATGCCTTTTTGGCCTTGGCAAGGGCTGTTCTGGTCAGCGCTGAACGAGCAGTGTAAGGACGACTACTGACCTTCTTCTTCAGTTCGTCCGGCGAACCACCTGTCTTCGGAGTCATGGACATCCACCTCTCCTTCGAGGCGCACACGATACACGGGGCACTGGTGTCCCCACCACAACTGTCTCGAGATGCACCAGTCGTTGATGTTCGACATCCAGTGGAGGTAGGTTTTCTCCGCCGACTCGGGCCTGATCTTGATCTCGCCAGTCTCGACCGCTTTGATCTGAAACAGGTGTGAGCAGAGACAAGACGAGGCATATAGAACAGTCATGGACTTACAGCATCTCCTGCAAGAGCAGACATCTTCACCCACCACTGCGGCCTCATGATGGGCTCGACAACATCCCTGGTCCTCTCCGACAGCGGCACGGACATGGGGTTGTCCTTCTTGTCCACGTAGAGTCCGAGTTTCTTCAGGTCCTCCTGGATGGAGTAGCGGACGTCGAATCGCTTCTGGCCCTGGTACGGACCGCCGTTCTCGTTGATGCGTCCGTCGTCCGTCAGGATGTTGATGAACTCAAGCTTGTGGGTCGTGCCCAAGTTGAAATCATTAGGATCGTGCGCCGGGGTCAGCTTAACGGCACCCGTACCGAACTCGCGGTCGACATAGGTATCGGCGACGATCGGAAGCCTCCGGCCTTTGATGAACGGATGAACAGCAAATTTGCCCACCAAGTGGGCATAGCGAGGATCCTCAGGGTGTACTGCGATGCCGGTGTCACCAAGCATGGTCTCAGGACGGGTCGTCGCGACTTCGATGGTCTCGTCGGAGTTCTCAATAGGATATTTGAAATGAACAATGATTCCAAACTCGACCTTTCTCTCGTAGCCCGGCACGTCGAGAAGCGTCCGTCCCGGCAGCTCCTTGTTGTCGACCTCGACGTTGCTGAGAGCCGTCATTAACGTGGAATCCCAGTTAACCAGACGGTTGGCCCTGTAGATGATGCCCTCTTCGTGGAACCTAACGAAGACATCGGTGACGGCCGCTGAAAAGTTTTCGTCCTGTCGGAGGTTCGGCGTGAGCGTGCGCAGCCGGGGCACAACGTTGGGATACGCACCATTGTAAACGCTTCTCTGGTCCAGTCAAGACTGCTTCCCATCTTTCTGAAGGCGTTGGTGATTTTCTTGTGGTATTCCTCCTTCCAGTCCTGGGCGAGCTCGACGAACTTTGTCCTGCCGACATCGTACCTGGTCTGTTGCTTTTTTTTCCAGAGCATCTTCTCCACAACGTTCTGGGTCGCGATGCCTTCCGGGTTGTCAGATCATGTCAGTCGACGGAACGGGCGGCGATTATCTTACCAGCGTGGTCACAGCCTGGCAGCCATAACGTGGTCTTTCCCTTCTGACGGTTGTAGCGGATCATCATATCCTGCAGCGAGTTGCCCAAGGCGTGGCCCATGCTGCTCACGTCAGTGATCTGCCGAGGTCTTGGAGGCACGAGCAGGAGGGCTTACTGCAGGACTCCCGTGACGTTTGGAGGAGGCAAGACGATGACGAACTTGCCCTCGGGCTTGACCTGGCCTTCTGGTGTGAACTGCGGCTGGAAGAATCCCTCCTTCTCCCACCAGGCGTACCATGCTGACTCGACGGCGACGGGGTGGTACGAGGAATAGTGAGGGTCGTCGAAGGGCTTAATCCGCTTTTTCTCTCCCGGCGGGGTCTCCTCGACGAAAGGAGGCAGCACCTCGGCCTCGGCCTTTTTCTCCTTCACCTTCTTTTCCGCCTTGGTCTTGTTCGCACTGGTGGCAGCCGCCTCAGCCCGGGCAGCATTCTTCTTCTCGAGCTTGGCCAGCTTCTCCGCCTTTTTACGCTCCCGCTCGAGCTCCTTCTCGGTCTTCACCTTGCCCGGGGTGGACGTGCCCGAATCCTGGCCGGAGACACGGGTGCTGACTGCCTCGCTGGTGGAACTCGACTGAGCGGCAGGTGCGCCATCCTGTCGCATGTCGTCGGCCGCGGCGACTGCACGAGGTAGGCATGTCAGCGAGGCCTATGGCTCTCGGGCCGAAACCCTCGTGATTGGACTTACTGGTGTTTCCTTCTGCACTCTTAGTAGCCATCGCGAATGTAGACGAAAATCCTCGGACGATCGGCGGCGTGCGCACGAGGAGCGCACGGAAAAACGGTCGAGACAACGTCGTGGCGACTGATGAGGGGTGACGCGGGGAAAAAAGTTAGGCGGTTTCGACCGGCAGCAATTGAACCTCCAGATTTTGAAAGCTGTGAGTCAGGAGCGCTTAACAGCAGAACGGCTCCAGTCACAGCAAGGGCCACCCCGCGCCCCGCCGGTACAAAGTAACCTAGAAACGAACATGGCTGCTTGGGTCAGGCACTCCACCCGAAGTTTAACCGTTTACAAAGTACCGCCAGCCAAGTCCCCGAGAACCCTCCATGATATGCCTATTCAACCAACACAGTGACAATTTGTAGGAAGAACAACAACGGTAAAAAGAAAAGTTGGTAATATTGAGTGCCACTGAAGCCGACGAAGTGGGAGAAAGAAGGTTGGCAAAGCCCGTGGGAAAAGGTGGGCGGAGAAGCCACTGGGTCAAGTGGACCCTGTGTAGCTCCGACATCAGATATCTAATGTAGGAGGATTCAAAAACGTGCCTATCCAAAGATGCTAGTGGATTGTCAGCGACCTAGCGATGGTTATTTCCTTATTTTTCCAAACTACACTCCACTGAACTATGTGGGTGTGATCCGCTCGTTTCCTAATCCGCTCGCTTCATCAGTATACTAACGTGCTTTAGTTAACGTTAACGTGATCTACACATTACGGAGTACTTGCTATCGAATGGCGTACCTAATCCTAATGGAGTAGTGCACTTTTCCAACCAAATCACTGGTTACGCCCGCACTTACCTGAGTTTCAGTCGCGTTTTTTTCTACTAAAATAATGCAAGACTGAGTGTAATCAGGATAATGTACACTGTAACTAGTATGTATTTCCTGACCAACAGCGCAATTGTTAAGCTCCATTTGTCTATAAAACCAGAGGAGATCACCTGTCGTAGGATTGTAGTGGCACACGATCCCTGACTATGGCCTAGACTAGAACTCAAAAGTAGTCCCGGTGCCCCGCTTAATATGTTATCCAAACTACAGTCTAAGTACAGAACTTGCTGTTCTGGCCGCCGAATTTGGCAGGGCAGTGCCGCCATTTTCGGGGGTCTCGACAGTGCGAGGCGCTTGGTCACAGCCAAGTACTTGGTACCTCACCGCGGGCGAGCTCCCTCCAATCAATTCAGGCCTCAGATCCACGATCCCAGAGTGCCCCACCTCCGAGGAGCGCCCCCATCCTGGCCTGTTGGTTTCGAAAGCAGTCGTCCGCCATCCAGGAAACCGTTTTCTTCTAACGTTACCTAGCATCCATTTTAGCTCTCCGGCGTAGCAAGATATAAAATGACGCCCCTCGCGCTTTCGTCGATCACGGCTCGTCGACTATCAGGAAGTCCAACAACTACAATTCCACAGTTATAAAATTGGAGGCACTTGCGAGGACTGATTTGGACTTGGCGTGCCCCGCGCCGAGAGGATCGGGACGCTGCGGCCTTGGAGGTCATCCCGTGAGGATGCGGCTTTCCTTGATGGCGGTGAAGACGCTGGAAACGCGGCGGAGGTGGGGTGGCGTGCTGAAGGAAGGGCAGGAGGTTGAGGACCAGCCGGATGCCGGCGTAGTAGGCTACCGCGAGGAGGTAGTTCAGGCCATCGTCGGCGTCTACTCTCATCATCAACCACTGTTCTTTCATGAGGATACTCGGTAGGCTGATGCGGTACAGCCCTTTTCCGGTGATCAGCGTCCCCTCGGGCAGAAACAGCAAGTTGATGGCCTGCTCCTTCTGCCTGAGATCCAGGCTGGTCCACCGACTTGATCAGGCTGACGTCGACGATGATGTAGTGATCCTCCCCCTCCGGGTTCAGGTTCTGCAGCTCGGCGAGGATGCGGCTGTCAGACTCCTTGGACCGCCCCATGAAGTTGGCCTAGATCCTGGGACGGACGGCGCGCTTCGCGAACTGCTTAAGCGCCGACTCGCCGATCCGCTGGTGGCGCCCACAAAGACGGGCTACGAGACCAGCGGGAAGGACCGTCGAGATTTGAGCGTTGAACGCCCTGATTTAATTGAAGGAGACCATGGTGTACTGGCAGAAGAATGTCAAGCGCAATCAGTATATGATAGTGCCTGTGATCGGATCGTCCCAGTAATCCTTCTCCATAGCTCCCTGATTCAACCACGCATCGACCTTCCATTTTGTCTCTATACGCCGCCAGCTCCGGGCTCGTCTAGTCGGCCGTGTGACGTCGCCCACGAGAAAATGAACCTACAGCGAGTCGCGGTCGCCGAAAAAGTCGTAGGCCAGATCGACGAATCCGTACTGCAGGTCGGCGCCGTACATGTTGGCCTAGAGCGCCTCCAAGCTCGCCTCTTCAGGGGTTTCAGAAAGTTGCTTTAGGGGCGGAAGGAGCCAAAGGTGTGGCGTTGAGAGCCAACCTAGCAGCCTGGGGTCAAGGGTTCCGGTGTATAAGGTATCACGGCACGGCCGGGCGTATATCGAACACTGTCTGCGTCGGCGACGATTTCGTACGGCGACCAGAAATTCTGGTTGCTCTACTCCGACTTCATCATTCTGTTCCTTGTGCGTCTTTTCTCGGGTAAAAACCATCTTGTGTCTTTCACACGGGAACAGCTCACCCTTCTCGCCTACCTAATCAGCCGTTTGTCCTACAGTAGGATGCACCATCGAGCGCATCGATAAATCGCAAAGAGTAGGTAGGCCAATCCAGCTGCAGGCGTGTGGAAAGAGCCCTCAAACAGCGGGCCAAAATGCGGCCCCTTCGACCGCACTCGGCTCCAACTCACAGCCTCATTTCGCTTCCCTCAAGGTGAGGCCCAGACGTGAGTTGGGGACCCAAATCCCAAGCCGGTCGAAATCTGCACATAGTCCATCGCAGCCGTGGCCACTCAGGACAGACATTAGCGTGATATCTTAAAAATAGGTTTCCTAGCTTCGCTTTAAACACCACCACCTGGCCCTGTTTCGAGCCTTGAACATCTCCGCCAGCGCTGGCGGCGGTTAGCGGCGCGCTCGTCATGAAGTTTCAGACCTGGCCAACACGCAGGTAATCGTGTAGCTATTTCCGCAATGCCTTCTTCACGCCTGAAGTATAAAGATGATGTGACTGGGTGATGATGTCTAGTCTTTTCGAACCAGAACACAGCTCAATACGTGCCTTATCACACACAGATATCCATCCACGCCCGCCACACCCGGGCTCTAGCAGCGGACCCCGCCCCGGCTCCAGCGGCTAGGGCGCGCTGGCAGTGCATAAAGGCTTTAGCATTGGGCACCGCACAAGAACTGCGAGAGGGTATCCTGCAGGACCAGGTAAACAGTTGGTTATCAACGCCGTCGCCTATATTAGGATGATGCCACCAATCTGGTAGAGAGCCTCAATCACTGGAATAGCTGCGGTAAGGGGGTTCTGGTTGTCTAAGGGCGAAGGCGGGGTTGGAACTGGAAGCTGCGGGTTTCAGCACGAATCAACAGTAACGTAGAGGTAGTTTTTGAATCAACAATAGAGGTAGTGTTTTTGCTTGTGTTACGCAAGATCTTGGTGCCGAGTTGTAGCTCGCCAACGTAACCCAGCTTGTGAATAGCCCGAACCAAATCAGCCGGCCAGAGGGTAGCTTTAACTCGACTTGAGGACCGAGTTGAGTTGAGTGGAGCTGAGTTGTAGCACACCTTGCTGACAACTGCCCGCGCCACCGTCCCAACTGTGCCTGAGAGGCCCACTTTTAAGCACTTGCCATTCAACATGTCCCATGGGGCTATGGTGGGTTCGCGGACCCCCGTTGATGTCTACTCCTCATGTCTTCCGAAGCGGCTCAATTATCACGCCGAGCGATGTGAGATTGAATCCCAGATACCGGTACTGTACACCACGCATGTAAGCCTTTGATTTTGCCATTGTGAAGCAGGCAGAGAGGTAAAACGTTGAAGATAGGACGATAGTAAATACCTGAACGCCATAAAAGCCAGTGATTGCAGTCCCTGGCGCGGCCGAAATCTCCTTTTCTACAATGGACCTTTTGCGGGACGAGGGTTTCCGGCCAACTTCACACGTCCGCCCGCGGTTCGTATGTATCTGTTCCTGTGTTAGGCACGGGGCACTTGCTAACCAACTTGTCCTCTCGGGGGGGAAGGAAAAGTACCTTGAGCCAAGTCAGATGTCCTTCTCTACGCAGCCACTCAGCAGCGCCCTCCAAGAAAAGCCCCTGGCGAATCTCGACTCTGTCAATAATTTCACCTCTAGGCCCGTCGATTGGAAACTCGACAGTCTCGTTATCTTCGTCCTCGCTGTCCTCCGAGTTGTCAATGCGTCCAAAGCTCCGGCATCCAGTTGGAACCTCCGGGCGGTCGAAGAAGAAGTCTATGCGGCCGATGACTCCGATGATGCGGATTTTTACTAGACTTGCAAGGTAAATCCCACCACGACCTCCAAACCAACTCCAGAAGAGTGGCCTATATCCCGACATATATATCTCGGGTGCTACCAAGAAATCCTCATTCAAATTGAGAGTCGGAGGTGGCACGTCAGGATACCATATCGCCGAGTGCCTGAGACTGTTGTTGTCGTTGCCTCTATAGCCTGTCGGTATATATAGTCGTGGCTGTCGAGGAGCGGCGAGACTGACCATTCTGAAACCCTAAGTTCCGAATCGAGGCTTGATCAGTAGGCAAGAATGGCAAGACGGTCAGAGCAAAGAGTAAAGCAGGAATTGTCTTACGTCAAAACCGAACTCCAGTAACATAGTCTGCCCACTTGTGATAACGCTCAGCCGTTCTGTCCTGGGTACGTCATCAGGAGACCCAAGCCAAGTAGACAGTTGTCTCCTCGTATCACTGCCGCTAACGCACTGAAGAGCCTGGATGCCGCCTAGGCCGACCGCCAGGTTGAAGCCCGTCAATGCTGCTCCCTGGAGTTGCACAGAACGCTCGCTGCCAGCGGCTCTGTAACCCAAGTGCAAGACTTCCCCGTTGGTAGCAGTTAGCGACAACCCCGCAATGTATACTGAACTACCGAGACGGACAGTCGAGGCGGCTACTTGTGAGATACCATCTGCTGGGATGGCCACCCGTTGAATCTTGAGAAGCGCACAACCTTTCTGCAGCGGGCTGAAGTCTTGCCCCCATCCCCGTATACTCCCCGCGGCGAGGACCCATGGCGGCCTGGGGCTTTCCTCCTCGGGGAGGGATGGGAATTGCCAGGGAAATGGTACCTCGGAAGGCAGCTCATTCCAGGAGAGCTCCAAGATATCCGCCACGTGCCGAATGAGACCCCAAACCCGTTTCCTGTTTCGGGCGGCCTGTCCTAGGCGGGCGTCGACCGTACGATGGTACAGCCAACGCCAGTCTCTGCGTTTAATGCCGCTAGTGCCTTCGAGATCCTCCGCTGCTTCAAACAGCCACGAGCGCTCCGAGCTCTTCCCCCTAAAACGAGACGCCCAGAATTGTTGGCTGTCGAATACATGCCAGAACGACCGCGATGCACGGCGGGCGTTCAGGACATCCGGGGTTGGGAGATACGCCGCGATAGCGGAGCATAGCTCCTCAGGAAGTAAGTTGAATGGATCTTGACCGGATGACGATCCGGTAGATAGTAATAGGTTCCAAGTAGGCGGCGCTTGTGGAGTTTCGCCCAAAATTTCCTCCACTTCGGAAAAAGCAAGGGGGTTAACGCTGTATACGGTGTTGAACCACCCCTCTCGGAATTCCCTGTCCGTAAACCGTAGATATTCCCAAGGGAAATAATAATTCTCGTCCTTAAGAAGAGCAAGTCCTCCGTAATCGTGCCCCCAGTCCATGCTATCCCCCGCCATTACCATAGGGAAGGAGCTCAAGACCTCAAAGAGCCTCTCATAGGGGACCGGGGCCGGATGATATGCCTGTTGAACGAGAGACCAACAGGCATCGTGAAAAACGAAGCCGCGCTTGCCGTTGACCTCGGCCTGCGTCATTGCCCCGAACTGATCTTCCTCTGGATTTTCATAGCCGGGGTCGTCCCACCGAGCGCTGGGGTCCGGAGGCGCGATGAAGGCTCCCGACTGCGGCTCAGAGTAGAGGCCGATTCCCGTCAAAACAATGCCTTCCTCTGGACTTGAGTACACTGGGACATTGTATTAGCTGTTGCTCGGCATGTGCACGTTTTTCCCCTTCTCGGACGAAGGCACTTACAACCGCGAAACTGATTCATCCACGAAACCGAGCCGTCTTGGTCAAAGATAATCCACCCGCATATGGGGCAATTGAAGATACGCGGACTCATGTTGGCTGCAGATGGGTTGCCTTCAGCATGGAAACAGCTTGTCGCTGGGGTGAATGGACTGTCATGTTGGGCAGGAGGCTGGCCGAGGGAATCAATTAATAGGTATGTAGGTAGATAGGAACGATTTTTTCCGTTGCAGTGTAGCACGCAATCCGGTAAACAGAAAGAAAGCGCCTGCCTTGAAGGCTTGGGCGTGCTTGGTGGTAGGGATGCAAGGGAACTCGAATGGAGGAACCCAAACAGCGAGGTGGAAGTGTGGGGTTGGCGTTGGAGACGTGCGAGCGGGGCAGTTCCGACTTTGTCCATGACCTGCACTGACATCGTAGAGCACTACCTTGGCATAGATAGAGACAGCCTAACTCGCAAACAGCAAGACGCAGACTTTAAGGATCCAATTAAGGGATTCCTAATTTCGAATCGCAACCAGATAGTTCTTCTGTAGGGACTCCCAAAACGGAGAACCGGCTCCCGTCAAGGGGGAACCTCAGGGAAATATGTCCTATATAGGACGCACCACACCACATCTTCCCTTTGATAGATCTCCAAAAGAGCTGTCGAGGTTGCGGCCCATTGCCGTGAAATGTTTTCAATCGCTAACCCCAGGGAAAGTAATATGTACCTCTCTTTTGCTGATGCATTCCCGACGTCTTTGTAGTCGCATCTTAGATGGATTTCAGACTACTAAGCACGAAGTTTTTGACGCTATCTATGTGACTGGAAAACTATGTGACTGGAAAACTATGTCTCCCCGACGATGTCATCCCGTTGACATCGTGTGGACATCGCTTTGAAGCCTCACGATGACAGTGATAGTGTGATGGGGCAAGGGAAGACCGCCCCTATGTATCCTCTTTCAAACCATTTGGTTACGAAGGGTTGTAAATTACCACAACAACAATCTTTAGGCCTCAAAGAGACTTGAAGTTAACTCAGAGAACTCAAAGGAAACGCTTGCAGTGGTGATGCTTCCTAACACCGACCCTCGACCGTGAAAACAGGAATCGGGCAAATTACCATATGGATTCGCGAAGACGAGCGGCATATTGACTTACGAATATTTGGTGTCGCTCTAGAACCTTTATTATATGTCATTGAAATAGCCAGCAATGCGGGTCCGCTAGTTCCGGCTCTGGGTTGCACCAGTCTGTCTCTAGCCGCACCAATCATGACCAGCTACCAGTGCTGTATCCCCTCGATTGATAACGGACTGATTGTTTTCCGCAAATAAGCTTTCTGAACTTACACTCTAAATCTTCAGTCACGGCGAGTATTTATCCGTACTGGCGGCACTTCGGTCAAGGGGTGCTATTGACCGAGACTATGCTGTCTCCCGGTCGGTATTGGTACGGCTTAATGCAAAGATCGTCGTCTGGAGAGACTGAGGATTGCTGGTACGGGGCCATTTCTACCCCGGATTTTTCGCTGCGGATCACAGTCTAAACCCGCCCTCCCCCGCATGAGATGCAACCAGGGCTTAACATAAATAGGGGCTTTGAGCCGTGCTCCTGTTGAGTTCACGATGGCTTTGGAGAAGCTCTTGCTTAAGTGGTTTTCTTTGTTGCCCAGGATAAGGGAGTCAAGTTAGGAAGGAAGCTGAGCACCATGTTGTCTTCCAACCCTCTTGGCCTGTTGTTCGGCCTCCTGGTAGTGGCTCAACCTACCTTTGGTCAATCTTCCGGGCCGCGGCCCTTTGACATGAGCACCGTCTCCCTGACAAACAGTCGCTGGATGGATAATCAGAACCGCACCGTTACATACCTGAAATGGGTCGACGTCGACCGCCTGCTCTACAATTTCCGAGCCAACCACGGCCTGTCGACCCAAGGGGCCAGCCAGAACGGCGGATGGGATGCACCGAACTTCCCCTTCCGTACTCATGCCCAAGGCCACTACCTTACTGCGTGGTCCCATTGTTACGCCTCGCTCCGGGACGATGAGTGCCGTGACCGGGCCACCTACTTCGTCTCCGAGCTCGCCAAGTGCCAGGCAAACAACGACGCCGTCGGTTTTGGAGCCGGCTATCTGTCTGGGTTTCCCGAATCAGAGTTCGACGCCCTCGAAGCACGAACGCTCAACAACGGGAACGTCCCTTACTACGCCATCCACAAGACCATGGCCGGCCTCCTGGATGTGTGGCGCCACGTCGGCGACACCACGGCTCGCGACGTCCTGCTGGCGTTGGCAGGATGGGTCGATTCGCGCACCGGTCGGCTGAGCTACGAGCAGATGCAGGCTATGCTAGGCACTGAGTTTGGCGGCATGAACGACGTTTTGGCGGATCTCTCTAGCCAGAGCGGGGACAAGCGGTGGCTCGAGGTCGCGCAACGGTTCGACCACGCCGCCGTTTTCGACCCACTGGCATCCGAACAAGACAAGCTCAACGGCCTACACGCCAACACGCAGGTGCCCAAGTGGATTGGTGCCGTGCTCGAGTACAAGGCGACGGGAGACGCCCGGTACCTCGACATCGCCACCAACGCGTGGAACTTCACCGTCTACGCCCACAGCTACGCCATCGGCGGCAACAGCCAGGCGGAGCACTTCCACGAACCGAACGCCATCGCCAAGTACCTGGTCGAGGACACAGCTGAGGCGTGCAACACGTACAACATGCTCCGACTCACACGCGAGCTGTGGGCGCTCGACCCGGGTAGCACGGCCTACTTTGACTTTTACGAGCGCGCGCTGCTGAACCACCTGCTCGGGCAGCAGAACCCGGCGGACCCGCACGGGCACGTTACCTACTTCACGCCGCTCAATCCGGGCGGCCGGCGCGGCGTGGGCCCGGCCTGGGGCGGCGGCACGTGGAGCACTGATTACGACTCGTTCTGGTGTTGCCAGGGCACCGCGCTCGAGACCAACACCAAGCTGATGGACTCGGTTTACTGGCACGACGAGGCGGCGAGTCGTCTGTGGGTCAACCTATTCACCCCCTCCGTGCTGCGCTGGGAGGAGCGCGGCGTTACCGTCACGCAGGAGACAGCCTTCCCCGCGGGTGGCGACACCATCACGCTGACGATCGGGGGTAACGCGACCGGGGGAAGCTGGGACATGCACATCCGGATCCCGTCGTGGACAACCTCGGACGCAGAGGTCCGGGTAAACGAGGAGAAGGTCAACATCGCGGCAGTGCCGGGCACGTACGCCTCCATCGAGGGGCGGGAGTGGAAGGGGGGCGACGTGATTCGGGTACGCCTGCCTATGACACTGCGGACGGTGCCGGCGAACGACGATCCCGGGGTTGCGGCGCTGGCGTACGGGCCCATGGTGTTGTCTGGCAACTACGGCAGCACATCGCTGTCGTCGCTGCCGACGCTGGAGCTGGACTCGGTGAAGCGGGTGGAAGGGGACGATGGGCTGGTGTTTACCGCGACCGCTGACGGGCAGACGGTTACGCTGGGACCGTTCTACGACGCGCATGGGATCAATTACAACGTGTATTGGGTGACCAACGGACGTTTGCCGGAGTGATGACGCAGTTGAGGAGAGTTGCTGTTCAAAGTGGTTTGTCGTGGTTCGCGACATTGTGTGTGTGTATTTGCGGTTGGGCTGTTTGATTCAAACAAACTCAACTCCATGGAGCATGAAAAACAAAAAGCGTCTCGCGGTCAGATGCCCGTGTTCCACGAGCGGGTAGTGGATCCATCCGATAGGATAACAGAGATACAGCTGGATCTTCCCCTTGATGACGTCCCTGATATTTTCAGATCGCTCCCCCGATAAGCAGGGATCAAACAATTGCGTCAAATGTGTATTTGTTACAGTAGACAAATAACTTTGGCTTCTAGAACTGGAAGCTTGCTTGGCGCCTGGGAGTCGTCAAAGTAAAATGAAGTTATGTCAAGGCGGTCAGACATCGAACCACTGCAATGCAGCTTGACGAAAGAAAAAGACGATGCGGAGTACTTGGGGTCGAATATCATCATAGGTGGATGGATCTAACTTTCCATTCACACAAATCTTCCCGCTTGTTGGTGGTGGGTCGGGTGATTCCGGCACCAGCGTTGACCATTGGACTTTGGGTTCCATTGCACCCCTGCCACGAGAGCCAGGCATGTGGGAATTTCCAAGGAAAGCGTAAGATCGGCCGCCAAGTCGTTTGTTCCAGCCTGGCCCATTTCCGCCGTTCCTTCGCCGACAACAACAACTGAAACCACCCGATAAGACTGACAAACATGCTGCGGATGACCGACTCAAGAAATAAAACACTGGATATGTATTCAGTACTCTGTATTCTGGTAAATTGCACGCGCAGAAAACGAACTTGAGACATGCGACACAAATCACGCTTTCGGCGCTTTCAAATGATCCAAAGGCAAACACAGACCGAGAGACTCTCGCTCGCTCATTAAGAGGTCGGGCATCGACACCCCCAGAATGGCGATCCTCGACCACTGCCCCGCATCCTTCTTTCTCCTCGAGCCGCTCATCTTTTGACTGCCGTCGCCAAGTCGTCCGGCGCGCTTGGCGACCTTGGCAGCGGCCCCGGAAACTGTCCCGACGTCCTGGTTGACCCTCGATTGGCCCCCTGAAAGGGGAAAGGCTGAGCAGTATCAGGGTCGGCGGTCGCCGGGTTGATATTCTCGGCCGACCAAGCATCTTTCCCGGCTGAGTTCTCAGAGAACTTCGATTCCGATACCAGAAACCCTTATTGTGGCGTGAGAGACCTGAGGTAACACGATCGCCAACCCCACGGCGCAGAAAATCAGTGTGTGTTTGTACTTGGCCCTCTTTCAAGAGCGGCAGTTACCTGATTTCTCTTATACGCACGATCTGCCATTATTTTTGGAGTCAGACATTTTCTGGTTCACACACCTTCGACTATCGCGCTGGCCAACCCAAATGCGACAACAACCTCAGCGGCCCTTCCGCCATCGTCGACATCCTTGACGCTAGTCATTGACTAAGCTTCAACAAGAACACACGATATGGCCAGACCAGCAAACGCTGCCGTGAGGGAGACGAGACGCAAATCCACTCCGCTGGAGCTGGAAAGAATGAATGTGTCCAAGGCGCTGACTGCGGCCGAGCATTCGCGACGCCAGTTTATCTTGAACTTCGCCGCCAGCCGAGACACGCAGCTTCTCGTCCCCGGCAAAAAGTCCGATGCTGTGAAAGCAGCCGAGGAATGGGTCGCCGTTTGGCTCAGCCAAAACGGATACCAGACAGTGAAGAACGACTTCTTCAAATACACTGTCGACGCGCGCCTGTGGGCGACTCATGGTACGTCACACAAAATCTCACCAAACCCAAATTCTCTACATTCTGACGATTAACCTCATGATAGTCGGAGAGGATATTGATTTTCCATTTACTTTCATGCGAGGAAGGTATGAGGCATCGCTCAGCGATATCTCCGAAATGGGCGACAAGCGCCCGATGAGTGAAACTTCCCTGATTGCCAAGGAGATCGAGGTCCGCGATGAAGAGACTCATCCCATGACGACCCCCGTGGCACCCACGACCCCTGCTGGGCCTCATTCTCCGAGGAAGCAGCAGCAGCAGCAGCAGCAGCAGCGGCATCAGTCGGCGCCGTCTACGCCGCAATCACGCAGGCAGAGGTCGACTACATTTCCAAAGGTCCGCGAGGTCTCCCAGAGAGACCGGAGCATGTCCCTGACTAGCTTCGATACTATGAAGTCCCCCAAAGTCGGCCAGGACAGATTCCCGTTTCTTACTCGCCTAGGTCGTTCTTGGTCGCGTCGCCTCTCATCCGCTTCCTGAGGCCTCCAGCCAGCGGGATCCACAGAAGTCAGTCTTCTCACAAATCCAAAGAAGAACTGCACACTGTACCGTACCCTACGTCTTCCAAAGCGGGAGGCCACATGAACGACTGTAAATCAGAGATGCTGGTTTATCGCTCCCTGACTGGAAGAACCGGCTGAGACGCAGCACATGGCACTGCGTCATTGCGGGGGAAGCGGAACAAGGGCGCGTGGAATTCAAAGGACGACGACGGCTGGCAGCCTGGCCAAGGGCTTGGCCAAAACACTGCGTGACTGGCGTCGGTCGCAAAACCGCCTGCACTGCCACGCCGGTCGGCTGCTAGTCGCCCACCGGGGCGGGTCCTTGGCCAGCTGGCTTTGGACGGGAAGGACCGTGACATGAGATATGGCTGGCTTGGCCGGACTTGGCTTCCCTTGGTATTGGATGCTTGCGGGTCTTGGCTGGGAATATCCTTCCCTCAAAGTCCGGTTCTTGTTATTTTCAGCGCGAGGTCCTCTCGTCGGAAAATCCCGGTTCCCTAAACGGTATCTTTTGGTCTCATCTCACTGAGCACTTCGCTTTTTCACTGGTTTGTTTTGCTACTGCCGTGGGAACGCTGCAGAGGAGGAGGTACGCACATGAAGGATACTCTCCCACTCATTTTTGTCTCTCTCTCTCTCTCTCTCCCTCTCTCTCCCCCCCCTCTCTCCCCCTCTCTCCTTTCCACATTTCAGTGGTCGAGTCATCATGATTATTTAGGCCATCCTAGTATGGACTGCAGATCTGCTACCACATGATCAACTGTGATATGTTTTCGACTTAGTCCAATATTCACTTCTTCGTGAGCAAGTCCAGTTCATCACTGGATGGAGCACAGCACCAAGCTCTCGAAGTAGTTAAAGTACCATCGCTAGGCATCCAAATTGAACAAATGGGACTGATCGATTTCGGCAAGTGGTTGAAGAAGCTTTGCCTTTTTTAAGCTGCGCCGCTAGTGGAAAGAGCCTCAGAGTCGCTTCGCATCAGCTACCGCCGGATCCAGTCCCGTCCCGGCAAAACGTCGTCGTTGCCAGCGCCTCCGGCCCGCTTTCCCGGCCGATGTTCCACTTTTCACGACATAGACGAAGGACTGTTCTTCGAGTCGACGCGGATTAGGTACTATCGAATGCGCTAGAAGTGTGTAGATTGAATCCGAGATGGCATCCCCTGCGTATGCCAGTGATGGTGACTCCTCGCCGACGTGAGATGGGGATAACGTCGGGCAAGTTGCCATAACGAGATACGCGTCGCATGTAATACACGGTCGAAGTTATCACCGACGCTGGGATATATCTTGGAACGGCCCCAAGCCGGTAGTGACTGTCTCGAAGTAGGAGCCAACGACATCTGCTTGCCTCACACCAACTCTCCTCCAGGCCAGCGAACCGGACCCCGACATAAAGCCCACCATGCCCGTATACGTGATCACAGGCGCCCGCGGCGGAATCGGTTTGGAGTACATCCGTCAGCTCTCCCAAACTCCTTCTAATGTCGTCTTTGCGCTCGTCCGCAGTTTTGCCAGCGATCTCACCGCCCTGAAGTCCGTCCAGCAAGCCGCCGGTGCCAAAGTCCACATCATTGAATGCGATGTCTCCTCTGAGACCTCCATCACGGCTCTCCCTAGCCGGATCCTGGAAGCATTCGGAGACAAGAATCTCAAGATCAACATCCTCATCAACAACGCGGCCGTGCTTCACGCCCGCGAGGAGTCAGCCCTCACGGTGACCCCGGCCGCGCTTGGCTCCCACATTCAGACCAACCTTCTCGGCCCAACCCTGGTGCTGCAGACGCTGCTCCCGCTGCTCGCACCCGACGCGCGCGTGGCTAACATCTCGTCGGGCGCCGGGTCCCTTACGATGCTGGCTACCGGCAAGATTGCGGCCGAAATCACGCCGTACAGCATCAGTAAGGCGGCGCTCAACATGCTAACAGTGCACCAGCAGGCGCAGCTGCGGGCGCGTGGGAGCGGTGGCGGCATCGTCGTCGTCGCCGTCGACCCGGGCCACGTCAAGACTGAGATGGGCGGGCCTAAGGCGGTCGTTGAGGTGGCGGACAGCGCGAGGGGGGTGTTGAAGTTGATTGAGGGGCTGACGGAGAAGGATGGGGGCAGGTTTTGGCTGTATAACGGGGAGGAGCTGCCGTGGTAGTTGAGTGCTTCACATTCCTGAATGGGGGCGGGTCAAGCTAAGAGGGTGCATCACGCGGTTCAAGAGGAACCGAAGAAGGGCAGGACAAGGGACATTAGTAGCTCCCGCTGAGAGCATGGTATTATGTTGTACCAGAATTTTCTCCGGATGGGTGTGAGAGATCCACATCGCCACTATGGGAATGCCATTGAAATGTGTTCTCACTTTCACTCTCAAACGCGTACAGGCTCCAAAGAGAGTTCTGAGAGTGCAATGCGACGGCCTCATCCACGTCCACATTTGGGCAATTGCCTCCAAACAACATGCAATCCGCGAGAGATGGTCCTAGGTCATTTCCCTGATACAATATTTAACGGCATTGCTGAGTAATATCAGTAACGTGAGTAGGGAGCATCAACGACAGGATCTCAATTTCATTTGGCGTGCCCAGCTTTCCAGCAGGATTACGATTTTACATAGGAGTGTTCGACGTTGAAATGCCGGGGTTTTTTCAACACAAAGAAGGACCCGGAGTGTAGGCTATTTCGACTTATGTTCCGTAATTGATCTTTAGATTGCGTTGCAGGAACCAACAACCAAGCCGTGCTAATAGCACCTGTTCCCCTTTCTCTTCTCGATATCCACGAGGGCAATTCTCAGAACTTAGTATCCCTTTGCCTCATTTCAACGAAGCAACAAACCCTTAGGTCTTAAGCAAGCAGTGAGCCTATACAACTTTCTCGCTCACCGCGCGCCGACTGAAACTGTCCTCCGACTTCCAATGCTGTGATGTGACCAGGGCTGTCCTTGCCTTCGTCTCAACGTCCTGGCGCACATACAATATCTGGCAACAGAGATCACGGCCCCACGCCCGAGCCGCCAAACCGCATGGGCCGCTGAAACGCCAGGGTGTCCCATGCGATTCTTCGAATCCTGATCATAGGGGTAGCGCTTGCTGGTACCTACAAAGAGCCGCTTTTGAAGGCTCAAGGATACCCCAACCCCGAAATCGAGGGCCTGTTTAACATGAATGGCTCCGCTGGCAGATTCACACCTTCACTTGCCCTGTCAATCTTCCGGTTCCACAACGTCTGGCCTCAGCCTTGACCTCAAAACTTCACAACCCTGTCCAAACCATTCACCGCATCCCATATCTCTTCATCAATATCAGAATCACCCGCTTCCTCCGCCTAAACCTCAAGCTCCTACCTTTTCCTCCCTTACACTGCCCCATTGCTGTAACGTCTCCCTCAAGCCCGCCAACTCCTGCCTCACCACCTGTCTTGCCATCCCCACCCCTTTCTTACCCTTGTTGACCAACAACCCCCTCCATCCCTGTACCCCAACACCCGCTCTGATCAGCCCCGCACTTGTCGCCCGTATCCCAGCCGCGAGAACCCTGCTCATGACGAGTGTTACCCCTCACTCACGTAGACTTGTTAGATGGTCTAGAACATTGTCCAACACAATCTGGATGATCGGAGCATAGGTTCTCCTGTGAAAGTGTATTCGATCGGCGAGGATTGGAGGAGGAAGACTTCTGTTACGAGTGGGAGTGTAGCTGGTTGCTGTACTTCGTTACATCGTCAGGGGCTAAGTTTGCGGGAGCAGGTTGACGGTAGCGGAAACGGGGTGGTGGCTACGGCAACGAGCGGGGTGAATGGCGATGCCTTTGTTAGGTTGTTTTGTGTAAGTGGGATGAACCGGCTTATTTTCATGCTTCTGTCTCTGTTCCCGCTCGTATTAGTTTCTCTCAGTCTGCTCCGGGTTCTGCTTGTAGCGGTTTTTGCAACGTAGCAGGCGGTTGCGCAGGGAGATGAGTAGTAAAGGGTAACCATTTTAGCTTGCGCAGCATCTAAATCTCATACTTCTCACGAGAGTTTCGGTGTCGTCTGACTTATTCCCCTGTATCGCCTACTCCGATGCCGACTCAATTTCGTCATCTGACGAGGCAGTCTCATACTCCTCACTAAACAGATATTCGACAATTCTCTCTACCCCCTGTAGATCCCCCTCCTTCGTGTCAGCCTTCTCCTTGTCGACCCAGTCCTCAGTGTAGCCACCCCCAAAATTGATCAACCAGGCGTCGTTTTTCTTGTCGATAAGAGCATTGTCTGCCTTCGCATCGCCCCCAGACAACGCCTCCTTCATGGAGCTGCTGAACTGCTTCTTTGATCTGGCTCACCCAACGCTCCCTTAGCGGGATAGGAGTACGACGTAGATAGATGCCGTCTAAAATCCCGTCATTTTCGCGGCGGCAGTCAACGTAAGTAAGTAGCAGACCCGATACCCTGCCATCCTTCGCTGCTACGACACCAAGCAGACGGATCACGCGCGCCTGGGGCACCACGTTGGACTTGAGGAGTTGGAGATGAGCCTCGAGCTCCTTCTCAAGGGGGATGAATGCCCCAGCCCCAAACTCTTTGAAGAAACAAGTTGTCTTCTCGCCCGAACCATCCAAGTCAACCAGAACTCGAGTAGGATTGTCATCGAGAGCCTCTTTTGGGTGCTTGAACCATACTTCAACCGCAGACGGATCGAAGAACTTGACATATTGCTCGAGTTCCCTTGAGAGGCCTGGGCTAATTCTGCTGAGAGGCTCCGAGAACTCACTTTCCTCATCTGGCATGTAAATAGGGATGGGGCTTGTCGTTTTCAGATTCAAGTCGACATCGATCTATCTCAGGGAAAAGATACTCGGACAGCAACGGCTTCGCTTCCCCCGTTTGGATTATGTCGGGATCAAAAGAAGACGGGACGTCTGGCGCTACTTTTGAGAAGGCGGGCTCGAACACGGAGATGAGCCAGTCATAAAAGCGGGCTTGGATCTCTTCCGGATCTTCTTCCTCGTCCGAGTCGCCTTCTTCCTCTGCGTACATTCCACCTCTGTTTCTGACCGCGGCGGTGAATTTATAGTATCGAGAGGTGAGGAGAGGCGAGTTGCAAAGGAAGAAAGGGGACAACTCGATGTGAAATTCTCTACCATTGCAGCGAATGAAAACAACGCAGTCATCATCGCTTTCGTAATGAATATGGATACGGCCGCGTATCGGCTTGGCCAAGATGCGGCCCGCATCGACTGTCGGAGACGCCATGTAGTCTACGATGAACCGGACACAAATAGGACTGACAGGATGGCTGCGATTAGTGAGTAGTCACCGCACAACGATGCAGGGTAAGACGGGAGTGATGCAATATGAACATACCTTACGCTAGCAAGTATCGGGATGAAGCGGCCGGTGAGAATTGAAGATAATCGCGACCTTCAAGGAGATGGTTTGTTGTCGAAAATGTTGAAGGCAAGTGTAATGGGTGCTGAATTGAAGTCTTCCATTCAATCTAGTGGGATAATAGACGATTGTTGTTGGACCTCAACATCTGTTACCAGGCTAAAAGGAACCTCGAGGCGGGGCCCCCAATTTGGCGAGCCACTCGTAAGCCCTGAAAAATCCAGGGCCCCAACACGTTCCAGCGGTTGGAATTCTTTGCCAAAATTGAGTGTAATAAGCGAAGATTCAGATGCATGATAGCTGAGGACCTGGTCACGCTGCTGTGAAACGTTGATGAACTAGTATAAACACCAGGCTTAGCTATTGTTCATTCAGGGTCCTAGCCTTGAGGACCAAGAGCTCCATTTCTGAATATTGAGTTGCAGAGTCGCTGTCGATATCAAGACACGCCTTTAACTGATCCCTCAGTTACGATCGCTGTTGGGTTGAGCGCGGAAAGGCAAGCGAGGCGGCCCTGTTTCACAGGCAGGAGCATTGTCACATTGGCCGACTACATGCAGTTGAGATTCGACGGAGTTGAGTCGAGTTGGGCCGGGCCATAAAATTCGATCAGTGAGTTAAGTTGTCGTGTGCCTTGTGTGTAAGAAATAGATCCTCGAGGTTTCCCTTTCATGATGTCTTGACATCACGAATCACAGAATCCTCCCTTTGTCTTAATTATCTCATGACTCTGTTACTCTCGCAAAGCAGCAAGATCGTCTAAACCATGAAAATGTACGCTAGGTGTAATTACTAGACCTTAACACCGAATTTTTGAACGCCCGTCGCATTCAACGAAAGACTAGGGGTGGCCGGACTGGTGGTCCTTCCCCTTCCGCCGTCTCCAAATCGCGCTTTCACCGATATCGCCTAAAGTTGAAGCTGGGCCAACTACCAGATTGAGTGCTAGCTAGGAAGTGACACGGAATCAGAAAGTATCACTTGCATGGATCAAGAATTGGGCGAAACTCATATCTCAATTGCCTAGATACAGCGAGTCTGAGAAAGGAATAGAGAGAGTCTAAGGTATATTCCCAAGGGGATGGTTTCGACCATATCCCTTCTCAGCAACTCTCCCAGCCCTTGATAACCCCAACCGTCGATCTCTAGGGTGGCTTCGCTTCAAAGACAAGGGGTTAAGGGGCCAAATGTTGGTGGATCAAACGCAAGCAGCCAGCAGGCGATGCAAAATATGATGCTAGGTACTACTGGCCACGAAATGATACGAGGAATCAGTCTACTATTGGGGTAACTATCATGCGGTATATTCGACGCTACGTTCTCGGTATTCGATCCATCTAAAAAATCCACGCTTATCCGACTCATCAATCCTCTTCTTGCCTCCCGACTCCAACGTCACCGAAGCTCACATAAAAGCCCAGGTAGACTGCTTCGAATCTGACGGCGCGCCCGCGGGCCTGTACGCCCGGATGCCCGTCCGCTCCTCCTCCAGTCGCTTGCGCTCGCGCGCCGCGTTGGCCTGCTGCACGACCGGACTTTGGAACTTTTCGAGGAACTTGCTCAGCCTTGACTTTTGCTTGGGTTGGGCGTTGGGGTTGGGCGGGCCCTTCCGCTCGTAGTAGACGTAGTCCTGCGGAACCTCGCGCGCCGGGGCGGTGCTGCCCGTTTTGTTGTTCTCGTCTTGGCCTCCTTGAGTCGAGGTGGCAGTGGTTGGGTCAGAACCGGGTTTGGCGGTCGAGGCCAGGGAGGAGTACGAGGTGGTGGAATGGAGGGACGCAGACGCGGGTGCGGTCTGGTTGGAGTTCATTGTGATAATGAGCCGGTATGTTTGGTTTTTCCGGAGAGCCAAATCGCTAATTCTTGTTTTACCTGTCTTGACTAGAAAATTGAGGTTGAATAACTTTGAGAGGTGTTGAAGTAGTCAGCTAGGTTGTGGTCGTCGAGGCGTGGAGAGTACAGAGGAGCAGCAGTTAGCGGCACTCAAGGACACCGCTGGCTTTATCCATTGTCGTCGCATTCGAACTGGGTTCTCATCAGTTCAACAGCCTAACACAGCCAGCCAGCTGGGAGGATAATGGGGATGTGCACTGCCATCCTTGGCGGCGTTGCGGGCCTGATGACCTCGCCCGGGACTCGCTGGACGTCCGCGGAACTCTTCATGCGGCAAAATGGCCCCTTCCCCATCAGTTTGAGGTAACAGTAAACAGACGCATGGTTCTGGTCATGGACACTGCGTCCCGCGGCCGAGCGATGGCTGGGGCATGTGCCGGGAAATCAAAGTCGTCGATCAAAGTATTCCTCGAATCAGAAGCGGGCAGTCGGCACTTGACATATCGCCAGACTCTCGCTAAGGGTTTGCTGACATTGTTGGGGCTGTGCAAATGTAAATTCAATATGAAGTCGATAAGTTTGAGTGCAAGTGTCGTGGCAGACTGGCGGAGACTCTGAGAGGCATGGGAGGTATATGGATTTCCTGCAGCCCGAATATTCCTCTGGAGCGGCCCAGGGTCAAGTGATGACAATAAATCGACGATAGTGAGGCGATTAACCAATGATATAACCAACGTCAAGAGAGTAGTGCTGTTAAGGGGAGATTTACTGTAGTTCAGAAACTATGACTTCTAGAGCCTTCCCTTCCTTACTTGCAAGCTGCTAAGTCTTCCAGCCCACTCATGCATCCAAATGAAAAGATGTGGTACGTATTCATGATTCCGCCGTGATAAATAAGCGTTGAGAGGCTTCGCTGCGTTGTAAGGACAGTAGTGGTGAAGGATGTTGGCGATGGAGGCTGTGGTAATAGGAAAGAGGGAAAATCAATGTAACAGCAGGCAGCAAGGCTCTTTTGCCTGCACGCCTGGGGACACTGTATAATGGACAAGATATGATCTGCACACCCCCGTGGGCGCCGCCTTGTTACATGGAAGGAAGAGTTAAACGCGCCAAACGGGCGGTAAATACTGTGCACATGTGGCTGATCAAGACCCCTACCCAGCAATCGAGGACCGATGATCTCTGCAACGCCTTCAGTGAGCCGCAGGGCTTTGATGGGCCGCTGGGAGTTTTTGTATGGCGGTGATCCAAGGCGGACCGGCATGCCAAAAAGTTAAGGCTTCGCGCAACAACTGTGGCAAGGTTCAAGTATGCAAGTCTAGTTTAGAAAAAGGCGATACTTGGTTGCACATTCCAGATTTTGGTCTCGTCAGAAATGAAGTCACTTGAGTCTCTCCCACTAATAAAACACCATGACTAAAGTTTGCGCATGTTTCGACCCCCTTATCAGTATTCCAATACACCAACGAGTTGGAAAACCTAAACGACGCTCTTGGCGTTTGGATGACCCTCCTCGTGCTCGACCTTCTCGTCTCCGTAGTGGATCTGCTTCTCGACGGCCGCGGTAGCCTTCTCGTTGAGGCTGGCATCCTCGAACACTGTGGTGAAGCCAAGTGGTTAGATGATGTATCTCGCCATGTAGACGTGGGTGAGGCAGGCAGGAAAAACTTACGGAAAGCCAATTCCTCGAGTGTGCGGCCGCTGGTCTCGGGGTAGAGGAAGAAGATGATAAGGAACTCGAAGAAGATCCAGCCGCAGTAGATGGCCAGGTACTTCCAGCGGATGGCGTCGAGGGCGATCGAGTTGACGTTGGTGGAGAAGAAACCGGCAAGCTTGCCGAAGATCTGCTGGACACCGATACCGCGGCTACGGTGCGAGTAGGGCCACAGCTCGACTAGGTACGTATAGGTGAGGGCGTTGTTACCCATGTTGTAGCACGGCGCGAAGGCAAAGTACCAGAAAAGACCCGAAATGCCGGCAGCCTTGTTGTCGCCGCCCGCGTCCTGGGCCGCCTGTATGCGCTGGAGGGAAATGGTCATGGCGATGAAGACGGACAACATAGCGAGAGCCGAGGTCATGAACATGTGGCGGCGCTTGAAGTAGGGAACCAAGAAAGCGATGATGGTGGCGTTAAGCAAACTCCAGCAGGCGTTGGCGAGGTTGATACGCGTCTTGGCATAGGGAGTGGTGTAGCCCATCATGTCGAACAGCTTGCCTGAGTAGTAGGACAGTAGCGTGTTACCCGAAAGCTGAGTGAAGAGGCCGATGAAAAGTGTGATGAGGAGACGGCGGCGCATGCCGTAGGTGCTGAACAGCTCCATCCAGCTCTGATTAGACACCTCCATCTCGGTGCGGATGGTCTCACGGATCTGCACAATCTCGGCCTGAACGAGAAGCGAGCTAGCGTCACCCTCGGCGTGGTACTTGATGAGAACCTCTTTAGCGTCATCATCGCGGTCTTTGGAGATAAGGAAACGCGGAGACTCGGGGAGGATAAAGACGGTGCAAATCTGCAGCAGCGACGGGCAAATTTGGAGCAAGGAGGGTAGACGCCAGGCCCAGTTGCTCGCAATCTCGGTGGTGCCGAGCGTGATGGCGGATGCGAGAATCTGACCGATGAAGTAGGAAGAGTTGAAGAGCGAGGTCAAAACGGCACGCTCCTTGGGGTGACCAAGCTCGCCGATCAGGGCAGCGCCCGAGATAATACAGAACAAAATACCCATGCCCAGAATCATGCGAGCAACAATGTACATGGCAACTTGAGAAGCGTCAGCCTCGAGATAAACAGACCAATCTGGTGGTGTCATAGCGGCTAGGTTGACAAGACATACCGTGCTGCGCAAAACCTTGCAGGATGGCACCGCCGACCATGATCAAGGAGCCGAGCATGATGGACCACCGCCGACCATACCTCTGGGCGAACCAGGGCGCAATCGGGACAGCGAAAATGGAGCCAAGCTGGTAGCAAGAATTGACGAAGCCGAGAAGACCCGGCTCAATGGCGTAGTTTCCTTCCTCATCCTTTCGACCGTTACCCAGATCTAGAAAACTCATTAGCGCATATCACCGCGGGAAGGGCAGCAGAGGAAAAGCGCACACTGGTGGAAGGTCTCTGCGTACTGGAGCGTGTTGATAAGTTGCGAGTCGAAACCCGAAGTCATCTCAACGCCCATGCAGCAGAAGAAGAGGAAGATGTACATGCGCCGAAGGTTCGGCTTCTTGTACCATGGCGTCTTGTCCTCCTGGACGAGGCGGGTGACGATGGGGTCAGCGGACGTCCCCACGTTCACCTTCACAGGAATCCTGGACTTGGCGTTGGACATCTTGACGACGGTGGTGGTGATGGCAGCTCTCGCCCAAGGATGAAGACGAGGGTAACCAACGGGACGAAGTCGGAGGTGCGTGTGCAGGCGGCGTCGCGTCCGCTTGTTATATTTATATATATATATTTGCGTTCTTGTTTTGGCGCGTTGATCCCCCCGGGGCCACCCCGTCGGCTCCAGTGCTACATCGTTCCCAATCTGCAGCCGGCTTGTCCTGTGTCCAAAGACTCACACCTCCAAAATCGCAACCCGCCCAAGTTTCCCGACGTCCCGTCGTCCCCGGACTCCGCACCTCAACTGCAGGGTTCTCCATCCTCTCTCGCCCCAGGCCGTGTCTTGGCGCTGGCGACTATCCCGCTTCCAGGGCCAACGAGGCAACAGTCGGTCTTTGGCTCGGCCGTAATCCACCTTGACCATCGAGACTTGATTAGTGCTGGGAGTTAGGCGCGGGGATTGTGGAATTTGTCCAAATCAGCCGGAGGCGAACCACATTGACCCGGACGGCCCTCACTGGTCTACCGTCTTTGCTTACCCCAGATGTAACCCACCGATGCCGAAGCGAATTGGGAACAACTGGGGACCGGCCAGGGGGAGCGCGCTGGGGTGACAGTGGGTGGCCAGCTCTACCCCGCTCAAATGCCCCCTTCTCTCGGTTTGTCGGCACCTCAGCTTCGATCCAACGGCCAGGTTTCGGCCTCTTGAGGCTGTCATGGCTGAAATTGCAATCAATAAAGCACCATCCTTCTGGAACCACTGTGCGCCCAGAAAACCCGTTTCCACATACAGGGTCGAGTTGTATGTACTATAAAAGAAGCGAACCAGAGCGCCCCCCGCGCAGCGCCAAGGGGAACTAGAGATGCAGCAGGTCTGGGCGACCTTCGCGTCTGCGCCAAGCCAAGGGGTGCCCACTCCTTTTGCCTTTCTCTGGCATGAATCCCATCGCGGCATCGTTTGTTGGCGGCACGCGCAGCCGTCTCGCCGGGCCAGGGGATGGATGCCACACTCGCAAATCTCAGCCAATGTCTACAGCCCAAGATGTTAGGTCGACCAAATGCCTCTTGGAGAGATGCCTTACCCGTTGGAAGACGAGCGGCACAATTCGTGTCCGCTCGATATTACCTGTTCTTGACTTCTCCGCGCTGCTTCACCCGCCGAGCGCAGATCCTTTCTCTTTGTTTGCTCTCCACAGAAACCTGCGTTCCGCAGAATTAGCTCGCTTGATTTTCAATGACCCCAAAATAGTACCGATCATACTCCAGAAACAGGTGACTGGACACTGGAAAAGGAACCCCGAGGGGGACCAAGGCCCGGGGGCGGACCCTCTCCACGTGGATGAAAATGAGAAAGAAACCTCTTTGCAGCACAGCGCAGCGCAGACCGGCCCACTCGGCGCGTTGCTTGCCATGTGCTGTTCCCACGGGAACAGGGTCCCACGAATGCGGCCTTCAGGTTCTGATGAGCCAATCCCGCCAATCATGAAAAGCCGGTCACTCGGGGAATTTCGCTTGTGGCACACCAAAGCAGTTCCCGTCACCAAGCGAAGGTGGGCATCCCGGCTGCCGAGTTGGAGCGCTGGAGAGTTGGGGAAGTTGGAGCGCGCACGATATTCCCCTTCCCACCCCATAAAAAGTGTAGTGGAGTCGAGCAGATGCATCCAGTCAAGACTCAAAAGCCGTACCTTCAATTTTGTCAGAAGCAGTCAACAGGCCAACAGATCTTGGCCGCTTGTCCTGTAGCAACCGGTCAGTTCGGCAGAGGAAAATGCGCCGACAGTAGGGGTGGGTGCCTCTCGAGACAAGCAGAAGGGTTAAACCCAAGGGAGCGACGGAGTGTAATGGTCCATTTTTGAAGCTTCCTCTATGCAGATATCAGGAGTGGCGGTTTCACGTAAACAAGATGAATGAATACAAATACCCAATTAGTCGAACAGTTAGCTAAGCAGCCATACAGCTGGGAGGCTAACTCCAGTGGCTAGTCTCTGTTTTCTCGCACTCTCTCCTTCTGCAAGCACGAAGGTCCAGGTAGATTTCTGGAAGAAATCGTTGGGCCGTTGGGAAAATAACACAGGAGAGCCTGAGGCACAAACAGCGACAGAAACCAACATTTGCCACTCTATTCCCTCCCCCCTCCCCCAGCCGTCCGGCCTCCCGGGGCCTACGTCCAAAAAGGAAATGTGGTTTCGAAGGCATATTCCTCCAAAGCAGTAGAAGTGGCCATTTGCTTGTATCCAAATGCCGGATATTTTGCGCTGTTGCAACTTGGACGGTTTAGGCACCCACACCAGACCAGATGACCCTTCTTAATGCGCCTGTATGCCTATGTACATTCAGTTAAAGTACCCTCTTTATGTTTCGTTGCTCTGACGAAGTAACGCAAGGTTAACTGTAGTCCAAATCCTCATCCTCGTAATGATCCATCCCGAAAGGGAGACGCCACTTAAGCGCGCCAACACCTAAGCAAGGATTAAACGAATCAAGATTCAAGTTCGATCAAGATGACAAGTACCATGCCTAGTCGGGAGAGGCAACGCCAAGACGGCCGGCGTTGCTTGGTGGGAATCCTCCCATCGCTCTCTCCGATCCGAAATCGCCTTGGTGGCCGTCCTGGCATCGGTCCGGGCCATGGTGTGTTTCCCTGTGGCCAACCAAGTGCCAAGCAGCTTAGCCTCCTCACGACCACCATCCACAGCATCGGCAAAGATGGTTGGTCACGCAGGCAGTCTGCTGCAAAGCGGGTCGTTGGTTTTTTGCAAACAGCCTGCCTATGAAGCACCTTTTCGGGACGTAAAAATATTTCCCTCTTTCCAAAGGAACCGAGCCAACGCCAAGCCGGGTGCAATTTGACAGAATCCCACAGATTCGTGTCAAGTTACTCCGTACATACAATGTGCTCGCAACCGTTCAACAAGTCTGTGCAATCCCTGAAACTCGCCGATCCGGAATAGAGAGTTCAATGCTGGTCTGATCCTTCGCGCAAACTCTAAACAGGTAACCTGGCCAGATCGTTGCAAATTCTGCTTTCATATAAGATCCAACTACTGTGTAGTGTAGATGATAACTGTACGGGACGCAGTCACACTAAGGTATCTAAATAGAGCGAGTAAAGTGGAACCAAAAAACGTCTTCTTGTTAACTGAGAGAAGGAGGAAGTGGGGAGGGGTTTGTCGTCCCTAAGTGTTGTTAACACTGGCGTCTAACAGCTATACTCCTATGCATAAGACCAAGTCCAGAACGAACACTGGCGGGCGTACCAGAAGTGCAAGAAACTCCGATTTCCACGTTATTAACGGTGGTGAAGTTCAATCAACAACGGAGCCGGAACAACCTAACAAACACACAGCATCACTTTTGGCCGCTTATCCTAAGTTTCGTTAAGAACATTGATGGTCTAAGAGCCAAATACTCCACAACCTTGATTATAAAGATCCTATTTCGTCTCAGGTCCCATGACACAAGACTCACCTTCAAACCGTCACAAACCGACCATATTGCTCAGCCAAGGGGAAGAACTTCACGAAGAGCACACCGGCCAATATAATTATACCCAGATACATCCGCAGGCTGTCGAGTCGTATGGGACTCGCCTCCTACCAATGATGAGACAGATCAATGCGATTACCCAGCGCCTAGTGAGCCAGACAGATTCCTAGGGAAAACGAGCAATAAATAGTCACTCATTATGAGAGCTCTGGAAGCTGCTCCAGTAGACAAGAACGTTACATGAAATTCACTACTCCTAATTTTTTTTTTTATTTGAAACAATCTTAGACACCTGTTTTGAACCACTGGCTTCACTAGGCTACAGATTCTTGTCATCAACGCCGTCGCTGAACCATTTCAGGAAATAGTCTGATGTGAGTTCGTCATAAGGCGTCGTCACCTTCCAGGTTGTTCATTGACGTCGCCGGCGTTGCCACTACAATTCGGTAGACTACTCGCTCGTGGCCATGAGGCCGCTAGACCAAAACACGGCACTCAAGTCGCTACAAGCCGATCTTCAGCGGAAGTGTGAGTTGCACAAAACGGCGATTGAGACCATGTGGCGAGCATTTGACGCGAGGCAGCGAGCACGATGCGTCAAAGTCGGCCGGGCCGGATGTCTAGCTTTGCGGCACGCCGTAGATCGGTCGCTGAGCAACTTCTACAAGATCATCCCCGAGTGGAACTTGCACAATCTGACTGAATCCGGACCTGACCTCGTTCCCAACCTCTTCAAGTACCACACGACCACATCCCCCTTTGAGCACTATCACTGTTCAACGCCATTTAATGACCCTGGGCACCATGACGGTTTATCAATCTCATGATCCATACCAAAGGCCACGCTCCAAAAAAAAAAAAATCCACCTATTCATGCTCTGTACCGAACCCATAGTGCTCGCTGACGCCGTTAACCTGTGGTTGAGCTCGGCCCAATTTGCCCCTAAATGGAAACGGTCGCAGACTGCCCGTACATACCAACAGGTGCGCTGGGTGCGCCGTTCTCGAAACGAACCATTCCCGGGTGCAAGGGGCCGCCATCTGAAACTTCTTGTGGGAAGGACTGGCGACAAGGTCTACGAAGATATCATTCTCCAGGAGTTTCCAACGTGTGCTATCTCAAATATCGCCGTCCTCAGGCGCTCTTCAAGCGCAGCCTCCAGGCGGGCACAGGCAAGAAGTTTTCAAGCTGAATTCTGGCGCATCTCACTAAGTGGCAACCCACGCGTGTCTTTGGAATGCAGCATTGACAAGCTCGCCCGAACGGATCCCCAACTTCATTACGTGATGCGCCGTTGTGTGGCGGGCCACACGTTGGCGTTGAAGGGCGAAGCACAGGGTGAGGAAGTAACGGGCTAGATTGCGATTGCTCCGAATGGAAAGGGAAAGAGTGAAAAGACTAGCAACAGGAAGAAAATGGACAGCCTTATCATGCAGATAAATTGACCGTGTGGGACTCGAGCCAAACCGGTCAGCTCAGGTTTTGGAAGGGCCGAACCTTCCCTCAGACCCAGCCCGTCACATTTTGCCAGAACGAAACTACGACCCTCAAAACCCTTGGTTGGCTCAAGAAACTGGCCAACTTCAACGAGTCGTACACGGGGTTTTCGCGGCCGGATGGCTAAATAAGAAACGGAAGCGCTGGGTGACCTCGCCGTCGTCGTCAGCTTTTATCAACGACCTTGCCTCCGCTATACTGATACCGACCCCTCATGCAAGAAGGGGCACATGTTCTTGACTCGATCGCAGGCACTTGTAGCCGAGTTGAATGAGCTCAAAAGCTTGATCGAAGTTGACCTCTTCGGTTACGCTGCTCCTGTTGACAACCTGATCGAATGGCCGATGCGGCGCCCAACCACCTCGATCAGTTCATCACCAGCATGCTTGGAACCAATATCCGGTTCCTGTACGAGGACCATGTCCAAGATTGCTTTGGCGCCACCGAAGCCCAATACCAGCCGTTGATTTGAAGGATTGAAAAACAGGTCGAAAAAGGAACAACCCGCTGTCGTGGACCGGACGTCAATCTCAATGCCTACTCCACAACCGCGGGAGAAACTGGTTGAGCAGCGGAGACAGAAAGAGAAACTCGGATGCGTCACTCATCGGTATCAATTTTACGCATCCTGCCAAGGCACACGCCACCGAAGCGCCTGCGATTTCAGCAGTCCAGACCATTCGGGGGAGTCCGTCGACTGCCGAGGCCTTCACAAACTTGTTTGACAAATTCCTAGCGCACGGTGTGGTCAATTGGTCGACTTTGAGATTGCTGTGGCCGAGGTACGGTTAGACATTAGGCACAAATACGGGTTGACCTACACGTTCCTCCCAGTCAAGGACTTCCTCATAGCACAATTGTTCATCATGCTCTGGCCGCAGCGGTCGTGGATCGAAGAATATTCCGCCCCGGAGTTAGCCTGACGGCTGACCAGGGCATACGGTTTGGAGAGAACACATTCGATGTTGCCTCCGACGATTGCGCCTTAGCGCCAGGGGTTGTCGGAGCTTAAGAGCTTGGTGCCTTGTCTGCTCCATTTGCTATTGTTAGAAATCCAACAGCCACAGGTCCACGGTTACACTTGAATAATAGAGGCTTGAGAGAGTGGTTTCTGGTGCTCCAGGGCATCCAACAGTGGTCAATTGATTTTTGGAGGCTTCTGAGCGATCAAGTTGTTGGTCGTTCCTTCTACCCATCGGTCATCTTTTCATCCCTGTGAAATATGTGCCTGGTTGCTGTGGAGCGCAGTTTCCCAGCTCTCCACAGCACACTGCTCTTGGGTCCACTGCTCAATTCAACAGCGATGCGCACTGCGCTAGCGTTTCCACAACCCAAGTGCCGGCATGCCAGCACACGCGCGGTATATGGGTGCGTACAATCGCACATGGCGGACTACTTGAACTTGCGTTACAGGTACGGAGGTAGTATCTCGGCGCAATTGGCCAATTACTGTTCGTCCTGACATCATTCCGCTCACTCGGCCGCAGCCGAAGTGGCCGGATCGCTCGGAGCGATGCCCGCTTGCGGGACATTCATTCCGAATGCGTGCTTCGTCCGATTGCTGGTTCCTGCCCAACGGCTCGCCAACTTTTGAATCATGAGGTCATGGATCCCTCAAATTTACATGAGAAACTGGGGCATTTCCGGGAGTGATGCTAATGTATTGTCTAACAGAACGTAGACCCAGAAGAACCGGGGGTGGATTTCTTGTCACGGCGCCTACGGATACTACGGATACTACGAATATTCTTCACATAAGGGCAGGTACAACTATATGCCCCCAGATATTATCCGATATTAGAGACGGCGTCATGACGCTGTCCTTTAGTCGTGACATCATGTATATGAGACCTCAAGCCAGGAATTCGGTGGCTTGCTGTGGGATAAAAGGTCAAACCACGAGGACTAATTTGTATCTCACTGCAGGAGAGTTAGTAGTACTCGGTAGCTTATACGCAGGGTTCTCGACGGCACCAGTAGTCGCCTCCTCTGTCTTACACTTCTGCACACATGGCGCCGAGTACGGCTCTCTGGGCCGCCGGCCTGCTGACTCTCGTGAGCAATATTCGCGCCGTCCCGGTCGTGTCCGAAACCACCACCACTGTCTTTTTGGAGCCTACCAACCTCCCGTCCCCCTACGCCATCTCACACCACAATGTGACATCCCATGGACCCTATGATGGGCCGCCGGCAACCACAACTGGCGCGCTCTCTACCAGCATCTTGGCCCCTTCCATAGCACCGGCACCCCCTCCGCCTCAGATTGTTGAATATGAGGCCGACGGCCAGCTCCACGGCGACCAGCCAATGCCCTTTACGCCTAGCGGCGGCATCGGCACCAACGGCTCGAAACCCATCTACAAGGTGGCTAGCGATTTCGACTACCAATCTCTCGCCCTGGCGCTTTATC
Source organism: Corynascus novoguineensis (assembly GCA_033296725.1). Classification (NCBI taxonomy): domain Eukaryota; kingdom Fungi; phylum Ascomycota; class Sordariomycetes; order Sordariales; family Chaetomiaceae; genus Corynascus; species Corynascus novoguineensis. The sequence goes on from MU857626.1 coordinate 235,112, forward strand.
ACGAATGGATTGAGCTCGACCTGTTCCACTGGGGTCTCGCTACCTTCTCCGATGAGGAGTTTGAAGAGTACGGAATCACGGCCGAGGACCGCCATCTCCTGCAACACATGGCCGACCAGGAGATTGGACACGCCTCAGTCATAGCCAACATGCTCGGCCCCAATGCGCCCAAGCAGTGTACCTACAACTACCCGGTTTCCAACGTGGCCGAGTACATTGACTTCAACCAGAAGCTCACCCGGTGGGCCGAGGCGGGCGTGTACGGGTTCCTGCCGCACCTCAACTCGGGGCCGGCCGCCAACATGCTTCTTCAGAGCATCACAGTTGAGGCCCGGCAGCAGCTCATCTTCCGCCAGTTTGGTGGCCAGTTCCCCATGCCTGAGTGGCACACGCCAGGCATCCCGCAGAGCTGGGCCTGGACTCTTCTAGCACCCTACATCAGTTCTTGCCCGTATAACCAGACCCGCCTCGTGTGGCAGAACTTTCCGGCCCTATACATCCTCAACCAGCCGAACCCGGCGCGCATCAACGGCTCCGCCGTATGGAACGAGACGACGGGCGGCTACGCCAACACGCTCTCAACTGAAGGGATTCCTGAGGACGAGTTGTGCATCAACTCTGAGGACGAGCTGTCAGACTGCAAGGCGGCCGTGTCGCAGAACCGGACGGTGCCGCTGTCGTATCCGGGGCGCGAAGTGTTCCTAAAATGGGACGCCCCGGGCCAACTGGTTGGGCCTAACAACAGCTATGTGACGACGACGAACGTGGCCGAGCCCAAATTCGCCGCCTGGCTGTCCCAGCTCAACGTCACCTACACCCCTCTGCTTAACGTCAGCCTCGACGACCGCACCGCCTACACCATCCAGCCCAACGTGTCGACCTGGAAAAATAACCCGGCAGTCAACGGCACCATGTTCATCGCCCTGACCGATGTTGACCTGTTTGTGACGCCCTACAATGTTACCATGGTCAACCCGCACGTCGCCGCCCTGGCTGTTTATCAGGCGGGTTAAATCGGCTGCTGGGGGAAGGAAGAACGGACAATCTTGAGCATTGTTGAGGGACGATGAGAGGCGTACGAGTAGCGTCAGGGGACATGTTGATGCGTGTATGATCGCGCTAATGACTAAGGGGGATGTATCATGGTGTTTAATAGTAGTAACAAGTTTAATAATTTACAACAATATCAAATCGAACGTTGTCCATAAGTATTGATGTAGAATTTACCTTGTTCTTTTACCTCTGACACTCACGATAACTATACTATTTCAAAACATTTGAAGCAGTTAAGAGTAGGTAAAATAGGAATCTCATCTGGTTAACGCTTTATTTTGTTGGAAGACTAACAGCCACGATTCCACTGTTTTTTCACAAGATTTTCAATAGTGGGATCAATTGATTCAATGCTGAGGCAGGTGTGTAGTTCGTTGCTCCTTCCTGGGAAAATTCTTCTCTTGATTCCCACAGGATATATCCTTCCCAATAGCTCCTGATCAAACGGTGACCTACAGCATCCCAATCTTTCGTGACTCACTCCACCCGCAAACCGCTGTTTGATCCAACATATTTATAGTACTATCCGTCCTCGTCAGGAGCAACAATCTTAGGTTCGATTTTTAAACAACGACTATTTTCCCACATATATTTGCAAATATTTTCTTAATAGAGCGAGCTTTGGAAGGGTTCACGGCAATCACGAATCTTAATCCTATCCTACGTTGAGCTGAGCGCAGGGTTCCGCGGGTAGATCTTGAGTTCTCTCTTCCTGTCTGAATGAAGGGCTCGACCCATAACACCAACAGGAAACCCCATTTCGACGCCGCCTTTTGTGAGTAAGCACGAACCACACCGCATCCTTTTCGAATTCTACCGCAACACCATTGACAGGTTCACTAGGTTCTTGGCAGGTGTCGATCGGAAGGGTATACCCGGAAAAGAGAGATCCAAACATACCATTGGGTGATGTTGGTCGTGAGACTGCGGGGTGCATGAGACTTTAGAGCCTCCATGCCGGGAACTTTGGACCACAAAGGAAGGTGACGAGCCACTGTACTGACACAACGGATGGGAAAACCGCCCGTCTTACAGCTTTGTCGGCTCCGTCCCTCGACCGATGTAACGGCCCCCACAGTGTTGAGTGCTGCTCCCGGGTATAAAGACAAGGCCAGAGATTGAGACTTCAGAGCTCGAAGAGAGCAAGAAACAAGATCAGACTGCAAACATTCCGTCTACATACACAAGTTAGTGGGCCGGAGAAATCATGATGCAACTCCTGACTACCCTTGCCTTCCTGGCGGCCACCGTCGCCGCAATCCCCACGGAGCCGCAGAGCAACGAGATGAGCTTTGTGGTTGTAAGTGCAGTGCTCCCCACAAACACAAAAAGATGCCTTCCCTCACTAAGTGAAACCTCCGACTGACAAGTGATGATAGAGACGGGATACCTGGAAGCGAGGCAGCTGCGCGGAAGAACTGCCCCGTGAGTATATTCCCCTATTTCCTTGTTGGCTTACCACTTCACCCACTTTGGCTAACACATCGTTCCACATTTCCAGATCCGACGTGCGTAAACTATTGTTGCAAGGAGGCCGGTGGATGCAGCTTTCTCAACTGCGCCGACTCCTACGTAAGTTGCTCATGTCCAGCCTGACCTCATTTCAGTTGTCACGTTTCATCATACAAGACGCCTTAACTAACACATCGGGCGCAGTGCAGGATGTTCGCCCTCGATCAGCCGGAATGCGTCTGCAAGTGCCACTACGGTTAACACAGATTTGTTTAGTAGTCGGAGCCTCAATAGGAGGGGGACTTTGCCAAATCACTTGAACCTGAATCTACGTGGCAATAGTAATGTCTTGGAAACACCGGTGCAATTGCTCTTGGTATGTACCATACATCCATCAAGCCCTTGACCACTTTGTCTGGTATATGGACGGTCCCATCACTGTAGAAGACCAGGATAAAAAGTCGACCTGCTGATTCGAATGCCGCCTATCTCGGTTTCATCTCCTTGATCCCTAAGTGAAACTTTCTTAGGCTCCCTAGGAGCAGTAATTGTTCCGCCTGACCCAGTTGCACATAACTTCCCCAACACAGGTGCAGCATTGACATGCCTAGTTACAAGATTAGTTCGGCTCGCTACATGTTCACAGAAGCTCACATACCCTCTTCTTTCTCTCTGTGTCATCCTCCGCGTCAATGCACCCCAGTGTGCGAGCGGACCACCGGAACTGGTTGTAGCAGGCGGTTGGGTTCACCACGGCTGCGCACTCGTCAGTTCGCAGCAGTTCCTTGGTGCATTCGGGGAACTCTTGGCTCAGAGCCGCCCTGAAGAAGACGGCGATCAGCCCCAGCGAAGTTGCGAGTCTCATTGTGGGCGCAAGGTTCGTGAGCGACGGGTGGAACTACGAAGAAGCTTTGCCTGCTTAGTAGGCCTGGGCATCTCCCCTCTGAAGTACCGATGCATTCTATATCAGAAACCAGGTGTGCCCGCGTGCAACGGCGCATATACCGATTTCACATGCTGATCATGTCCCACACGGCTTGTCTTGGTTTGAGATTAGGCGGGACTGCCGAGTCAATCGGCTGTTTACCGCTGATTAAAAACATCAAAATAGAGTTGAATGCCACGTTCCCCCCGAACCAGCGTCTGCCGGCAGAGATAAACGTTTGCCCGCTAACCGCTTCGCGGGTCATTAGGTCTCGAATCGGAGTCGACGGAAATGGCCTACTTCGTCTGGGAGCAGCGCCAAGCTATCGGTGTAAATCATTGTTAGGATAAACTTTATAGTATCCTGTTTGCCCACCTACCCATAGCCTTGGAACGAGATGGGGCCATTGGTGGAGATGTCTCCCCCGAGATGAAGCTATATTGGTCGGGGGACGGCTCGGTTGTCGGAATGCGGTGCAATCTTCGCTCTCCATCTCAGTGTCGCTCCTTTGGCTCGTCACAAAGCTGTCCCGGTTCCGGCATTTCTTACTTCAGGTTTCCCGGTTCGTACGAAATCTACACACCAGAGGTTAACCATAAGTCGAGTGCCCTTGTTCCGATACCCTCTCTTCGTCCTTGCTTCCCGTTCCTCTTCTCGGTTTTCGTACCCCCTAAAGCACTCCACCTAGTAGTTCGCGTCGAGAGTTACAAGATGAAGTGGAACGCCGTCACAGCCGCCGCGGGGCTGATCGCCCCTGCGCATGCTCTCCTTCGGTTCGGGTGCTCCCGCTTGACCATCCAGCGCCTGGATCCCTTGGTCACGCCCGGACAAAACCCATCGCCGCATCTCCACCAGATCATCGGAGGCGTACGGCTGCTGACATCTGTATCCCGAGTAACGAAGCAACGCTGATGTTTGACATAGAACTCGTTCAACGTTTCCATGACCTACCCGGACCACGACCTCCCATCCCTGTCGACCTGTACGAGCTGCCAGTTCACCGAAGACCTTTCCAACTACTGGACCGCCGTTCTCTTCTTCCGTGCCAGAAATGGAACCTTCAAGCGGGTTCCCCAGATTGCCCAGGCCGGCATGGAGGGCACCAATGGCGGCATGGTACGTCGGCGTCACCGGAGGATGAGACAGCGCAGCGTTATCCATGGGACGGACACTCTGCTAACGTCCGCATTTCTTAGGTGGTCTACTACATGTCGGACGCCCTCTTCGACACGGCGCAGCGGTCGACGGTGACGGCCTTCAAGCCCGGGTTCCGCATGCTCATCGGTGACGCGTCGTACAACTCACGCGAGCAGGCGCGCGACTTCCGGCAGATCACGTACACGTGCATGGAGAACCAGGCGTCGCGGCAGCCCGAGAGCATCGGGTTTCCCAAGACTCCCTGCAAGCTCGGCATCATGGCCAACCACCGATTCCCAACCTGCTGGGACGGCGTCAACCTCGACTCGCCCAATCACCGCGATCACGTCGCCTACCCGGAGTCGGGCACGTTCGAGTCGGGCGGCCCTTGCCCGGCCTCGCACCCGGTCAAAATCCCCCAGATCCTGCTCGAGACCGTCTGGGAGACATCGGCCTTCAACCGCAAGGAGGATTGGCCCGAGGACGGCAGCCAGCCCTTCGTCTGGTCAAACGGCGACAGCCAAGGGTTCTCGTCCCACGCAGACTACGTCTTTGGTTGGGACGGCGACTCGCTCCAGCGTGCTATGGACGCCCACACTTATGTCTCGGCCCCGATGCTCACCAGCCAGAGCATCGCAGAACAGAACAAGTGCGTTGTCAAGGATATGGTCGGCGAGGACTTTGACAGCTGTAAGTTTTGCCTCCCTTTTACCGATTCTGGTCATTATTGGGTGAAGGCAGGAATGAAATTGACGCTAACCCACCTTTGCAGGGCTGACTGAACTTCCTGGCGGCAATGAAATTTTTTAAACTCAGAGCTTTAGTTTGAGACAGTGGTTTTGGTTGGATTATCGAGATTGAGGTAGTGAATTTGGCCACCGGGCTTGTTCCCCCCTGGACCGCCTTGATTCAATTACAGACACCAAAGAATTACCTACCTAGCTGCCATGGTTGTATTGAATCGACGAGCTAGTTATGTCTATCGATACATTCAGCTCTCTTGCTCTCCTGGTCCTCCATGGCCGTCTACCTCGTCGCCCTTCAGATGTCTGACCCTCTGCAGCAGAAGCCCGGGACTTGACCATGTCCCTTCTTTTTGCCTGTTCAGTTTTGTTTTGTTTTATCTCATGGATATTATTGCCTTCTCTTTGTTACATTATGAACATTCTTAATCAATCAATACGGTAGGGTGGTTTGATATGTGACCCAGGTGTTTCAACGATAGTGGGCGGCATCGCATCCCCTTGGCATCAATCGCATTACGCACGTATAAGTCTTTCCGCATAAATACTTCATTATTCTTGTTCAGAATTAGCACTGTTTTCAACTACTTTGGTCAGGTGCTCAAAGGCTGCGTAGTGCCCTTTGAACAACCGATGTTAGTTCCTCTGAGCCCCGTCACCATCCTGGTCGTTCTTCGCCGAGATGAGGTGACAACCACGGTGGGATATCATTCCCGGTACATTACTATCTGTACCATCACATCAGATGGTGACCTCTAGGGTCTCCGCTTGACAGGCAACCAACCACGCGAATTCAAGGCGGAATGCCACATGCGCTGAAGTAAATGCTGCTACCTGACGGGTCTTTTCGCGCTTTTCCTCGTGAATGCCCGGACTGTGCTTTACCAGACACGAGAGAAACAACCCTTTCATTCTTTGTTTTCTTTTTACTGCCGATATCTCAACGTATTCACCTTGGTTTGCTCCCCGCAGTCACCATGTCTTTTTTCCCGCCTCGCCAAGTCGGTTTGGCGCTGGCCATGGGTGTCAATTGCGAAACAGCTCACAAAGGCCAGCCAGCAGCGAGTGAACATGGCAAGCTTACGACAATCTCTTCCGCTACGCCTACCAGATTGCCAGATATGGGTAACTTGCTCTAGATGATTCACGGCCTCGATTACAGAGTTAACATGAGGGTTGCCTCCTTAGCTACGCAAGAGTTTTCGTGGGAGCTCGGTAAGCTCGTGGATAGCTGAACCACTCTAACCGGCCATGCATATAGAATAGCTAACTAGGTATATATGAACGTCAGTCGACCCAGAGCTCTTAAAGGTATGACACCACCAAGTACAGCGACAAAAACAGCAGTCGACTTCAAAAACAGCTCAATTAAATGAGGAACTTCAGGATATCATGACTGACATTCGCTACATTCAGGACTACGTGCCTCCCGATGGACCTGCCTTGCAGCCACAGGTGCAGAATTGCCCTCAAAGAAACTGTTTCTCGTAAACAGGTTTGCTGACGATCCTTTGGCAGTATGATGGTAACCTTCCAGGTGCACCCTTTCAACCAGAGGGCTCTTCTATTTCACCCAAGTTGGCGCCCAGTCTTGCATACAACTACGTGAGACGACGACTGTCATCTAGGCTTCCAAGCTGCTGTGCTAACGCGCTATGTTGCAGCATCAGCCTCACCATGGAACCGAAAATGTTTTGCTTTTGGCTGCGCCGGCACAGGTATATTCAAATTTAGCCCACCTTCCAGGCTTGACGGGCAAACTAAGGATGCAAGCACAGAACCAAGCCAGCGACCGGTTCAGTGGTAATCGCGATCAGTGGGTTGGTGATGCCGGCGCGACTCCTGGTTCCGATCAGCAGGTGCGTAGATAAAACAACAAACAATAGAAGCTGCCGTGGTTGACGATTCATAGCAGCTCCATAATACATACAGCGCCGGCTCGTTCCCAAAGGTTGGTATCTCCGTGAGTAGCCCCCTTCCCCATGGCTCATTCAAATTCATTGCTAATCATGTTTAACACAACGACAGGCTTTCAGGGAAGATCCTATGTCTTCCGGCATCACCTCCTCAATTAATCACTCATTTTATTTTGCCACGCAAAATGTTTCCTATCACTCAAGTGGTTTTACTGGTTCCGCAGTACGTGATGATGAAGCATCCCTAGCAGAGGAATTAGAGTGCTGACAATGCGAGTAACTATCGGCAGTGGCACAACAGAGACATATACAACACTGATGATGCAAGTTTTCTTTTGAACGAGGTATGCAACGAAACCTGTCTCATCTATAGGAAATGGCTGATGTAAAGTTTCAAAGTTTGGTGGTGCAACCCCCCGGGCAGCTGCGCCCCCGTCGCTGGTTACACCTCTCCCCTTGCAACACTCTGTTGCCGATGCCCAACCATTGTCACAGTCCACAAAGCAGCCCATCACTCAAACAGACCTTAACCCAGGAAACCTCCTAGTGCTCCCAGAGTCGGCTCGCATTCCCAACTCACCCAGGGCAGCTGTGATAGACCTCGAGGTATGTTCAGCGGATCATGAGACCCAATTCTGATTCGGTTGCTCACTCCATAGCAAATCCTGTTGTCTGATGAGGAAATTGGGAAGAGACCACCTGGTCGGAGGCTCAAGGGCGACGACCCCGTGCCTCCCAACGTTGACCCGAGATGTAGGTGCCCATCTCACCTTTGATGCTGTTTATACTACTTTGAACCACCTTACCGTCCTGATAATACTCTCCCTTCAACACGCCGTCTTTATACCTTACCTCTACACTTATGAGAAGCTAATACACTGCCTTGGCCAATGCAGACTGGTACAAGTGCTACAACCGGGCCGACTCGGTCTACGCCAACAAACTCAGCCGAGTCGGCGCCAAGGCGGCTATCGAGACGGGCAAGACACGGCAGCTGGCTTACGAGCTGCTGGCGCGTGATGTCGCCGGCTCGCTGACGGCGGGGCCAGCCCGGTCGGGTAAGAGGGGTGAGGAGCGCGCCGAGAAGAACAAGTGGCTGCGGGTTGCGAGTTTGACGTGAGTGTTTAACCTAACCTACCTACCTACCTTACCTACCGATCTTGGGCGCGGGAGCGAACATGCGGAAGCCAAGCTGACCACGACGTCGTGCCTCGTCGATATCTCATGCAGTTGGAACGCCGACACCCAGATTGTGCGCCACCTTTCCAAGCGTGGCATCGTCCTGGCCCGCTCAGATTGGGGCGCCGTCGACTCGCCGCCGTTGAGGGACGACTGTGCTGCCGGCCCTGATTTGCAGTTTCACTGGACGACTAATGTGTTGCGGTAGACTTCTAAATGGCCAATGGCGCTTATTGTGTCTAGAAATCTGGGAAATTTGGGTCAGGTTATGAATCTGCCTGTGGTACAGGAAGTTATGCAAACGGCTTTGTAAGAGTAGGAACATTCTAGCAACTCCTGTCTGCCTTTGCCCAATAAGGTTTGCTGCCCTTGGCCCGGCAATATTCGGATTGAAAACTTCGGGGCTTGGAAAAGAACAGGTGTCGAGAGAGAACTATGGCAAACGAAAGAAAATCTACCCCAAAGTCAAGCCATTGCCAACGGTACGCGGCTGGGCTACCGTCTCCCAACGTAAGTATAACCATGATCTGTACCCAAGAATAAAATAAAAATAAAAAGACTCATGCATTCGCCCAACTGTTGCCATGTCCTATATCAGGTTGCAAACCGTGGTGATCCTACCTAGCTGAAAGACTGAGCGCAAAATGAGAGCGGTTTCGAAGGTGCAGTTGCTTGTGTAATTAGCACAAAGACTTGATTTTATGGCGCTGCAATAGGTAGTGTTTGATAAGGGTAGCGGGTAACTACATAGTTGATACATTCTTCAAATGATAATGGATGAGACTGGAACGGTCAGAGATTGCATTGCAAAGGAACTAGCTGCGCTTTTATGGATCCAAATAACATCCAGGTGCCTACCTTATGTAGAGGTTACCGCAATTGGTAGTAGAGTGTGGATGCACGCGAATAGGAGCTGCTTCAAGCCAACAAGTAGACCGGGTTCGGGGCTTTGAGCCGTTGTATGTCAACGCACTTCACGCACTATTCTGAGCTTCAGTCGACTTTTCCTGTTGTGAAGAGCCGCTGTCACCGACCCTTCTCAGATTTGCTTAGTTCAGATTCACGACGATCCTGTGTCTCAGGATTACTTGTAGCAAGGAATAGTTATGTATTATTGCTGGGTTGGGATATTCTTGCGAGTTCAAACCCTACCTAATTTGACCGGTCACTTCAGAGTTGGCCAACAAAGTCCGAGGTCTCTCTCGTCCAGCAGTCGGTTATGCAACGATTGGTCGAGGTGACCACCGGCACCGGCGTGAGTCAAGGACTTGGAATACTACCTTGTCACACCGGTATTATGTCAGACTCTTATTGGTGGCAAAGGACCGAATGCATGCCTTGTTTGGGTGGGAACGCGGGAGAGGCGTGACTCAGCTGGAGAACAGTGAGTGCTCCCCCTACCTAGGCAAAGTGCCCCTGTCCTAGGTATGCAAGTTCAAGCCTAAAACTACCGGCTATAACGACACGACCATTATAGATAGAAACGCCTAGTTATCCTGCTGGTTGTCTTGAAAACCGGGCGAAGTTATTTTAAGCCCCTGAGTTTCTACCCAACAGGAGACATCTCAACCTCAACTCCCAGGCACTTTCAGAGGAAGTCTCAATTGCTAAACTCGAGCCCTCCTTCTCCCTCCTATACATCGATCGCCAGGGCCAATTTTACAGGTGCAATACCCACGGCCTCGACCATGGCAGAAAAACTCGACGCCATTCTCAAGAACTACGTCGCTGAGGGCACCTCAACCAAAGACAAGCTCCTTGGCGCAGCATTTGTAGTCGTGAGCAAACATGGTATAGTCACCACGATACCTTCATCACTTAGTCGCAATCTTCCGCCACAATGGTCACAACAACCTGCTAACCTCTACACACCCTTCACACTGTAGGCCTCATCTATCAGGGCTCGGCAGGCCGCACCCGCGTCGACCCGGCCTCCCCCCCCTTTACTCCGTTTTCAATCTGCTGGGGTGCTTCCATGACAAAGCTCTTCACCACCCTGACGCTGCTGCACCTCGTCGAACGAGGCGGCCAGCTCACGCTCGACGAGGATCTTCGCCCGCACGTCCCCGAGCTCGCATCGCTCCCGATCCTCAAGGGCTTCGCCACAGCCGCGGACGGCCAGAACCCGGACAAGAAGGAAGGCGAGCCGTTACTGGAGCCCTACGATGCGCCCATGACCCTCCGCCACCTGCTGACGCACACAGCCGGGCTGGGCACTGACGTGGCCGACCCCGATTTGATGCGGTGGTCGGCGTGGGTTGGGCGCACGGCCAACGTGGGCAGCTGCACTCTTGAAGGGTGGACGGCACCGCTCCGGTTCGCCCCGGGCGAAGGGTGGTACTACGGCACGGGTCCTGACTGGGCAGGGCAGGTGCTCGAGCGCGTAACGGGCCAGCGGCTTGGAGAGTACATGGGCGAGCACGTACTGCGGCCGCTAGGGATTGATGAACGAAGCACCGGGTTCTATGTGAACAGGCTGGTTGGCAAAGAGGGAGGTGGCTGGGACGAGCGGTACGTGCCCACCGCGGAGCGGGACGGCGAGACGGGGTTGCTAAAGGAGCAGCCAAACCCTGTCTTCCCCGTCGAGCCGCAATGTGAGAGTGGGGGCGCCGGATTGTACACCAATGCGGTCGACTATGGGCGGGTCATGCAGGAGGTGCTGCGGGTGCTGGCCGGCGAAAAAGGGGTAGTTAGCACGAGCACGGTTAGGGAAATGTTCCGGCCGCAACTTAACGACAGACAGAGAGAATGGCTGATGGGCATTGTCTGGACATTTGGGTCGGCAGCGGAGATCCCTGACGGTGCGCCTGTGGACTATGGCATAGGAGGCATCATGAATTTGGAGGACGTGGAGGGCAAGAGGAGGCACGGGAGCATGAGCTGGTCTGGCATGTGCAACTCGCGATGGGTGAGTCTTCCATTATCAACGTCCTTCACATGAAACCTTACCCAATGGCTGACAAGACGTGTATGTGTAGTGGATTGATCCCGAAACCGGTATCGCTGCCGCCATGTTTGTCAATGTCATCCCTTATATGGACCCAACCGTCCTCAGGATGTACGAGGAGCTGGAGCGGGCGGTGTACGCGGAGCTCATTCCGAGTTGGCAGGCATCAAAGTGAAGATTACCATGTGAAATAGTTCTTAATGGAACATTGGTAACTACGGCAAACTCGTCACACATTTTCATATCTCATTGACACCTAAATCTAGCAAGACCTCAAAGGTGAGTGGACAAAGAAAAACAAGCCGGCTGTAGTATCATGACTCTCCCAAACGCCACTCATGCTTGATAATGTTCTCCCCTTAAAAGTCAACATATTTATCATTTCTCGCCGTCATAGTCGACCATCGTCTCCGGTACCCGAGCTCCTTCTCGTCAGCATCCCTCCAGGGGCGGCTGTATCGGTTATAATGTGGCCATCCCTGGTCGTTGGTTCTCGTCTCGGTGCCCCTCAGGATCAGCCGGTACTCAGTCACGGGCATTTCGTGCTGCCGCCGCTTCTTGTTGTCCCTCCCGCTAAACCATCTGCTTTCTGTCTCGCCGAACCCCTGAAACCCGGTTGGCTGGTCGGTCAGCTCGCCGCCGGGGACCTCGGTCAGCACGACGACGCGCCACTCACGCCGCCGGAACGCGTTGCTGCTGCTCTGCACCCGGTCGCTCAGCAGCTCATACACCTCGTCCTGCACCTTCCAATCCAGCTGCCGGATCCGCCTCTCCAGCTCGGCCGCGTAGATGACCGCATCCCAGCTGCCCCCTTCATCACCACCACTACAACGCCTGACACCCTCATTCCCTCTCTTTTCCGTGCTGGCGCCATTGCTATCGCTGGAGCCAACAAGTTTGGGCTTACAGAGCGTCCGTTGCCTTTTCGGCTGCTGCCCGGACAACCCTCCCCATAACAGGCCCCGCTTGAGCTGCTGTTGCTTCCGTGAGACGCCCGCCGCCACCGCCGCCTCGTGCATGGCCACCGTGGCCGCGAGTTCGACCTGCGAAAAATGCGTGTTGGGTACTACCGATAGGATCGAGCCGCCCTCCTGCTCTGAGGTTGACGACGATGACCACGCGGTGTCGAAGAGGCGGAACAGGGCCCGAGCGAGCAGTCCCGGCCGCCGTGGGCGCGGCGCCGGGTGGTGGTATGTTATTGTCCACGACTCAAAAACCTTCTTCTGGGTTGGGGGGAGTTGTCTGGTTATTCAGCTTCTGGTTAGTGGTCTTCTTTACTTTCTAAGGTCTAAACGCGGCACGAAGGGGATGGGAGGAGCAAGAACCTACAGAGGCTGCACCTGGCATGTTATGTCATAGTGGCGTGGGGATAGCGGAAGAGTGGTGTAGGTTGTTGGTGCGCTGCTGCTGGTCGACGGGATGCGGGATGGGAAGACGATGCGCCGGTGCTGATACGAATTCTGCGTATTGATGCTGTGCGAACGCGTCGGCCGGTATTCGTCGTCTTCCTCAAATGTTGTGCAGGTCTCCCCGGTCGAGCTGAAGACCTCTTCCAGTTCTGGGAGAAGTCGCGTCTTTTCGTCAAGATCCAGGGCTATGTCGGGTATCACGGGAAGGCTTGGAGGACGGCTGTTCGGCGCCATGGTGAGAGAGTGAGACGGCACCTCGTCGTATCAAGCACGGAAGTTCTGTTTCGTCACCCAGGGGGATGTTTTAGATAATGAATGGCGGTCGGGATACAAAACCGGCTACTAATGTTGTTGCCGACCTTCTAGAGGCAACACTGCTTTTCAGCAATATCCTAAAGGTTGAGGTTGAGATCGAGCACCCTGAGTAGCCATCAGTAGTACCGGCCTCACGGCCTGGCTTCTCAAACGTTATTATACCCACTGCACTCCAAGCTCGAATTTTCTCATTTCTTGCGGCACAGCTCATGGTTTGGCCCTGCTCCTGCTGACGACACTGTTGGTGTGGCTCTCTGTTCCATGACCACGGCGTAGAGAGAGGCGGCAATACTATTTCTGGCCAACCCCCGTTCCGCCGGGATAGGGTGAGGCGCGGAAAAAAAAATCCATTTGAACGGCAACGGCTGTAACATGTTTCAGAATCCTTCTGCCTGGGATCTGTGTGTGTTCTGCAACGTGTTGGCGACGGCTGTGCCGCTGATTCCCCCATGCGGCGCAACGCGCTGTGGGGAAACACTGTCGCCTATACCTATGTAGCAGCTCATTTGAAGAGCAATAATAAGCACCCAATACCCCAACCATGTCCCTTAGGATTTGGGTCCGAAGTGCGAGGTCCGAATTGTTTGGCCACAAGAAAAAGGAGATAAGGGTAGAAATCAGGAAGTGCAATGAAACCACCAACCAACAACTGCCATCTCTAAGCTAATTCGGACATACCAGGCAATGATGACTTCCAGATTGTCACCTGAAATTTGAAGTCAATTCTGTACAAAATATTCTTAGTAAGTAGGACTGAAAACAGAACAATTCCGAATTGCCGCACCCTCACTGTATCATGTTGTCAACCGGCTTTGTTGGTGGAAGGGGGCCTGCCCATATGCCCATACGCATTACTCATTGAGCCAGTCGCTAGTGTCCCGCAACCAAGTCTCCAGATTCTGGACGGGGGCTTCTCTCTTCAAGGCCTCGATATCCACTCCATACCCCTCCCTTTCAAAGAAGGTAAACATGTCACCCATCTCCTTCATGCCCCACATCACTCCCCTGCCGAGGATCGTCCATGTTTGCGGAAGCGGCTTGCCGACCACCCTCTGAAAGATGGCTCTTGCCTCCGTTAGAGTGAGCTCGTCGCCGGCCAGCCCGAGTGCCTTCCCGGACCACGCGGACGGGTCGCTCAGGGCCTTGGCGGCAAAGATGCCGATATCCCTCGTCGCGACCAGCTGGAGCTTGGTGTTGGGACTGAGCGCCGCATCCCACATGGCTGTGAACAGGGAGCACAGGAAGCCCGGGTTGAGGTTGTCCATGAAAGCAACGGGGCGGAGGATCGTCCAGGTGAACTTGGAGCCGCCCTCCTTTTCGGCTTTGTCGCGCAGGTAAATTTCGATGTTGTGCTTGGCGAGGAAGTGCTTGATGTTGGTCGGGTTAGTCCAGCTCTTCTCGTCGCCGCCCCGGTCAACGGAGGTGAAGACAATGTGCTTGACGCCGTGGGCGACGGCCTCGTCGATGAGCGGGATGGCCTGTTGCTCCTCCGGCACCTTGGCCCTTGGGTCAGTGACGATGAAGATGCAGTGAATCAAACCCTCTGGCTGCGAGGCGAATATGGGCCTGGGGTTGGTGATGTCGCCCTCGATGAGAGAAACGGCGCCCTTGTGATCCGAGGCCAAGCGCTTGGCGCGCTCGGATTGCGCATTACGAGTGAGGGCGAAAATGTGGAAGCGAGAGGTGCCATCGGGAAGTTCGAGGAGTGCCTTCAAGGCAGAGCCGCCTTGTTTGCCAGTCGCACCAACAATGAGGATGTTTTGGGGAGTCATGTCTGCAACGTAGGGTGTTTCTTCTGGCTGTGGAGTGATAGTACCTTGGTTGATGGTGGATGATCGTGAAAATAAAAAAAGTTGGATGTTGTACAGTACGTAGTTTATCCCGGGAAATGGAACGTTCTGAAAAGTGGACGCTTTGACGTCACGAAGTTGCTGATATCCGTGACATCCATTACCTGCTAGTTAACTACTAGTATGTGTTGAGCCTGGAGGACAACGACCGCTTAGACAGGCGCTGTAAGAAGCTATTCAGAGTCAACCTAGTGGATTGAACAGAGTGAGCAAGTCTCTCAGAAAGGTGGTAAAAAGTTGCTTGATTGATTGATGCTGTTGTTGATGGCTATCGAAGAAGGCTTAATCGGGAAGGAAGAGGGGTTGAAGTGCGGGCACCAATCAACCACCAAAGTCCGTTGAATGCAGCCATTAGGGCAGCTTCGTTCCGAGAGTATGTGCTTCCGCGTGGAGATGCCGCCGTTTTCGGCAGGCAGACGCCGCCCAATTCAGCGGTCAATCCCCAGCCGCACAACACACATTCTAAGCGTTGCGAGAGACTATATCTGCCTCCTATTCCGACAGGTGCCCTAACGGGAACTGGTTTCCGTTTTGGTTCCTCCGACAGTAAGGCATCAATATCAGACCGCTTTCCTAAATGGAACAAAGCTTCACCACCTGCTCAGCTTCGCTCGCCTAATCAGGTTGCCGTCCCAGGCACACAAACACCCATGATACGATGCACACCATTCGCGCTGCTGCCTTGGAAGAAGCGGATATTGACTAAGACGGACCAGCTGGCGGCAATACAACGAGGAGCTGGACACGACGTACGTATCGCGGTCAGCAGCTTAGCACGGAACGGCGTTATAGGAATTAGCGGAGCTATTACGCTGCCGGCATCTGTTTATGGCAGTCCAAAGCTTGAGACTTTTTCATCCACGCTCGGCATAAGATCAGAACAAAGCCCATACTCTGGAGAGCTTGCATCGACAGGACGTGCTCTAAGCACGCTGCCAATGCTCAAATTTAGCAGTATCATGCTGTCAACAAGCAATAGAGCGGCTGTTCTTACCCTTCGCCAACCTCGACAGCAATCGGGGCAACAGCATAATTATCCTCCACATATGAGGCTATCAGAGTACTACGGAGACGCAGAAATATGGTGACGATACAAGGCTCCCTACCAAGGAAGAACAGCGCTGCCGTCAAATCAGATAATCTACCAATCAGATCAGATACAATCAGTCAGATATCCTACATTTTAGGATACAAACAGTTAGTTACACACTTCCTAGTTTGATTGTTAGCTGACAGATATGGGATATGGGGGTAGGTTCGGATTATATATAACCCGATGTATTGGTCAATCACATTAGGTTAAATGGACGCCAGAGAACGCGTGTGGTTTTGTTGAATTGAACAGTGGACCCAAGAGTAGTGTGCTGTGGTGTTGCGGGAGACTATATCTGCCTACTGTTCCGACAGGTTCCCTAACGGGAACTGGTTTCCGTTTTGGTTCCTCCGACATGTGGAGAGCTGGGAAACTGCGCTCCACAGCAATCAGGGGCGCTTGGCAGAGCACGTGTTTCACAGGGATAAGAAGACTAGCGATGGGTAGAAGGAACAACCAACACTCTGATCGTTCAGAAGCCTCCCAGAAATCAATTGACCACTGTTGGATGCCCTGGAGCACCCGAAACCACATCCTCAAGCCTCTATCATTTAAGTGTAACCGTGGAGTCGTGGCTGTTGGCTTTCCAACAGGTTGACGCGTCGATACACGCCAACACCAGGGCGTACTATCACCCAACTCTACCACGACTAAAAGCATTTCCGTCTTAACCGCCTATCTATAATTCGATTTTGTTGAGTTAGACTTGCTTCTGTTTATGTCATGGCTTTTACAATCTTCGGTGTGCCCGTTCCTTCTTCGGTTATCGCCCAATTGGCCCCTAAAGATTCTGGAGCCGGTCCACTTGACGGTATCACGATCGCGAAGCGGAGAGGGCGCCGTTTCATTTCTACCGACGTTATCGTACGCAAGGGAAGCTCGAGGTAGATCTAGTTTGATCAAGGACCACAGGATCTTCCTTACCGATCTAGTAGGTGAAGTTACTCCTGGTAAGTGTGACGGAAGGCGCCCCCCAGGGTTGGGGTTGCGGCCACACTTCCGCATTGGGACTAGCCTCTGACAGAGCTGTGCCTTGTATTGTATTCTACTTTTTCCTCTTCTTTTCTTCAGCTTTCGATTCGCAGAATTGAGTAGTATTGACAGCGCCAACGAGCCTCGTATCTATGCTGCTCGTCTCTCACAGTAAGCCGTTGATCTAGATACCTCGCTCCCTACTAACGTCATAAAGTTGGAAGCTTCTGGTTCTATAGACACTACGACAAAACACGTTCTACGACCTTCTTTAATACCGCCTCTACTTCATCAGCAATGACCTATCTTCGGAAGAAGCATCGTATCCTTAGATCATCGTCAGAAGGCCCCTTAATAATAACTTTGGATGCTCCCTTAGTGCGACGATTGACCAAGCAGCACTGCAATGACCAGTTGACCAACCTCCCATGAAAGGATGTCGAGTTGCAAGTCAACACTTGCAATCCAATTGCAGTACATATTCAGGATAGCCCGTGCTGGCTTCGCAAGGGCTTTGGAAAAACGTGCCGGGTAGCACCTAGTACCCGGTGGGGATGCGGAGGACGTTGATGCCCGCGGCGGCCAGCTTGTCGATGTCGGCGGGCCGGATGTAGGTGACGTACCGCTGCTCCAGCGTCGGGCCGCAGCGGGAACCCAGATTGACGCACAACTCCCACTCATCCCGGGCGTTGCCGCCGTACTGGGCCTAGAACCCGGGGTCGATGACGGCCTCCTGATGGAGCCAGCCTCCCAGGTTGACCCCTCTGGCACGGAATGTTTTCCAGTCAAGGTAAGAGGAGGGCGGGGCTGCGAATGCTTTATTGGGCGCCCAAGAAGAAGAAGAAGAAGAAGAAGGAAACAACAGCAGGGTTGGACAACATCATGTAAAAGAAGGTTGAGAGGACGGTTCCGAGCAAGGAGTTGACGAGGTTCCAGGTTGTTGCATGGGTAGGAGGTACCTATGGACTAGATACCTGGTCGAGAGGGCTCCTCTCGATTATTTACTCTACGCCCTGGAACGAGTTCCTCCGCATATGCGTTCTAAGTCTTCGCTCTTTTCGGTTCCGTGAGATTGAAGTATCGGTCTTCTGAGGCGTTGATACCGAAGTGAAGGGATTACCCACAACCATGGATTGCGTCTTCTGGGGCCCCACAACTCGTGTAGCCAGGCATGGTCAAAGGATCTTCTGGGGTACATGGACATCGGGGTTGATGCGTCCGAACTCGGGCCATCTCTACGGATTACATCCTGCCCAGACTAGCGAGGGTGTCTGAGTGATCCCTTGTTGTGGCATCGGGAAGTGGAGGACGTACACCCGGCAGATAGAACATGGGGCCCTTTGGACACTGATACGACACCAACGCCTCGCCAATTTCCGCAATTACTGTGTCCTCGATGGTCAGGCGCCTGGTCCTGACTGCATTGTGGTTCATCACATGAGTAGTCCGCGCAGCCTTTGAAGCGAATCTCGCTTGGCAAGCCTTGCAAGCAGAGAGGGTTGCTTCTCCTACAAGAATCCCTCGGTGGGGCGTCCCTTATCTCTACAGATGACGCGGGCTGACCCAGAGTGGGAAGACGCTG
>MU857627.1:0-249838 GCA_033296725.1 Corynascus novoguineensis
TCTCCCGCGCACCTGCTCCCACCTCCTGAGTGTTCTTTCCTAGTAAATTCAACACATTGCCACAGCTTCGCAGCTAACTATCTGTGAGTCTCCATGAATATACATTGGGTACAGGTCAGTCGTCTTGGTAGTTGTCCGTCCCCATGATAACTAGCGGTTTCGCAATTATTCCGTGATCGATCTCCGAATGACTTTCACGCATAGAAGTTTACGTCAATTATTTTTAAGTAGTTACCTAAGAGCCAAATTACCACAAGGAAAAATCTATGGCTTCACCCTTAATGTAACCACAATGCCCCATCCGGTCTTGCTCTTCCATAAACCAAAGTCATTCTCCCACCGGAATGTGACCTCCTCCGCCCTCACCGTCATCTTGATCGCGTCGTCTTCGCCCGCCGACCCGGGACTCGACAGGGCAGGCGACACAGGTGATGGTAGCCCGGGCGAGGCCCGCTCCGCCGCCTTCTTTCGACTGCTTCCGCCTAGCCCCCAGCGTCCCCACCCCGACTTCTCCTTTTCGACCGCCCTATTCTCCACCACTGAAGCCTGGACGTGCTTCCGCTCGAGGTTCGGCTCGGGCCGCAGGTACGCAGCCAACCGCCGTGCCATTTCTTCATCTTTGAACCACCACTCGCCCTCCTCCTCAGCCGGAGCTGCATCGCGGCGACCGCCTCCGTCGTTCTCGAAGCTGTCAAACCGGCCCCATTCCTCAAAGTCAGTCTTGATCGCCTGCCTCAGACTACTTTCGGCCCCACTCCGATTTCTATTCCTACGCCGACCGTCCAGTTCGTCATCGTCATCAAGAAACCCGCCCTTTTCGTCCCCAAATCCCTTGAGGATCCTCAGCCCCCTCGCGACAGCCACCCTCCTGGCTCGGACAATCTCGCCCTCGCGCTCTCTCTCGGCGGCTCCGCTCATGCCGGCCGCGGAGGGCACGGCTGACGAGGGGACGAGGGTCAGCTCGGCGAAGGAGGAGGAGTGGTAAGAGGAAGAGCCTAGGCGCGAGATGATGTCGTCGCGGGCAAGGAAGGCTTCGACGTGCGGAACCAAGAGCGCGATCAGATCGAGTTCGAGGGCGGCCTGGGCCGTCTGACGGGCGAGGTGAGAGGCGCGCAGGCGGGCGGGGAGGGTGCGCAGGTGAGTCGTCAGCGGGGACGAACCGCCGCCATCACCGCTACTTGCTGAATTCAAGCGCGGGGAAAAGGTCCCTGTGCTGGTGCTCGATACTTTGTGAGAGGTGCCGGTGGTGTCTGGGGAGAGCGCGGAGGAGGTGAACCGCGAGAGGGAGGGGGAGGAGGCGGAGGTGGCTTCAGTGTATGTGGGCGGCGGGAGGTCTTCTGTTGGGAGGCCCATGATGAGGGGTTGCGGGACGTTTGTGTATGAGATGCTGATAAATGGAGCGTCGATATGGTGGTGCTCAAACAGATCGAGTCAAGGTATTGAGAGGTTCCAGAGTGGTTCCTTCGTTGGTGTCGTACGGACCCGTCCAGATCGCCAAGGCTCCAAGATGCGAAAACGATTCTGAGACCCGTCGTCGATGTCGAGATCCTTTGATCCTTGAATAACAGATTCGCCTCTCTGTCGCTCCGGCGAAGACGCGAAACAGGCTATACAAATGGACAGCCGAGATATCGCCGAGATAACCGCGGGAATATGTTTTCTGGCTTTAGAGAAGGAGCGTTCAATATCTCTAGTTGTTGTTATTACGGAGTGCAGGATTTCCCACGTGAGGTTCCCATCCGGGGCTGTGTGGGCTCCGTGGCGGGCAGGCCAAGGCACGGCAGGGTCGAGTGGGGCCCTGTCAGGCTAGTTTGTAGGTGGGGACCCACCAAGAGGTGCCTGGCGCAGGCCTAGAAGCATGTGAGTGCCTCGTGCTTTTCGGGCTCGTTTCCCCGGATGGAGGCCGGGGACGGCACGGGTGTAATCGGGGGAGGGGGAGAAGGGGGGGGGGGTTGTTCATTATGCTTGGCATCGGCCATCGGCGCGTGTAAACCGACTTCCCGTCCCGCGAAAGCAATGCAAGTCAATCGACGAAAGAATCCAAGTTGGGACTTTCACAACACCTTTCTTCGGCAAGTACGGACCGTACGGGCCGAGCGTAAGTGACTGACCGCTGATTGTCCACAATAGCAATAATGTAGCCATGTACTCAATGATATGAATCGAAACATGCATCAACACGTGTTGCGAGGATCGATGGACGGATTCAAGAATTAGCTAAGGCCTCGCCGTTCTAGCACCGCGCTAAGCTCTTCAGGCTGACCGTGTCGTTTCTTTCGGTTACTCGATACGGCAGGTTCGGTGAACCGCTGAACCTCCGCGGAGGCTTTTGGACACCGAACCACCGAACCTGCCTTGAAATGATTGTGCATAGTCCTGATGTGATACAGAATTTGAACAATCTCCTTTCCAGATATGCCTTGCAGCGCAAACGAAGGCGTTTTGGCGCATGTTGGTGTCCTGGTTGATTGATTGCTTCGTATTTCCGTATTAGCGGTGTATTGGATAAAGCCCAACCGCCGGCATGGATTGGGCACTTGTGCGCTAACCGCAATCGGCAACCAGAATCGCTAATGGTCGTATCCTGGGCTTATCTAGCGGCTTTAACTGGCTGAGCACTGCCAATTGTACTTCTACTGAGAGGCTCAGCCACAATTCTCTGCTCCCCAAGGGAATAAGGCAGACACCAATTCCGCCAAGCGTTTCCGCCATGTGCCGCCATAGCCGTGCGCTGGTCATTCGATTGCCATTCTAATTTGTTTGAGTGCAAGCCAAGATACAGGCGAAGTCCAGGTCGCAGGGCTGTGTCTCAAGGCGCCATCAAGGTATGGGGGTGATCTTCGGACAGTTCGGCGCAGAGCCTCGCAATCGGCATGCCGTCCCATCTCGGATTATGTGTCTGAAGCAATGACAGCCCAATACTTTGGGAAGTATTTAAACTTTACTAACCCCCCTGTGTATGTTCCGAGATGTCTGCATTATAAGATCAGCATCCGTGACTAGACTCTTCTCGGCCACCTGCAATCTTTACCAGGTGCCTGGAACCTCAACTCTTCTGTATTACCATCGATTTGTTCTGATTAAGCACTGGGTCTCCCTGAGACAGCTTTCTGCCGACTTAGCGACCACGACATCAACGTGCATTTACCTTATCATCCGAAAACCCCGCTTTCACTAAATAGACGTCAAGATGGCCTCTTACAGGATTGCCGCGCCCGATGAGTACCTTGCCATCACCGGCATGGGAGTCAAGAGCGGTATGTGGAGTTATATCCAGCTGGCACGCTTCGGACCGCACTAACATTCGCAAAGTCAAAATCACAAAGGCAGCATGGGTCTGGCCCTTCCAACGATGCGTGCGTTTCAGCGTGCAGCCGCACGACTACGCCATGAACCTCCAGGCCATGACCAAGGAGAAGCTGCAGTTCCTTCTTCCTGTCGTCTTCACCATCGGCCCGGACGTCAACCAGCGCGGCGCCAACACAAGGCGGTTTGCCGGCGACATTGACCCGCATGCGGGCGCCAGTAGCGAAGGGGCCCCTGTGGATGAGTACCGTCGGGAGGACCAAGGTGACGCACTGATGAAGTATGCCATGCTGCTAGCCGACTCTAGCAACTCTGGCAAGGGCGCCGACAGCCACCAGTTCGTGGAGAACATTATCAAGGGCATTATCGAGGGCGAGACGCGTGTCCTCGTGTCGAGTATGACCATGGAGGAGATCTTTACCGAGCGCGAGGTCTTTAAGCGCCGCATCTTCCGTAACATCCAGACCGAGCTCGACCAGTTTGGGTAAGTCATCTACAGCTCACTTAAAAGGGTTTCATGTCAGCTGACCAAGTTTAAACGTCCAGATGTAAAATCTATAACGCAAATGTACGTATTTTGTTCCCTTTCGTCGTTATTTTGCGACCCCGAGGGGTGTTGGCTTGGGTTGTTTGAAGCTTGGTAGCTTTGGTATTATGGGTGCTTCCGTGTTTGGTGGACCCCCAATCCAGAACCACTGAACCCTGACCCTTACTCTGATACCCCTATTTCGCATCACGCCTTTCACCCTGCAGATGCTAACCACAACAATAGGTCAAAGAGCTCAAGGACGCGCCCAACTCGATTTATTTCGAGTCTCTCAGCCGCAAGGCCCACGAGGGCGCGACGAACCAAGCTAGAATCGATGTCGCGGAGGCTCAGTTGCGCGGCAATGTCGGCGAGGCGAAGCGCAAGGGCGAGCAGGAACGTGAGATCGCAAAGATCCACGCCGAGACAGCGGTCCAAAAGACGGAGCGTGATATTGAGCGGGCATCGGCCGAGGCTGTGCTAGCCACGCGCAAAACAGAGCTCAACCGGGACGTTGAGATTGCTCGCATCGCGGCCACCCGCCGGACTGAGGCCCAGGATGAGGAGCTCAAGCGCGAGGTCCAGATCAAGCGTGCCGCGGCTGAAATGGAGCGCCTTCGCGCAACCGACGTCGTCAAGGCAACCATTGCGCGCGAGTCGCAGCAGCAGGCGGCTGACGCCAAGGCCTACGAGATCGAGGCTGAGGCGCGCGCCAACTACGAGAAGCAAAAGCAGGACGCCGAGGCGGCCGCGTACAAGACGGTGCAAGAAGCCTCGGCTTGGAGCGAGGCCGCCATCAAGAGGGCAGAGGCTGACCGGCAGGCGAGGATCAAGGAGGCTGAGGGTCTGGCCGCCATGGCGGACGCCTACGCCCGTCTGGGCCAGGCCTTTGGCGGTCCTGCGGGCTTGCTGCAGTACATGATGATCGAGAAGGGCACCTACGTCGAGCTGGCCAAGGCCAATGCCGAGGCCATCCGCGGCCTGCAGCCCAAAATTAGCGTCTGGAACACGGGCGCCGAGGCGGGCGCCGCCGCCGCCGACGGCACCGGCCACCCGAGCAACATCGCTACCATGAGGAACATCTACCAGATGCTGCCGCCCCTCATGACCACTATCAACGAGCAGACAGGCATCACCCTGCCCGAGTGGCAGTTTGGCCGCCTGGCCAATCAGATGTCCCAGGCCGAGCGGAATGAGGAGCAGCCCAACGGCAAGCCCTAAAGAGTTGAATAGACCATATTTGGTGGAGAATGCAGGAAACGAGGAAATGAAGTCGAAACTCGGGGCGGAAGGAATACAGTGCCCACGACAGACAGTCTTTTCTCGGTCAACCAGGCCGCCTGTTTTGCTATGTTGCTTTTTTACTCAGTTTTTTCAGGGGCAGGAGGCGTTCGGTTTCTGTTTGGCAAATGCAGCATACCCCTAGGCAGTCGATTCTGTTTGCTTCTCTTTTGTTTGCTTGATTTAACAACACCTCACCGAAGAAATTGTCCATTACTAGTTTCAAGGTAGTACATCGTAGCTATTACGAGCATACCATCAAATTCATCATGTGATTAACCTCGCAGCCTTGCATCTTGCATTTCGAGTTGTGGAGTGCGAGACAGGGAGAATAAATGGAAATAGTCACCAAGACTGATGGACACAGCCCTGCCAAAGGCTAACCTGAGAAGGAGCGGAGTATAGTCAATCCCACGAGATTATGTCTACAACCAATGCTCGGCATGATGCATTAAATCTGAACGCTGCGGAGCTTGCAAGCGTGCCAATCTCCTGTGAGTTCTCAGGCGTACTCGCTCAGAACCTGGTTGTCCTGGAAACTAGAGTTAAATAATTGTAAGGGGTTTGAGGTTAGGAAACAATCTTTTACGATAGTTATCCACATTTCTCCAGATAACGTTAGATAGACACAAAAGTAGATAGACACAAAAGTCAATGACCACGTAGAGCCGTTGCGCCCGCTAGCAACGAAGCCGCTCCTAACTCAGCAACCATGTACAACAATTCAATCCATATTTCATTATATTTGCCATTTCCGCCAAACGAAGCGCTCCTCCATCTATATTAGGGATATCAAGGTATATCGGATATATTCAGACAACTCCCAAACATGGCTACCCCCGGTGAGTATCTCACAGAGCAACCACGCCAGCAAGGCTGATGGCAAGGGCAGCAGCCATAGCCTTAACGGCACTTGCGCTGGTTCCAGCAGCGGCGTTGGCGTTGGCGTCGCAGGAACCGGTAGCGCTGGCAATCTTTTCGGCCCCGCCGGTGATGGAAACTTGGTAGCGGTGGAAGTCGGTGCCAGTGATGGCCGCCGAGGTCTCAATAACAGTCGAAGTGTCGTCAACGGAGGCAGACAAGCTGTAGTCACACTCCGCAGCGGTGGTACCCCTGATATTGCAGGACGCGGCGATGAGCATTTCGGCATCGTGACCCGCGACGTTTGTCGTTGTGGCGTATTCGAACAAGTACAAGTTTGCGCCTTCGGTGACGGTCAATGTCTATTTAGATATTTGAGTTAGATCAATGCCTCCCTTTTCCCACGACGACGAGTTTGTGATGCGTACAGGAGCAGCGGAGCCACAAATGTTAGATCCAACAATGCCGCCGCTGACGCTAGTGCATTGGAGGGCGTAAACGGCGTGGTCCTTGCAAGCGTTTACAATCAAAGCAGCGTAGGAGGCCCTGCGACTGAGAGAACCGTCGATAAAGAGCTCGACATGATTGCCTGAGCCTGTGCTGTTGTCGGCTGCGGCAGCGAAGCTAGCCAATGCGAGGGGCGGCACCGCCCTGCCAGAGCCCGAAGCCTAGTAAGGAAACTCTCTGTTAGGCAAGGTACATTTAGTGTGAATATGATCTGTATAAGATCAGTAGCTATGTGAGTCATCTAAGAACAGCCATTGATGCCTTAGTTGAGTGTGTAGCAAGGAGCGCCTCCCGCGGCCCCGAACAGCAACAGCCAGATTAGTCTCTGTCACGCCCACCTTAATCCTCGCGGGGGATTTGCGTCCATCCCACTAAACTAGGCACTCCCACAAGTAGCTCTCTGGAGTGGTTCTGAAGATTTCTAATATCTAGTACATCTGTATATGCCCTGTCAAGGCTCATAGCACCGAGGAACAGAGCAACTTGTTCCTGGAGCCCATCAGACACCTGCATCACGTAAAGCGGGTATGGAACTCGGCCAAGGATTTGATCATAAGGTAATCGCAGACGGGGGACTGATTTCAGGTTCTAAGGTACATGGTAACTAAGCTGAAAGGATTGCAAATCGAGCGTGGCACGGAAAGTGTGGTTTCCGGATTGCAGAATACGCCATCCACATCTCAAACGACTAGTTAGCGATAATTAACCTCGGATGGTGACGAACTTTATGACCGCGGGATGAAAAGCTGTTTGACTACAAGGTTGCGAGGGAAACAGCAATTCGTCTGGCGATCTGAAAACCCTTGTCTTCCTCGGTCCAGTTTGAGCTTAAATTTTAGCCTCATTTCTTTGGGTTTTGTGGACTCGGCCCAAAAAAACATGGATCTGCTCCAGGCAAACCCGGTACGACTGCCGCCATATTACGGAACGCTTAAACGGGTTCTCTGTCTCGCCGGTTCAATACGTCGGCGAATACCATTCACCCGCAGACAGTGGGCCTAGAAGAAGGGTATGGGAGAAGGTCGGTAGAAGAGGAAGATGAAGATGAAAGGCCGGCAGATATCTGAGCGGTGGATAAAGTGGTGTACGAACAGAGCCACTGTACTGCACGCGGTATATATGACTGCAAAATAGCAATACAGAGCTAATACAACTATTTGCAGCGATTCTAGCAGTATAGCGACTTGTAGCCAGGGTTGCCAGTTGCACCTGGATGTATACGGATATACGGGACACAGCATCGTACCAAGTATCATTGACACCGCTGGCGACGTACCATCATAGAGACACGCCAATATTTATAAGCTGTATCGAGGGAAAGAGCATTGACAGGATGCTAATAGTATAGCATAGAAGTCTAATGGTGCAAAGACGGTTCTGGAGGATAAGCTGTTCATACGGAAGCGAGGCTCCTTACTCCGCTCTTCAATGTGTATACATCATTACACATTAAGGACACAGAAATTGAAGATTCGCTTCAACAAAGAACAGACAGGCTGTTCTCTCGGCCACCACCTGTGTGTGATGCACCATGCCCCGCATGCCCATTTGAGAGACCTGCGAGGCTGCGCTGAATTTTTGAACTAGACAACGAACTATCGAATTTGTAATAGGTAACACCATCAGCACGACAAAGAGGCATGTTTATTCCTTGCATCCAAAGTCAGGCTCCTCCCTAGGTACTTAGGTGTTGAGGTGCCTCTCAAGGGTGAAGTGATCTTACTCAGCCTGCTGCCAAGCAAGGCGTTTGTTAGTTTGTGGTGCCTCATTCATCAGCAGGCGCCCATAGGCATTTTCGGCGTTATTGGTGGTCTAATTCTGAGTTTCCCTTTTTGGTTTTATCAATCACAACAGGTATGTGTCGTGATATCCATGTCAAGCAAACTTATAGCTCAATACCTTGTTCTTATTTTAGCGTTGGAGAGTAGACCCGTATCAAGGCTCATCCCCTTTTCTCTGAGACAAGAGAAAAGAAGGAATGAACAGAAGGAGGAGAGAAGGAGCAGGAGGGGGAGGAACAAAGGATTTTAATAGAACGGTTAATCAAGGTATAACTCTACAAAGGCACTTTTTCTCCCTTCTCTTTCTGATAGCTGTTCAGTTTATGTCTCAGTTACCCACTCACGTACAAGCATGGATTGACTTAACGTTATAACTACTATAGTTTGGATTTATCCTGTACTCTTCGTGGACTAGTCATTATAAGGCATATGGTCTGGCTAGGAGGGTTCTATTTGAGAAAGATATAAATAGTTAACCGAGAAAAGGAAGACAAGAACATAAGAAACAAAGATAACTAACAATACAGAGAGAAGACAAAACTGCATTCACAATACGGACCTCGAATTATTGAGTTCAGCTCTTTGATGGATCAAACAAGGATCTAGGCGTGCGGTGACTCGTGGAACATTAAGGACAGGATGCTGCAAGCCACCTCAATATTGAGCAAATATTGGCCTAGGCATGTGAGCAGTCCCAAAACGGAACATTACAAGCCCCCGCAACCCCAGGTGCTCCTGGGAAGGATATATCCTGCGGGAACCAAGAGAGGATTTTTCCCAGGAAGGAGCAACGAACTACACCTGCTTCACAGCACTGAATTAATTGATTCTACTACTAAAAATCTTTTATCTTGTGAAAAACCGTGGAATCGTGGCTATTGGCCTTCCAACACCCTTATAGCTTGTTGTGTAACGGTCTCAGGGAGTATATTTGCAACTAGCTGATGACGACTCTACGAGTATACCAAGCTTGGAGGAGGAAGGAGAAGAGGAGAGAAAATTCTGAAATCGCGAGCCCTAAAAAGGAAAAGGCGCGTTGACCAGTTGGTCTGTACGCGATTGGGAATAGCTTCATCTTGTGGTTGGGTTCCCAAGGTTGGGAAGGCCGAGGGTAGCCGAGGCCTGTCCCGGGCCCAGCCCGTTACATGTTGACCCCGACGAAGAAGCATCTAGCCTCACCGTTATTGATTCGCTCATATGCTGGTTCCTCGTTACAAGTTTCTTCCTCAACGAATTTACCATTTCTGTCTGAGGTCTCATGCATATCATTGTCTACCTAATTGTCCGTGATCCCACTCCTGTAGCACGCAGAATGGGACAGCTTTTTACACACCAATCATCAGGCTATCAACGTCTCAGCCGTGTGAATTATAAATAAACCCCATGTCTGCGAGAAGACGGCAAGAGGGCCGCTCATGCGCAACCCTGCGCCACCATGGCGCTACTATTGACATGTCGGCCAGGAAAGTTCCTGTGTTGTGTGGTCCTGAATTCCGGGCAGTCGTGCTTGTACCTCTCTCGGTGTAAAGTAAGGCTTTGATGAAAACCGCTAACGCATTTCCTTGCGGAGCTGCATCAGGGAATCCAATAAGATGCCAGGGGTCACCGGAGGGCTGTACGTGCGTCATAGAGTTTAAACCGTTTAGCTATCAGGCTCTCCAACTCCTGTGAGCGGTACGCCATGACTTGGCGTATCCAGCCCACACTTTGCATACAGGAATGAAAGACGAACTCTAGTCTGCAACAAACTACTTGTGATGAAGTAGTTTCTCTTCTGATGGGTGGTCGATTGACGTAGATGATGATACGGATCCGTAAACTTCTCAAACACTCAAGAATAAAGAATTGAGAGAGAATGAAGGTATCATTTGGATGTGACGGCATAGTGCAGGCCGCAGATGGCGTCCTCGGTAAGCGCGCGGGAGGGGCAGAAATACATGCACTTTGCATGTATCGTCGCAAGGGTGGCGGTCTGACCACGACAGAAACGGCAATGGTCCATTTTCAGCCGCTCACCCTGCTCTTCCATAATCTCCCCCAGCTTACCCCGCTAGTTTGTTGGAGTAGGGGCCCAATGTTCGAGTAAGTGAGCCAATTCACAAATCCAGAACCCACCGATCTTCACGTCTTAGATGTCATCATGTCGTTGTATTCTCCGATGCCGTTCGATTGCGACCTACCCACTGTCTTCTCCTTGGCGCGCTCCGTCGCGGCCGACCTGTCTCGCGGCCCTGAAGCGTTCATACCAGGAGAAGGTGTTATCAATGCCCTCATCCTTGAGCTCGACGGGCTGCGACGCTTCTGCTCCGCCAGCGACGGCCGGGCAAGCGGCGTGGACGATTCCTCACTAGCAGCACACCTGCTTCCGTGCCGTGTTGCCCTCAAGAACATGCTCGACATACGCCAGAAATACCCAGATCAGACCATGGGGTTTGGTGACAGTCTCAGGTGGAAACGGGACGAGAAGCGGTTTGAGAAAGAGATGGCGGTACTGCGACAGGCAACGACGCAACTGCGCGAGACGAGCCAGCTATTGCAGGCCACAGCAGTCAACTCACAACCTCGTGCAGGCTCAACGACAGCTGGGGGTTTCAATTCTCATGTTTCGGTTTCGATTGCTCATGGAGGTCCTGCAATTTCCCAAGTCTCCCTTTCCCGCAGCTCGACAGCAAGCCTCCAGAGGATGACGGGAAGTCAGACTACAGGAGATACAGCTACGTTGCCCATGTGTCCTCGTGGGTCCGGCTGTCGGGAGCCGTATTGTCATCAGGAGTACAACCACCCTGGAGCACCTAAATGCGAAGACGGGAGGAACTGTTGCAAACAAGATTGCCCCAGATGGCACCCCAAATCCCCCCATTGTCCCTATGGCCCAAATTGCCCAAAGGTCGAGTCTGGCTGCACCAAAGCTCATCCATGGCCTCGGGTTTCACAGCAGCTCACTGGTCGTCGGCATCCGCAAACGACTGAGACACAGCACGCACAAACAAGGGATGGAGGATATTGGGTCTCGAGATCTTCCTCATTCTCCTCTGCTCCAACGCTGATCACAGGTAAAGTCGCTCACGCTGATTCAAGTTGTTTGCCTCTCGTATTGGAATGAGTCACTTCTGACCTGGAAGAAGTGGTGTCTACACAGAGTGAGACGAGCTCCCCCGAACAGGGTTGGTGTCGAAACAGGTTCAGCTGCCCCGGCTACAACGGAACATGTCCGTACAAACATCCGCGAAGGGCGCCATGCCGCGATGGAAGCGCATGTACGAGAGGGTCGGCCTGTACCTATGACCATACTCCACCCGTGCAATCTCAGGCGCCAAATGCTGCCCTAGGAATCGCAGAGTTGCCTGCGTCGAGGCGGTACGAGTAGAAAATGAACACAGGCTTGCTTTGGTGGCGCGTTTACTCATATCTGTATCAGTGACTCTGCAAATTAATAACAGGACAGCCACAGAAATTGCATGTTGTAGCTGTAAAAGTCTGCGACCCTGGGTTCAGCTCAGATGTGGAAAATTGTGGCACAAGCTAAATGCTCAAGGAATTACCCGACAAGATTTTCTTGCCTCAACGAGTCCTAGGCCACAGAGCAGCAGGACAGGCGCTTTAAAGAGCATACAAAAATGTTGAATTGCGTGAAGCGAACATGAACTTAGCCAGGTTATGTTAAGTTCTTGAATGGGTTCCTGGTGTTGTATGTTGTCTTGCCCCAAGAGAAGATGTA
Organism: Corynascus novoguineensis; assembly: GCA_033296725.1. Lineage (NCBI taxonomy): Eukaryota > Fungi > Ascomycota > Sordariomycetes > Sordariales > Chaetomiaceae > Corynascus > Corynascus novoguineensis. The sequence continues at coordinate 11,981 of MU857627.1, forward strand.
GTTCGAGTTAATTGGGATTCAATCTAATCAACTGTAGAGCACCTACTTATAGTCGACCCATCAATGAGTCATGGGTAGAGCTAATCATAGTTTAACTAAAGTGATATAGTTAACTAGAGTTAATAGAACATTTCTAGAGAGTGTTCAAAAGTTCTACCAACTTTGCGGACTCTACCTAGTCCCGTGCCCCAGAACACCAACTTGAGTAACATGTATCGTTTCGTTATATCTTGGGCATATAAAACCCTAGATCGCCAAATCGACGACGCATATCATCTCACAGGAATTCTTGATTCTAACCCGGCACATCAGAGTGATAAAACCTTCCGCTCAGGACTAATAGGCGACGGCTAACTGCTCAAAGGAGTACTCCTACCCAACACCCGGGGTACAACATCGAAGAATACATATACCTTAGGCAGTAACTAGTGTCTGAACACGTGTTCACTTCAGCGAAGGCAACAACGAGGTCAAGTTCAACCTCCAGAGGCATTCGGTGTTCAAACAAGGGGATGCTGGCGTTTGTAGATAGGTATATTTGAAACGATCAAGCGGGAAAACCTTCTAAGCTAGCTTCAAAAGAGGGATATTTTTGACAAAACGGGATACTTAGTTTCAGGTCGTTTTCATACTTCGCTGTTTGTGTAACAGTTTTAGGGCGTACATTGCAACTAGCTGATGACGACTCTAGAGTATATCAAGCTTGGAGAAGGAAGGAGAAACAGAGAGAAATTCTGAAGGTTGTGGGCCCTAAAAGGAAAGGGCACGTTGATCTGTGCGCAATTTGGGAATAGCTTCATCTTGTGGTTGGGTCCTCTGGTTAGGGAAGGCCGAGAGTGGCCGATGCCTGTCCCGGGCCCAGCCCGTTACAGTTTGGTCTAGCAGCTCGCAAAAGCTCTGCTTTAGGGGTAAATTTAAAGGTCGGTTCTTGGCTCAAGGGAAGTTGTTGGGTCTTAGAGTGAGAATGATTTCAATTAGACGATGCATTATGGACCTAGGTAGGGGCGGACGAGTTGTTACCCGATTCCAACCCAGGAAATGTTGAGTGAATTGCCAAGTCAGATCTAATACCTAGGCAGTGGATAAGGTCTAAAGGTAGGTATCGTATATATTACAAAGCTCCTACAGCACGTAATTTTCAATCTGACACCGTGGTAGGACGTTGACAACGTGTACTGTTGGGTGAAGCTTCTTGACGATGGTTCGAAACCTCGAGTTTAGGTTTCCAGAGCGTGACCAAAAAGTCTTGCGATTTGTCCACAAAGCACCCAGTGTGCTTATGCTGTGCCTTGAGAATATTGCCTGAGCGTCTGTCTACAGCGTTAGCAGCCTCACTAACACGTCAATGGAAACGTAACAAATCCTGCACACCAAAAGCACCTTCTATGGACCTTATGATCATAATATTCTAAGTCAAGTCGAACGTGACAGACCTCCATGAAACGCATTTTCCCCGCCATTACGCCTTACGATAATGGCTCTTCAGCCTTTCTTTTTTTTTTTCTTTTTTTTTGGCATGGGCGAGTCATTGGTGGCACTGGTTACACTTAGCTTTGCACATCAAACACAGAGAATGCCCTTCCATGTTTCAATCTCATCGATCATCCAGTACCAGGCCCCCCAGAGGTACGATAAGAACTAGGCCGTTTTCCCAAAGCAGTGAGTTGACATGAAGTTGAACTTATATATTTGTTTGTAGGCAACCTAGAGAGAATCCAAAAAAATAGTGAATAAAAGTGTAATCACTCTAATTCTCCTCCTCTCTATTGTTATGTTTTGTAATATTCTTCTTTCGTCTTTCTCTTTGTTGTACCTTCCCCCTTGATCCATTGGCCTCTCTTCTTCCTTGCTTCTTAACTTTTCCCCAGCCTCCTTTCCTTATTGTCTTTCCCAGGGGAAATATAAATGAACCTAGATATGTTTCAAACTAGGCTGAAATGTAACGTTATAGTCAACCAAATTTATCAAGTAACTGTTTATAAGATAGTTATAACAAAATACACTTGTTTCCTAGCATTCTTGACCGAGGGCTATTGTTAGGCATAGTGAGTTTGTCTAAAACAGTGACCTTTAGAAATCACATTGTCATATGTATCCACAGCTTCCTCCGTAACTGGTACATTAAGGAGCCGTGTGTAAAGAGTATACACTGGTGCTTATGCGCGTTCTTTCTAGGACCTTCCTCACCATCAGAAGAATCTGGAAGTTGGTCGATACCTTGCAGCCGGAGGTTATGTTAGGACCGGAAAGAAGTATGGCCGGAGCCGGCTGGCGAGAAAGGGTCGAACCGAACCGGGGGATATGTGGGGCGAAGGAGCGACGAGTAGCGACGACCACGATGGGCTCAGCACCTGCATGTCTTGATCGCGGGGTTGAAGACGAGGGGAAATCAAAGAATCTGAATTACAGAGCGGCATCCAAAACGAAGAGGAGAAGGGAAAAGTAGAGTTCGGAGTGAATTCATCTCATTGCTTGCCTGGCGCTATTTCCAACATGCTCACTGTCCTTTTCCCCGTAATATCACCATTTTTACTACCGACCCATCAAGGCCTCTCTAATTTTTAGTGATTGTGTGGTGCTCAACGTGCTTCAATCAGTGTCATGATGTTTAAAGGCTCGCAAAGCGCCAAAACGCATACTCGTTTACCAAGCACGGGCCGCGGTTTTAACCTACGAAGGCGTCCTTTTCAAATTTCATGAACTTGAGGTCATGAGAATTGAAACCTGGGCGTAGCCTAGCGATTACCTTAATTACCTATACTTCCCAGTTGTCCACCCACAAGCATGATTGTCATCAAAGGTCTTCTACGAAATGGGGGAAGAGATTCAGTAGTGATCGATGGTCCGGACGACAAAGGTTGGAATTATTTCGCCCGGAGGCACGAAGCCCAAAGGACGACAAGGGCGGTAAGGCTGAGCCCGTATCAGAACTGAGCGGGTGCTTTCAGAGCCGCCCATCGGTCACTTGCCAGTTGCCTAACAAAGTGGGCACCCTAGCCTCTACTCAGCCACGGCCTCTTTGGAGAATAATTATGTAACACTGGGACCTGTCTGGCACTGAAGTGGACCAATGAGGAACTTTTTGCCAGCGGATGCATCTGCTCCCTTTGGGCCGCCCTGGTGTGGTTAAGACTACCGTTGTTACTCTACAACAAGGGTAATAGTTCCTACTTGGCAATTACCTGAAAAGGGGATAGGCCTTCACAGAGCGCATTAGTCCGATCCCTGCGCCACAAAAAGGACAGATCTGCACGTTGGCGGCGTGACTGTCACAGCTCGTACTTCATATGACTGCGTATTCATTACGATGATAATGGATTGGTGGGGAATAATATAAGGTGTAGTTCAGCTGCGCAAAAGAGTACGCGGCTTAAAATCCCTAACCGTTGACCAACCCCTCTTCATTATTGCTGCCCAAAATACGGTTGGCACCTCGTATAAGTCGTTTTCCTTATACGGCAAAGACGAATCCGTCAAAATGATGCCTCGGCCATTGTTACATATTGAGCCCGAGGTCTCAGCCAAGCCTTTACATTTTGGCATTGATTTGTCGAGAGACCAAACTATGATGGATTTTTTTTACAGAAATGGTGCAAAAAAGCGCACTCTAACTGTCTTCTCACTCCTGGTTCTTGGGTCAATCATCCGTCAATACAATGCCACACAAAAGTTCCTATCTTCCGGCAATTTGTCCGAGTTGTTGGAGGTCATTGACAGTTGCGCGTCTAATGACTCCGGAACCCTCGTTAAGTTGGTGGGAGTGTCAGACGGCGGCATTCCCAGCATGATCCACCAAATCTGGAAGACGACCGACGTCCAGACGTACGTGACGGAATTCGGAGCATCACATGAAGCGTGGAAGACCATGTACGAACCATTCAACTACACTGTTAAGCTGTGGACCGACGACGATGTTCTCCAGCTCATCAGAACCAAGTACGCGTGGCTACTCTCGACATATGAAGGATACCCCCACGACATTCAACGTGTCGACCTTGCGAGGCTCGCAATCGTTCTTGCAGAAGGCGGCATTTACGCAGACTTAGATGTATATCCCCGCAATGTCACCCAAACGCAATGTCTTCAGCATCTCGGTCTGCAGGCCATCTTCGCCCCGACACAAATGGGAGATATCGGACTCAGCAATCACTTTTTCATGGCACAGCAGGGATCTCCTTTCCTTCTTTGGACGCTCTATGTGGCCAAGCGGCGCGCAGTTTCGGCATCTCTACGCACCATTCTCCCATACTGGACGGTTCTCTGGACCACGGGCCCATTGATGGTGACGGCAGCGTTTCGCGAATATGCATGGTTATACAGCGCGCAGCGTCTAAATATAGGGGTACTGGATGAAGACAAGTACAGGCCGCAAGTTCTTGGTCACGCGGCGGGAAGGGCATGGCATGGGCCGGACGGAGTTGCCTTGAACTATATAGCGGACCATGCCCCAAAGACGATATTCATGCCTGTTGTCATTGCGATGTCTCTTTTGGGACTTGTATGGCTCGTCAGGAAACGCCCCAGGAGGAATATTAGGAGGCCTTTCCTTCTCTTCTGTTCTTCCATATCGTAATACTGCAATAGAGCGGGATGAATCTCAAGGCATTGTCAAGATCTAGTTTGGATACTGTTGGAATAGCTGGCTGGAGCGATGAGAGCTAAAGAATTGCAAGCGCGTAGTCAAATACTGCAAAAACAGGTCATAGGTGTTCGCTTCAATTCATTGATATCTGAATTTTCGTTGAATTGCTTAAGCTAAGCTTCCTGGCACGGGAGATCTGATGGAAGCTAGATCTATGTTTATGAGCCTTAATGTAGTCGGCTGCATTCGCAGCCCCCGCGCAATCAGTTCTGAGACACACTAAAGATATCAGTTGCCTCTGTATCGTTAAGCCTAAATGGTCGAAGTAATAAAAGACATAGTAAGTGTAGCAACAAACAACTATCTCAGTAATACTTACACAGTATGCCTTCAACGTTCTCCATACCTTGACTAATGAAGAGCTTGAATACCCTGTGATACCTGATTTTCACTTGCTAGAGAAGTTAATCAGCTTCCACCTGACACGAGATTTCTCTGAAAACAGTAAATAAATCTGTATCTTCGTGGGGTCGAAATCGTCTCCTTTCTCGAACCAATTGGTCGCCCTTAAAGTCGCCAAAGTAAAAGTCATGGTCGCCCGGCGTCAAATTGAGAAAACTCTTGTGTCCTCGTTACACCAAGGTACCTTGGTGTATCTCGAAGCTGATGTGAAAAGGGTCAGACGCGACCGGGACTGCACTTTTGTCGACTTCGCTCAAGCGGTTATGCAAAATCTTAATTAGGAACGCTGTCCTCCCATGCGGAGAAGCACAAGCGTTATCATCCTGTTAGAACCAGTACTGGTATGGGTCTATATTAGAGCGGATGGAATACCTCCCGTCATGATGAGTGATTATTCTCCTAGTTTATTCGGCATTGCCAAGCGTAGATATTGAAAGGGAGTAGTCATGTAGGTACTCATACTAAATCACCACATTGTTTCCTAGATAGCGGTGGTGGAAGGGCTAAAGTTTAGGACGGTCTCAGATGGTAGCCAAGGTCTGTTTCGCAAGGGCTTTAGCAGTGCCCTGTTCCAGAGCCGAAACGAGGGCGACACGCTGTAAGCAGTGCGCTGTACTCCAGTTCAGCCCTCCTAGGCCCCGTTTAAAGGCCAATGACCCCTTCGCAGCCTTGCGAGGCATTGTTGCCTGGTCAACCATCAGGAGAAGTGAACAGTCAATGGGTGGTAGTTGATTGGTATGTCGGTCTGGCGGGTGGACCTTGTAGGCCGGTGGGTCAGTGGTCTGTGTGATGGGTGAATTGAAAAGTCGGTCCATCATGGCTACGTGCCTGTTTTCAGCAACTTATAGGGCCGCAACGGAACGCGGGTGCATGCAGCCGGTACAGCGAGATAGAGATTCGAGAGGTTTTTGACGGTGAATGTTTGTTGTGATTTCAGGCACTATTCATAGGGAAGCAGAGAAGCTACGACCCCCACTATCTATCACTCTGCTCTAGTCGGCCAAAATAGGAGCGAGCAACGAGCAAGCAAGCGAGTTTGTGTATTTCTTATGCTTCGCGTGTCCCAACTTCATAACGGTAATGCACTTTACTTATCTTCAATGCGCTTAGTCACAGGGTCTATCTTGTTTCGTACGTTGTTTAACTGCAACTCACGGCCCTCGTCCTTGAGCTCAATACCCTGCAATGCCTTTGATCCACCCGCGCTGCGCTGGTCAGGCAAGCGGGGTGGACATGAGTGCTCACTACCAGCGCCTCCTATCCCGCCACATTATCCTCAGAAACATGCTTTATGTACGCTGGAGATACCCGGGTCAATCAATGAGACTTGGTGAGGGTGCCAGGTGGAAGCGTGACTCGAACCAGTCGGAGAAGCAGATAGAGGGATTACAACAGGTCACAATACAACTGCGCGGAGATGAGCGAACCGTTGTAGGCTCCAACTCCAAATAACAACAATGTGTGGATTCGTCCACGATAGGGGTCTCAGATATCATGTTTCAGGTTCGGTTGCGCCGGGCGGCCCGTCGCGTCCGACTGTCTTCAAGTCTCACTTTCCCGCAGCTCAACAGCAAGCTTCTGAGGGACAGGAGACGTAGCCACAATCTCCATTTGTCTGCGTAAATCCGGTTGTCGGGAGCTGCGCTGCCATCAGGAGTACAACCACCATGGACCGCCCAAATGCTGCGCTGGGAGAAACAGCCACAAACAGGAGTGTCAAAAATGATATAATTTGCTCATGTATCAAGTTCAGCTACACCAAAAGTTATTCATGGCCTCGCGTTGCATAGCAGCTCACTGTTTATTGGCATCTGCAAACGACCAAGACAGCACGCACAAGCAAGGGTGGCGGACATTATTAGGTCTCGGGATGACCCACGCCCTTTGTACCTCCGGCACTAATCACAGGGAAGAAACTACAGGAAAGAAACTACTGACTGATTCAGATTGATTGCCTCTTACTTTAGAACAAGGCACCTCTGACTTGGAGAAAAGATGCGTCGAGATTGAGTGAGGCGAGCACCCTCAACCAAGTTTGGCATTCAAACAGATTCAGCTGTCCCGGCTCAGATATGCCTGGCCTTATATCTTAAACGACACCTCTAACAAGGATTACTAAAATGCTACAGTAGTTAGTTATACCTTGTTGTTAGTACCCAGGTGTTAGGTTGATGATAGATCCAACATTACTAGTAGTTGAGTAGATACTGAGTAATTAATCCTAGGCTGATCAAGCAAAACCCAGAAAGAGGACAAGAAAGTACAAGGTACGACCCTTTTACCCTTTCCCATTGTTCATGGTTCCACACTTTCGAGCTGTTCCTTCGGTGGGCCCTACTGTTCTCAGTTTCTTGCATTTGCTGCTTCTCCGAAGCGACAGTGCTTCAGGTTCTACGCCCAATCACCGTAGGGCTCCGCACCCGAAACTGTCGCTTAACTCCATAATTCCGTCAACATTCCAAGTCTTCTGACTTCCAATCTCTTGACAACTGAAGAGATTCAACTGATCTCTGGTACTTCGTACCGAAGATGAGCGCCTTTCTCAATCTTCCTAACCCGTCCCTTCCTCCCGCGCTCGCCGCCCTGCGCAGGGCCGCAATCCGCCAAGAGCCCGGGTCCGGTTTCTCCACCAACATCCGGCCGCTACGCAACCGCCTCGCCCCGGCCACCGCCCACTTGCCCGACCCCTACCTTATTCCCGATGATGATGGTACTGACAACGACGAGAGTGCCAGCATCAACCGCTGCCCCACAAACGAGACCATGCTCCAGGGCTTCGAGTGGTACGTTCCTGCGGATGGGGCGCACTGGACGCGCCTGGAGCGAGCCATGCCGATGCTGGCGTCGTTGGGCGTGACCAAGTTGTGGATCCCGCCGGCTTGCAAGGCGGCGGCAGGCCCGGGGGGTAACGGATATGATGTTTACGACCTATGGGACCTGGGCGAGTTCGAGCAGAAGGGAGCCCGCGCGACCAAGTGGGGCACGAAGGAGGCGCTGGTCCGGATGGCCGGGGCGGCAGCGCGCGAAGGGGTTGCGGTTTTGTTTGACGCAGTGCTGAACCACAAAATGGGCGCCGATTTTTGCGAGAGGATGGTTGCGACCCGCGTGGAGGATAAGGATCGGAGGGTTGACATGAAGGTGGACGGTGATGAGCGGAGGCAGGACATAGAGGCATGGACTGGATTCGAGTTCCCAGGGCGAAAGGGGAGGTATAGCAGGATGAAGTGGAATAAGGAACATTTCACCGGAGTTGGCCATGATCGCCTCAGGGGAGAGGACGGGGTGTGGAAGCTCGAGGGGAAGGAATGGGCTGAGGATGTTGATGAGGAGTTGGGGAATTACGACTTCCTGTGAGTTCCGTTGATGCACGCAACAACGCTCAGTCTACTGCTAACACTCTGGTCAAGGCTGTCTGCTGATATCGACCACAAGCACCCTGAGGTCAAGGCGGAATTGTTTCGCTGGATTGAGTGGCTGCCGTCACAGTTGCAAGTGAGTGGGCTACGTCTTGACGCGATTAAGCATTACAGCTTCAGCTTCCTTCGCGACTTTGTGGCGCACGTGAGAAAGAGTATAGGACCAGATTGGTGCATCGTCGGTGAGTACTGGCGGGAAGACTCCGAGTTTCTCGCCAGGTTCATTGAGTTCATGGACCACCAAATATCCCTCTTTGACGTCCAGTTAGTGTCCAACTTTAGCAAGTTGTCCAGAATGTATGAGAAGGGAGATCTGAGGAAGGTATTAGACGACTCTTTGGTCCTGTGGAAGCCAGACCATGCGGTGGTAAGCGATCTTCAACATTGAGAAGTTTTGAATACGTTTTAATACCTCGGCGCAATCAGACATTCGTCGTCAACCATGATACAGTATGTCACAGCCTCGGCCTAAGCATTGCATAATGTTCGTACATCACGAAGCTTGCTGACATGGCCATCTGCAACAGCAAGCGGGGCAATCTCTGGAGGTATGTATGTCCCTTGTTTGCTGAGCTATTCAATCGAAACATGACTAATACTCCTTCGAGACGCCTGTTGCATCTTTCTTCCTTCCCCTCGCTTACGCCATCATCCTCCTGAGGGCTAACTGTGGCCTCCCGTGCGTCTTTTACGCAGATTTGTTTGGTTCCATAGGACAACATCCCCAACCGAACTTCGCCAACTTCGTTCCTCCGACGTCTGGTGGCGCCATCCTACCGAAGATGATGCTGGCCCGAAAGCTTTGGGCATACGGCTCTCAATATGACTACTTTGATGAACCTCACTGTGTCGGGTTCACACGTGTAGGCCATTCGTCTCAGTCCAGCGGCCACGGACTGGCTGTTGTCATGACCAACGCATGGGAATACGCGAGCAAGGCGATGTTTGTGGGAAAGCAGCATGCCGGCGAGGTGTGGACCGACCTGCTAAGGTGGTGCCCCGGGCAAGTCAGCATTGGCATGGACGGATGGGGAGTATTCCCTGTAGGCTATCGAAGCGTCGCGATATGGGTTAACGCCAACGCCGCCGGCAGGGAGTTTGTGGATACATTTGTCTTGTGAGTACTCCCATTCAGACCACAGCGCATTTTGTGATAGCTCATATTTGAGCTTGCTCATCTTATTTTTTGCTTCTCTCCAACTTGTTATTACACCTGCATAAGAACTAGGAATATTAACAATTGGGTTGACTTAGTGACACTGACATTTACGGCTTCAACTCCAAATAAAGATGACTCTATGTTAGTCGGTCAAGTTCGACGGAAGAAGCAAACACGAAACTAGATGAACAAGAATATGTTCACCCACGCCCTACCCACAACTGAAGTGGGTAACGAGCAGTAGATGAACCGGTGTTGCTATTATCACGTATAAAAACACTAAGTTTCTGTTGACAATTGTAACACGACAAAAACAGCTGAGACTAGGCCTCAAGCTGGTGAAACCCCCACGCTGCTAGGCATCCTCGTTGGTATGCTAATTCGATATATTCCTCGATTGATACCATTACTGGATCGTTGCTGCATTTTAGAAAGTGAGCTCGCCGAGTGAGGTTTACATCACGTCATTATCAGCTCAAACCATGTCAAGTATGCTTGGCTTAGGGTCTAATCTGCATGCACGTGGATTTTGGTGGTTAACGTAATATTTGGAACGGTCCCTGAAATGCTGCATGTCAAATTCCCCGGTTTCAGAAGAACGTCACTCCATTTCGGTTGCGTTCATTGTTCAACTGTATCATGCCAACGGGTTCAACTTCAAGGAAATATCGTTCGTGCGAGGTCGACCATTATTACAGGGAAGGAACTCGGCAAGCACGTGCCTTGTTTTACTCCCAATTCAGAGGACTGACACGGTTGTCATCCATGGGGCTGCTCTTGATCCAAGAATTGGACAACCGAGCAAAGGTGAAGTACGTATCACATGGAGGAAGAAAGGAAGATGTCGACACCCGACGGACGGATCCCTCTAAGAATGTCTCTGTAAACAAAACTTATGTGTCAACAATTTTCTGGAAGCCTTCAAAGTGAAGGTCACTGGTTTGCCGGGATTTTGCCGCGATGGAGGGCGAACAGGCCGTGCAGGATGCAACACCCATGCTGCAGCAACGAGAGCCAGGGCATGGGGCGTGTATCCAAACCGCGATGCAAGGTTGTAACAATCTGCCCATGTACGGAGTAGGAATCGCGTGCGGAGCTTGCGCCTTGAGGGAACCGGGGGTGGGATCTCTCGGAACTGGAACAACTGTGGGAGCTGCGAGGGCCACGTTGATACGGTCGCCCGGGCTATCGGTCCTCGAGCTGATTGCTAGGCTCGGACATCTTTCACCTCGAAAGGTGAAGAGATGAATGAATTCGACCTCAGGAACCAATTCCACAACACGCTCAAATCGCGCTCCGAGCTGTTCTTGCCATTTGACTGAGTTGCACTGAGAGTCGGGCGCAGGGGCAAGTGCAAGGGGAAGCTGCCAGGGATGGAAGCAGCCATTGACCAATGGTCACGTCTCCCCGCAAGCCAGCCGAGATTGGCTGCTCATCACGTCCCGTGCACTCCGGTCCCCATTTCCCCATGGAGAAACGGCACTGTGGCGTTGTTAGCTTGTCGGGGGTAGGAAGACACCAATCTCGAGTTTACGTTCGAAGTCCCTCAAACATTGGGCGTCTGCAGACATGGAAAAAAAAGAACAATTGATCATTTGTTAACTTATAGAGCAAGAAATCATTCTTTACAGAGTGACCAAAGAGGCGGTGCGCCGAATCGACCGTGAGAATTTAACCGCTTGATGACATGGGCTTCGCAACTTCCCCAGGTTTCCATTTCGCACGGCTCTTGCCGGAATAACACAAGTTTGGTTCGCCCCTCCTTGCTATTGGCCAGAGCCCTCGCCCTTTCCTGCCATTTGCATTCATGTTGTGACACCTTGATGCCTGAGGAAGCAGTCCCCGCACGAGACTGCCACCCCCTCTCGTTTCCGCTTTCTCTTCCTCCTTTTCTATTTCAATCCAACACCCGCCCATCACCTTCTCACACCTCCCATCCATCAATTCCATCCAAAAACTTCAAAAATGCTCGCCTCAAGCCGGTTGCCTGGCGTCGCCGCCCGCCTGGGCTTTAAGCAGCCCGCTCGTTTGATGTCAACGAGACAAGGACAGGGTACGTTCTCCACTGAGTGGGCCAACTGTCAGCTCCACCGCTCCAGGATGCGTTATTTACCAAGACATCTCGACTCTAGCTCGTGTCCCCAGCTCCATCATCTCCACCATCCCCACTGCTCGCCAGGCGGCTGGGCGCAATGGACTGGTCCTCAATGGCGGCCGGAACGCGTTTACTTCAACCATAATTCGCAATACGATGCAGTCGCGGGGCGTCGTCGTTGAGTCGACGGCCGCCGCGCTCGTCACGGCTGCCAAGGTGGGCGGTGCCGGTGCTGCCACGATCGGTCTTGCGGGAGCTGGTGTCGGAATCGGTACCGTCTTCGGCGCGCTCATCAATGGCGTCGCTCGCAACCCGGCGCTTAGAGGTAAGAGACGACGGCAGTCCTCAGCCCCATTTCCCAGCCAGAACTGATCCAGCTGACGAGTCTTGGCATATTCAGGCCAGCTTTTCTCTTATGCCGTCTTGGGCTTCGCCTTCGCCGAAGCTACGGGTCTTTTCGCTCTCATGGTTGCCTTCCTCCTTCTTTACGCCTACTAGACAAGATTTCAAGCGCTCGCGGGTTGCATTTCGCCTGAGTCCAGACGGATGAGAGGTCAATTCAAGAGTGACAGACGTGGGTACTCGGGAAGGTGGAGACGGAAACCGTTGAGCCACGCGAGCGGGTGCCAGGTCTTAGCGCTGGTCCACTCAAGCACGCTCCCGCTGGAGCCAGCCAGGCCCCCTGTTTCCCCGCGTTTTTCTGGGATTTCATGTTTCTGCTGGAAGCGACGGAAACACGGGGCACTGGTTTGTAGCATAGAAGACGATAAAGACGGCTTGTTGTAATTGAAGCTGATAAACGGGATGGATACACAGTTTTTTCCATGCGGCTTTTTGTGCGTGCATTATTGGTCAGCAGCCAATTGGCCGGGACAACAAGAGTTTTGAGTGCTCTTGGTGCTTCGAGTCCAATGACGCACTTCCTGCCCCGACCCACCTCTTTCCAGAGTGGGCGATCAATCACTTCGCGAGACACCGTGATTTTCAACACCTGACGATGGCTTCCTCCCAACAGCGAGCGATGACAGTAAAGAAGGCCCTCGGCGACTGTTTAGACTATATCTGCATTCTGCTACCTATGTTTGAAGCGTGCTCCTAGGGAGAGAAACCACTTACCCAGGCTTGCCGTCGTGAGCTTGGAACGACAGCATCACAAAACCGGTATTCGTCACAATGCACTGAAGTCGGAAGCCCCAAACGGAAAACTCTCACCAGTGAGAACACCTGCTAGGGCTTTGAACTGTAAGGGTTCTACTTGCCACAACTCGTGATACATATACCGGATCAACGAGGAACACGTCTCAATACCTTAGGGAAGCAGAATGTGGTGATTTCGCAAGCCAAGGAGCCCGCGTCTGCCAAAGGTCAATTTCTTCTCTATGAAACCGAACTGGGGTATGAGAATTGATGAGCTGACAAACTCCACGGTTTATGAATCTATTTTCAGGGGAAGCTGATTGAATGATGCCCATATCATGCCATTTCCATTCCTGCGGGAGTTACTTTTCCTCTCAAAGTTACCTTCCATTGCTCTCCTAACAGAGCTGTCAAAACTGCTGGTCAGATTCCGGTTCAATTTGGCACAGTTGTCCTCGCCGAGGTATGAAACAAGTCCGGTGTGGCATTCTCAGTGTTAAAGAGCATGGGGCCCTTACGCGAATTTAACACAAGCAATTCAATTATCAAAATCATCACCCATTGAAGCTATGGCGAAAGTCCATTCTTGTAGTAATCGACCCGGTGCCGACAATTCCATTGCTTCCATCAATCCGGCCAGCTGTTCTAACACAAATCAGCCCTAGATGGTTGTTCCCGTTAATGTGAGGGTCCGGTCTGTGACCAGCGGTGTGACCCCGTTTGTAGTTGTGGCGAGTAGAGTCGATATATGAGGCTCTACTGTGGGCATTCCTTACTTAAATTCATCACCTTCTTTAGACATCTGAATTTGATTATTTAATTACTTTGCTTCCCTTGCTCCAACTGCGTGATCAACATTTGCAATTTAATTGCAGTATGTACATATACTATTGACGAAGCCCGGCCACTTCGTCACAACCTGCTTATAAGGGGCTGAGCCCTGCAGTAGGTGTGGCAAAATCATGCGGCAGAGTGCTTGTCAGTGCTAAGGAATAGTGACTTCTTATTGGTGACTTGGGTATAGTTTCGCACTTACTTTGTATCAAGCGTTTCATTTCTTTCTTCCGACTGGGACGGTGTCGCAATGCGAGTTTAACTCGAAATTAGCGATCAACAGTTACCGGAGTCATCCAGGTACCGTACCCGAGTGACACCCCAGGCTTTGCTGTTCCGAGTGTCCTCAGTACTTCGATAGGTTCAGTTCAGACTCAAAACTGGAACTAGTGTTGCGCAAGGCTTGCATAGTTCGATTATAACTTTCGCAGCTTACAATCCTCGTAGAAATCCTCGAAGTAGCCGGTTCATATTTTGTGATCTTTGACAGTTAGTTATGCCGGGAGCTTCCATACGTCGCCCTGTAATGGAATGCACTACTAACGACAATCCGTCTTCTGTCAGAACCACCTGCACCGTTACTCCATTCTATTCCGTTCGTTTTGTTTCCCCCTTTCATTTACTCTTTGCCTCCAACGGTTACTTCCAAACGAAAAGGTAGTACAGGTATGGGGCCATCTAGTTGGTCTTCTCTTTGCTAGTGCGTATCTTCTTCTGGAGTTCGCTTGCATCCTTTTTTATACACTTTGTATCATGCGGTCAGCACACGCAATCTGCAATTTGATGAGTGGCTTTTCTATACCACCAAGCCGTCTCTTCGTTCATCCTGTCAAACTACCCCGTTCCTGGCCTCTATGGGGCGGTTTTAGGAGACACTGATACGCAGGGTCTTCTTCAGAATCGTCTAACGTGTTCCAAGTTTGGCAGGACTTTGCTTCACGCGGGGTTTGCCGGTGACGCGGTATTACTGAGAGCACGTCTTCCATTTCCCACAACTCGGGGTCCAACATCCCCACAAACCCACTCATCCCCGCGTTTGCCACCCCCAACTGCCGATCCACAGCGACAGCGACCCGCTGTAGACCGCCGATCGCGGTAATGTTCTCAGATGATTACACGGCTTACCGGTCAGAACAAGGTAAAAGACAGACAAGAGTGGGTTCACGATTGCGGGGCTGCTTTAAAGGGAAGGTAAGCAAACACCGAAAGCTTGTTCTCCAAAAGTTTTAGGAGGATGATTGGTGGAATCTGCAACACCAAGACCCTGAAAGTAACGTCTTGACCCGAGGTCGTGCGAAGACCGGCGAGAGCCAAGACCGTCATTGGGGCGGTTCGCATCATTCTGCGCTTTGCTGAGGGTGCACAGCAGCCGACCGAGCACCGGCGTTTCCAATGTCCCGAAGAAGCGCCGCGCGTCGTTGCACGTGGGGAGAGCATACCGGGTACGAGGATCGGTGAGGGGCTCCGGGCCGTCGCGTTGTTCGAATAAGAGCTTGCCTGTCTCGTACACGTCTTTCCTTCTTTTCGTTGTTCAGAAGCTGCAGGCTGTAGGAGAGTTGAATCGACGACACGATGGCGACGAGCGGATTCTGGAAGAGGAGGTCCCTGCGGGTGCCCGACAATCAGCGGACCAAGGCGGCCGAATTAACTCTGCGAGACTCGCTGTATCCCATTAGCCTCGTCACTATCCTCTTTTTTCTTTGGGGTTTCAGTTACGGCCTGCTCGACACGCTCAACAAGCACTTCCAGAACACGCTCGGCATCACCAAGACGCGCTCTTCCGGACTGCAGGCGGCCTACTTTGGGTACGTTTCTCTAACCCTCTAGTCGAAATTCGTGGCGGTATCCTTGGACTCGACATGGAAAACTGACACCCGGTCAGTGCGTATCCGCTGGCCTCGCTCGGCCACGCAGCATGGCTCCTGAGGCACTATGGCTACCGTGCCGTTTTCATCTGGGGCCTGTTCCTGTACGGACTGGGCGCACTGCTCGCCATACCCTCCATCATCCACCACTCGTTTGCCGGGTTTTGCGTTTGCATCTTCATCATCGGCAATGGCCTTGGCTCGCTCGAAACGGCTGCCAATCCGTACATCACAGGTCTGTCCTTTGTCTCCCTGTCAAGCGAAACTCCTATTTCCCCATTGTATCGCCCGCTGACAACGAGATTCCCCCGACTCCAGTGTGCGGACCCCCAAAGTTCTCCGAAATCCGCATCAACGTCGCCCAGGCGTTCAACGGCATCGGCACCGTCGTGGCTCCCGTGTTGGGATCGTATGTCTTCTTCAACTTTGACGACCAAACGGCACTGCGCAACGTGCAGTGGGTGTACCTGGCCATCGCCTGCTTCGTATTCCTGCTAGCCGGTGTCTTCTTCCTGTCCGTCATACCCGAGATCACCGACGCCGACATGGCCTTCCAGGCGGCCGAGACGCACGCGGGCGCCGACGACCGGCCCTTCCGCACTCAATACCGCCTCTTCCACGCCGCCTTTGCCCAGTTCTGCTACACGGGTGCCCAAGTCGCCATTGCGGGCTACTTTATCAACTACGTGACAGAGACGCGCGCAAATACGGACTCGTCGCTCGGCAGCAAGTTCCTCGCAGGCTCGCAGGCTGGCTTTGCCATTGGCCGGTTTGGCGGCGCCGCCATGATGCACTTCATCAAGCCGCGCAAGGTGTTTGGCCTCTTTATGACCATGTGCATCGTCTTCTCGGCCCCGGCTATCACGCAGCGGGGCAACACGGGGCTGAGCATGCTCTTTGTCGTCATGCTGTTCGAGTCCATTTGCTTCCCGACAATTATGGCGCTCGGCATGCGCGGGCTCGGGCGCCACACCAAGCGCGGCTCCGGATGGATCGTCGCCGGCGTCCTCGGCGGCGCCTGCGTGCCTCCGCTCATGGGCGCTGCCGCCGACGCCCGCGGCACGGGTTTCTCCATGATTGTGCCCCTCTGCTTCTTCGTCGCCGCCTGGACCTACGCCCTCGCCGTCAACTTTGCGCCGCCCTACCGCCGCGTCGTTGACGCCTTCTCCACCACCGATGTCGGCCTGAGGGAGAGGCAGGATGGCGACGACGTCGAAAACGAGGGAGGAAAAGGTGCCGGAGCCGAGATTAGCGGGGTTGGGTCGGTGGATCATGGCGTCGGCGAGGACAAGCCCGAGGTGGTTAACTCGGAGAAAGTCTAAATTATGCAGAAGATGCCTAACGGGTAAATAATAGAGCAAGGGAAAATAAAAGATACACCTTCTATTGTGTTGGTTCTATCTGCTACGCCATGATGCCGAAGCTCGCTGCTTAGAACCGAATGATCGGTTTGATGACCTGGGTGCGTTAGTCAACCTGCCACAGGACCTTGTTAAAGCCCTTACCGTTCCGTCCTTCATATCTGAGATGGCCCTCTCGAGATCAGCCACTGGATAGACTTTGCTGATGCTCTCTATCGGAAACTTTCCCTGCTTATGCAGGTTGATGAGCTCCGGGATGAACTGTCACCCGTCAGCGGGACTCGAGGCTTTCTTCACGAAGAAACGGGGAGCTAGACCTTTGGTGGGTGGGAGTCTCCCTCAGCAACGCCAATCCATGTCTTCTTTTCGGCGAAAAAGGCCCCAACGTCGACGGTTATCTTTGCTTCCCTCGGCGTGGCGCCAATCGATGCCGCCGTTCCGCCGTACGCCAGGCAGTCCAGCATCTGCTCGACAACTGACGCCACTCCAGTCGTGTCAATGGCAAAGTCCACGCCTTTTCCTCCCGTCAGGTTACGAATCTCCTCCACAACACCTCCCGAAATCTCGGCCGTGTTGATGGCGTGCGTCGCCCCCAGTTCCCTTGCCAATGCCAGCTTCTGCCCCACAATATCAATAGCCACGATCTGCTTGGTCGAGAGCGCAGCAGCAGCCATGATGGCTGCGAACCCGACGCTCCCCGCGCCAAATACGGCGACTGTCTGCTCCGGCCTCGGCTTCATGATGTTGAGAATAGTCCCCGCGCCCGTCTGGTAGCCGCAGCCCATGGGGGCGTAAAGCGCCAGGTCCTCAGGGTATGGACACTTGACCACACAGTGCTCATGGACGACCGAGTAGCGGGAAAATGACGACTGCCCAAAGAATTGGGCTCGGACTGGCGTCTCGGTTCGGTGGCTGCCGTCCGAAAGCAGAACGGCGGCCGGGGAGGAGCCGTCCGGCCGCCGGACGCCCGTCAAGTTGAGCGGCGTGAACTCGGTACACCGGCTGAACTGGTCCTCCCGGCATGGGACACACGATCCGCAAGCGGCAAAGGAAAGCAGCACGGCGTCTCCGACGCGCAGGGATTGGCTATCCCTGGTTATGGCCGAACCGACCGCCCGAATAATGCCGGCCCCCTCGTGCCCCGGGATGACGGGGAACTTTACGAGCGGGCCGGCGCCACCGGATTGAAGCCACAAGTCCTGGAAAGTGTGAGTATGGGCGGTGCGTGTTGGCGGCCTGGGGGGTTGGTGTTTGGGAGAACCAGCGTACCGTATGGCAGATGCCGGAGTACTTCATCTCAACAAGGATCTCGTCGGGTCTTAGGTTTTGTATCACAATTGGGGTCATCTCAAATGGACCGCCCGGCGTATGCACCACGAGGGCCTCGGTTTCGAGTGGGAGTTGCATCTTGGGCTGAAAGTTGCCAGGTCTTGGTGATGGCAAGACCGAAAAGGGGTAGGGTAGGGGGTAGAGTGAGAGGTGAGCAGGTAGTGAGCGACACAACCAGTGCTGTTCAGTCCAGATTTTTTTCCAAGACACTCCCCACCACGAGTTCGCTTAGATGTTCAACACCCCGAGGCTGGAAGTAGTTCTCCGTTGTCAGCCGTAAATAAAAGGTTCGTTAATTAGGACGCTGATCCCCGCTTGTCTGGGTCTTGGCTTCCACAGTCGGTTGTTTTACCCCACTATCTTTGCCGGTTCTCCTCGCTGTTTCAATGAATAGAGTTTAAGGTAGTCCGTACAGGCTACGAGCAACTGATTACGCTATTCCGGTTCACGAAGACAAAACTCGTACTCAGACGTCCTGTAATCCGTAGCCAGATGTCGTTAACGAGGTTTAGCGTTGTTAACATTTCTTGGCTGCCTAGTCATGACTCCTGAGATATGTCTTGGCAGGAGTGAGTCGGCTACCCTTTTCCGTCCCAGTAGGTCCGGTGTCAAATGCGTACAACTGAAGTCTGTTACATGGCAGAGGTATGAGACTCACGGCAGCCAATAAACAACATATGGATTCAATGGTTTCAAGATTTAATACTAGCAAGATGGAGTTAGTGGATCATCACCTACGGGTATCCATCTCTGTGGAAAACAATCTGCCTGTAATCGTCGGCGGACTCGCCGGATGGTTATACCACTACCACTGTCTGTGAGAGAACCACCACTCGAGCGTCCCGTGCCAGGAACGAGTAGGCGATCAGCCCGTCCGGACCAAACTTGATGGGGGACTACTGTAGTCCATCCAACGGGACTTGCCCGATGCCACCCTGGCGACCGTTTCAGTACTGTAAGAGAAGGCCAATGACACCCAAATTGGACTCCAGGATAACGTACTTATAACCACAGAGTCGCTCTTGAGCAGTTCGAAGAGGCAATCAAAGCAAGAACGTGCCCCACGCTCACTTCGATCGGTTGCGTGTCAGACGGATTGTCAGGCATGCTGGCTTCGATATCTGTCATAGCTTTCGACAGGGCGTGTAATCAATCGACTAAGACCAAGCAAAGGCCTCCGAAGGGAGGACAGAGGGTCCATACAACACTCTACTGCGCACTTTACGGACGTATTTGAGGGCAAGGATCGAAGGTATCGTCCAGGACCGCCTCTGCATCAATGCTCAAACCAGCACAAGAATGAAAGGCTCTTTGGAACACACTCCCAATGCGACGGAAAGAGCCGGACCATCATTTCGTTGATGATAGTACCAACATTGCCATTTTAACGAGATTTTGTGCGGCAACAAATCGCCAGGTGTCATAACTATGGGCGCCTCAGGAAGCAGCGGCCTGGCTTTTAAACTGGCTAATGACCTCTGCGAAAATCGCGGACAAATGATTCAAATGGGGTAAATCCTCCTTGTCATCTTCACTTGGCGGTACCAGCTCCCGGATGGTTCTTTGAGTGACGGGTGAGAGCACCAGTGTGATGGATAATATCCATAGAGCAAGAGCGAGAACAGGGAGGATGATCATGGTGCGCACCGACAGCGTAGCTATATCGTTGCTGAAGATGATAAAATCAGCCGCGCCATCCAACAGAACGCCACCCGGCCGCACTTCATTCGGAAAACCGTTCGGCGGGGCGAAAAAAGTCGTCTCCGTAAAACAGTTGATGGTGGCGATATAGGAGGCGTAGACAAGACGCTGGAGGTCGCTGTATATGCTCGACGATTCCGCGTCGATGATATTTGACAACGCTGTGACGGAAGACTTGAGCGCCGAGACCTGTAGGTAAGTTCCGAGAAGGTAGATCATCGGCGCTCCCAAGGAGTCGACAAGAATGGCGGTCAACCCCGGAGACAAATTCAATCCGGGCATCGTAGGCAAGTCGGCGATGGAGCCGTTCTGACCACGGTAGGACCAGACGTCGTTCTCCCAGCACGACAGCATGGGTCGTTGTGGCAACACCATGTACGGCGCGACCATGCTTGAGTTGGTATTATAATATGGATTTGGGCCGGTCTGATACCATGGGTCCTCACTAGGAAACCAGCTCGTACGGTTGACGGAAGAGATGATGGCGGCCCACGTCGTATTGGTAGGCGATGTTGATTCGGCAGGGTTGGCGAAGAAATAAGCGCGCGGCCCGCCGTCATACACTGAGACATACTGCGTGTAGTTCGGATTGTTGAACGGAATATACGCGTCCAAATATGCGCCGGGGTGGAGAGAATCGTTCGTGCTAGACCCTGCCCACCAACCGTACTCGGTGATGCAAGATCCCTCGACGGATAGGCGCAGGTCCGGATAGTGCTGTAGTCCCAAATCCAGGCCGGTGACATTGTACCGATACCCAATGCGGATGTTGAGCCCCCCACTCTCGTCGACTCCCATGGTCTCAGGCTGATCGACCGCGATGGGTAGGTTTTGAGTCTGATTCAGGGCGTCGACAGCTCCCACCGACCTAAGTGCCGAAGGGACATAAAAATTGAAAATCTCCAAATTATTAATATTGGATGAGTCGCTGAAGCTCCCGGTGTTATTGCGAGACGGAACGAAGACGGCGTTTGGATTGACAGGCGCCGCGTTGCCGATTCGTATGTACCCAGAGAATACAATGGGGAAACCGTACCTGGCGGCCGCCCATACCAACGAGACGAATATCCACATGGTAATGAGGGAGCGGGCATTTTTCTGGTGAATGAGAATTGTCGCGGACAGATAAAAAATAGCAAGAGGCGAAGAATCCCTCTCTTGGTAGACCTTTTTCGAGAAAGGCCGGCTGGGATGGGCATGATTATACCGCCGGGTGCATATCACCACTGCCATAAGGATTAACATGCTCCAAGCCAGCATGACAGTGTGCTCCAGAATAAACGTATAAGCGGAGACAAGCATTGCGGCATCGGAAGCAGTGACTGCAACTGCATCCTTGGTGCCGGACGGGGTCGGCATCGTGAACCGATGCCAGAGAAGGTAGGAGTCCCTCGCAGGGTTGGAGAGCGAAAAGACCATGGCCGCTGCGGTTCTAAGATAATTCTTCCGTCAGGAACTAGTCCGCTACAAAACAAACATCGCAGGTCTGTTGGCTGGGAATCTGTGGTGGTGCATGTCAGTAACTACAAATGTGCTTTTTTTTTTTTTTTTTTGCAAGACGTCTTGCTCTCGCAACCTCGAGTTTACGGTATTACTTACAGAGTACCTGTTTCTCACATATAGATCGTAGCGCCTTGCCTTTGCCCAGGGATGGGGGACCCGGACAGGCCAAACATCTGAGCACTTTGGCGTCGAAAATCGTGTAATATCAATACCGCAGTTTTTGGTGGGGTTGAGGAGCGCGTCTTGCTAGCCGAGCCTTACTACACCTGTTAGCTCAGCGATCGACACTCTGAGCACACAACGTACGGAAGAGCCGCGTCGAAGTGACCGAATAAATTATTGCTTCTGCCCAACCACAATCGGATTTGGAAGAGATGGCAGGAGCTGACAGTAGTTGCACCAACCACGCTTGCAGATCATTGCCAAAATGGGCGACGAAGTTCAATGTTTCTGCAGATCTCCCCGCTCCACGTCTCTTTGATAAGCGCTTAATCGGCGACTTCGCAGCAGTGCGTCAAGCCATGAACTGCACGACACGAAGCGACCTCACTTGAAAGGATAAGAAAATCCCTGGTGTTCCCCGGAATTTTGACGGCTACAGCGGCTGACCGGTCCACCGGCATGCCCAACCGGCCATCCAATGTCCACGTATACGCCAAAGCTGTCATGTCGCATAGTACATCAGGCGCCCCTAGACTTTGCAGGGCAAAGATGTTCTCTTGCTTGTGTGACATGCTGCCAGACCTGCTTCGACTCCCGGCACCGGGCCGTGCGATGAATAAACATGGCGGCACACGCACATGCATTGAGAGAAAATGACTGGTATACCTTCTCTTGACCCCTGTAACGACGACGCCGCATTTTCGGCGGTCAGCTTCTTGTAGAACCTTGAGCTTGAAGTTCGATTTACATGTCGTGAGCGCGCCCCGCAATGGTAAGCATCCTCATCCATATCCTCACTAAAGGCCAGTTCTGCGTTAGCAGCGAGGCAAAACACCACGAGGAGTGTGCTCCGTGCCTCAGATTCAGACCCTCCACTTTCCAAAGATGTGGTTTTCTAGACAGTTCCCTTTTCTTCTTCTCCCGGCGGTATCTCTTTTATCACCATCGCAAGCGACAGACCTCATACAAGCTCTCCAGCTTGCGGGTGCCTCTCAGTTCGCGGCCGAGATACAATCCGATCCTGCTGCTGCGGCCATCTTCTTTTCCAACCAGGTACAGACTGTCTTTGCCCCAATCGATGGCTCGACCAACTCGTCGACCAGCCGGTTAAAGCGGCGGCAATCGGCTGCCGCCGCTCTCCAACAGAAGCTGTACCAGAGCACCGCAAACACGAACACCCTCGGCTCGATGAGTTCCGGATCGGGCCTAGCCATGCAGTCTAACTTTAAGTCAACCGCCGGGAAACGCCAGGTCTTTGTCTCAAATCCGTCAACCAGTAATAAATGCAGCAACGTTCAGAAGCGGTTTTTCCCACATCACCACCACCACTATATCACATTGACCACCACGCTCTACGTTACGACCACTGCTACTGAGCTGGTTACGATAGTCAGCACAATACATGATACAGAGAGTATCACCGTGCCCAAAACGGTCACTGTCCATGACACCAAGGTCGTGACTGTAGCCGAGACAGTGACCGATACCGAGACAGTGACCGATACCGAGACAGTGACCGATACCGAGACAGTGACCGATACCGAGACAGTGACCAATACCGAGACTGCCACCGTGCCTACTACGGTCCATGAAACTAAGTCTGTCACGCGATCGACAACAGTCGACAGCACGGAATCCACTACTTTGCTCACTACCATAGTCAGAACAGAACCGACCACGGTGGTAGTCACAGCAACAGCGCAGGGTTCATCTGTAACGGTTCCGGCCACAGTGTTCACTACTGTATCCACCAGAGTCTACAGCACGGTATCTACCATTGTGGCAACGAGAGCCTCGACCACTTTGTTGCCTGCGGTAACGTCTTCTATATTGGAAATATCATCAGGCCTCGGCAAATTGGTTAGCATCATTCAAGGAGACATCCCTTACAATGGCGGACTAGTCCACGCCGTCGATAAGTGAGTATCCCTCTGGCTCTCCCAACCCCTTTCCAGCTGACATCTCCGTTCTCCGTAACAGCTACTTCACCCTGCCTGAGGGGCTCATCGACACCGCGAACGCGAATGGCCAAACTGCCTTCACCGGCCTTGTTAGCTCTCATGGTCTGACCGATACTTTTGACAACACACCAGACCTAACGTACTTCATTCCCGCCAATAGCGCCTTGGCGATGCCGAATGCCACACGCGCATACTCATCGATCCAGAACCTCTTACTCGGCCACGCAATTCCGAACTTTGTGGGATACCTGCCTTCGCTGAGGAACGGGTCTACATATGAAAGCCTTGGTGGCACATCATTCACTGTGGTTCACGATGACTGCGACTATTATGTCAACAATGCTAAGATCATCTTGCCAAATGTGATTGTGGGCAACGGAGTGGCTCATGTGGTTGATCAGGTATGTCAACGCTGATATATCGTTTATTTTTTATTTTTTATTCTTTTGTCGGCGTTGATAAACTTGGAAGTTTCCTAAAGAATGAGGTAACTAATGTTCATTGTTGGTTGTGAACAGGTTATCGAACCTTTGTCAACAGCCACTGCGGCGCCCAATCCAAACTCCGGTTCTCTGCTATGGGAAGGTTGGATTCAGTATACCTGGATGACATCGTCCCTAGTCATTTCCCTCGTCTTGGAATTCTTAATATAACCCTCAGTGGCTGAAATCGACGACATGGAGAAGATGAAAGGGGAGGAGAAGCTTCGTGAGGCGTGCACCACTTGGGTGGTCTCTGTGACGGCGCCGCGCTGCGGCCTTGGTCACATATCATACACGGCGGGGGGCGTTTTTCTGCTTGACTGATCGCCTGCGTGGCTGGTTGTCTGGATGGCACCGCAATGCGTTTGGCGTCCGTTGGCACCCACCCATCAGCATGGCCAGAACCACACGCTTAAGGCATGGGTCGTGGCCATCTCTCCTTTCCCTCATAAGTTGACGTAGCTGATTGCGGCTCCGTCACATTTCGGCAGCGCCTCGCCGCCGCAGCATCCAAATTTTGTTATCAAATTCCAGATGACGGAGGGTTGATTACTGGTCAACTGGCGCTTCTGAATTCTGGGTAAGTTAAAGTAGATACCTAGTAATAGCCTGCGGAAATAACATAGAATGGCGGACAAATCGTCGACGGCGGCGAGTGCCTCGCAGGCGACGGGCGCTGACCAGGAACTGCTTCCCACCGCTGTAGCTGTGATGCTAGGGGTTGCTCGCCATGTCAGGGCCTGTATTCGTTGATCCGGCCCTGTGAGTGCTATGGCTGATGGGGAGTTTTTCCATACTTTATAACTATTCTTTACTACATCCCTCCCGTTTGATGAGGTACTTGTATGTTCCGCCAAATTAGCTTGTGGTCTGAGTCCGCTTTAGCAGTTTATGTGTGCTTCGGAGTGTGTTTGTTTCCGCTCTGAGGAGAACACGAACGAATCGCCTTTCCTGCTTAGACGTTGATCTCATTTGTGCCCCATTATACGCACCTTACCCGTGAGCACACATTTATGAACTGTACTGCCGTTATGTTCATTCTGTTACAGAAGCTCCTCGATCTCCCACACCTATAGACCGCCGTGTCTACCGCAATTCGACAGGCCGCAATCCCGAGGCGCAGCCTCCAGCTCCTCCCTATGACCACTTACATAATTCCGGTCTAAGCCAACCGACACAATGACCCCTCCACTGTCCGTTCATGACAACGTCCTGAGCGGCTCCACGCGCATCGTCAAGTCTGAAGGTTTGTTGATTGCAAGCCTACAATCCGTCAAACACAGCGACATGGATCCTCTATCGGCATCAGGCCTGGCAATCAGCGTGGTTTCTCTCACGTTCCAAATATTCTCAGGCTGCGTCGCTGGCTACCAGCTTATCCTCGAAGCAAAGGGCATGCCCAGGAGATATCAACATCTTCGCCTGAGGCTACGCATGGAGTAGCTCCCCATGAGCTCAACCAGATGAATGTGCGACAGTTTCTTTAACACCTCGAGTTCGCGTTCAAACCACAAGATGGTCTCTTTGTCTTTGGAGAACGTCCGGCCTCGCAACATTCTCTTGCGGGCAACTCATTCCTACTCAGCCGACTGCGCACGTGGTCGACCTCTCCAAAGGCTCCATAACCCAGTGGCCTAACCTGGACGAAGTAGTTGTCACCGTCGATGCCGAAGTGGCGGTGCCGCCCGCCACCGCCCCCGGCGCCGGCGGCCTGTTCCGAAAGAATTAGAGGCTGCAAGTCGAGGAATTTGTGCCGCGTTCTGGGGGCATTGAGACTATCAGGCAAGGTCTTCTCATTATATGGCAATGAGACGTCGAACAAGCCCTCCGAGACGAAGGAGGTCATGGCGTCGAGGCGGCCGATCAACCGAAGGAGCGCGTACGTCCGCGGGCGAAGACTCCACGCGTGCTTGCCCCCGAGCTCGAGCAGACGGAAAATCTGTGGGTATATTGAGTCAGGAACTGGCTTGAGATCGTGCCCTTGCCTGATGGATGGAATTAGGGCTGCGATGGCAGCCTCGATGTCGCCGCCGACGTCGACAGCTTGGTTATTTGGCCCCGGTGTGGTGGCAGGGCCATTTTTCGAAGCCATTGAGATGGCGTTAGATGATAATAATCTTGTTGCTCGTACACTATGTGATACCAACTGGTAACGTCGTGTCTTTAGCGCGATCAGAATCCGCCGTGCATATTTTCTGTCGTTAGGTCATCACATATTTGTTGATCCCCGATGCCATCGCCCTGGGTAACCGCGTTTCGTACTATTGAGGGAATATGCAGGCGAACTGCAGCACGGGTGGCGCGGCCATCCGCCGAGCCAAACGTGATTGATAGAACAAGAGACGAAGGTTGCCTTTTGCATCTCTGGTGGTGGTGTACCACACTGCCCCGTTGATAGACAATTGGTTGCCTAGCTCACGAGGCTCTGAGCAAGACTAGTTCTTACACCGAATGATGGGCCCATTTGACCGTCGAGGCTGTTAGCGGACGAATCGGTCAGGACTCAAGGCTTAAGTAGGTGGTTTAACTGCTGCCATAAAGGAGGAGGCACTTTGCCAGAACTTTGGAAGATGCACAGAATAACTACAGCATTCTGCACTTTGTGAATCCGTGGCTTGTATTACCGAATACCGCTCGGGATGAAGAAGTTTATTAAGACGATTTTCTCCTCTAGAAGCGGCGCAGGTCCTTCGACACGCACCGGGAACTCCGCACGGCATGTAGGGACCGATTCTGCTGATGCTGGTGGCGGCCGCGGTGGCAGCAACAGCAGCAGCGGCAGCAGCGGCAAGAACGACCAAAATTCGAGAGGGAGCGGGCCGTCAAGCTTGAAGAACGAGCCTCTAACCTTTGAACTACGTATCGACACTAAGATGTGGCCGGTGTTTGATCTTCGCGATGACCCTAGCAACTCGATGGGGCCCGCAGGGAAGCTTTTGCTCGACTTCACCGAGCGGCTTGCCTCCCATTGGGCCGCAGGCGCTGACGTCGGGCCCTACTTTGGACGGCCCATCTTCGAATCCAACACCAACGGCATCGATGCCGGCCAGCTGCCTCCACTCCTTTTCGACCTGGTGCAGAACCGAGTCGTCCGGTCGTCCGGTCGTCCGAGCTAAGCAGGGCACGCTACGCAGCCGTGTCCCACGTGTGGGGACCGACGACGGATATTGATGGCCTGAAATATGGTGTTGACTGGGAGATACCTATCCGCAACGAGAACACATTGCTGCAGATTTTGGAAGCCGCGAGGGTCGTCGCTGGAGAGCGGTATATCTGGATGGACATTCTATGCCTGGACCAGAGGAAGAGGAATGAGCTCGAAATTGCCAAAATGAAGTCGTACTACGCCAACGCCACTGGATGCTTTGTGTGGCTAGACAACTCATACGATAACGCAAATTGGCATGACGTGCTGAACGCCATCAAGAAAGTCAATTCCTTCTTCAAGCTCGACCAGCACGGCTCGCCGCTTCCAGGATCTCTAGACGATGTCCTGCGAAACAAAAGCATGTTTGACATGAAAATGAATAGCGACGAGCTATTCACATAGACCCAGGAGTTTTTCAAGATGGAAACCGCGCCATGGTTCAGACGCGTCTGGACCCTTCCAGGAAGGCGTAATCCCTGAGAACGTCTACTTCTGTACCCCCGAGCGGTACATGACCGGGGGGCACACATCTGGACGATTGCTGGCCTCTACGAGGTGATGGCTGGCACGGCATTCACGCACCAGCTTCAACGGTCCGAAATCTATAAGTTGCTGACGCTTAGGCGGCTATATCGCCAGCGTCAAATTTCGTACTGGCACTTGGCGCAGGCCGTGCGGACACGGGACTGCAAGTACCAACAGGATCGTGTGTTTGGCGTGTGCGATATGATCCACAAGACGGACCCCATCATCAACTACAACAGGAGCATCGAGGGTCTATACGAGGACTTGTACAAGATTTATATTGATGACGGTGACTTTTCACCCTGCCAATTCCTGCGAGGCAGGTCACTACTTCCAGACAAGGACGTTAGCATGGGCTACGTCCGACCCATACCAGTCGAAAGATCGGAAACACATTCTCTGGCGCTCACGCGCAGTGGCTTGCGCATGGGTGGCATTGGTATTGACAGGATCACGAAGGTTCACTGCATTCTTGGATGGGACCCTCTCGAAGAGTGGTGGAAGCGGTTCCCTGACTTCCTCGGCATGCCTTTTGATGCACATTTCGACCTAGCACGAGCATTCGGCCTCGAAGCCATACCACACAATGATTCACAGCTGTGCCCGGCCTCCTTCGCTGCCTACCTGGCCCTTCAAGTAAGTAAAAATGACGATGGCGTCATGGAGCTGTTCGGCAAGGCATTTGGGGATTTGCTTTACAACAACATTCCGCCGGCACTTCTGCAGTGGATCCGGGCCGCATACCTTACGCAAAACAGAAAAGACTCGGCGTTGACCATGATCTGGACTCAGTCGGGTGGGGTGCAACTTGCTGTGGTCACAGAGCCCGTCGAAGGAAACGTCCTTGCCGTCATGCCCAGTTCATATAGAACGGAGCCAGGGCCAGGATGTCTGATATGTCAAGTTCTCCCGAACGGGTGTCTAAAGAAGATTGGGATTGGTCTCGGGAATGCTTGCAAGGCTTCTGAGCTCAGGGGCTTTCTCCTCGCTAATTAGGCGCTTTGCTTTGCCGATTTTTGTTTGTCCACAAGAGCGCTCGCTCTCTGCGCTCCGCCTCGGACCGTAGTGGACAGTTGATTCGGCCTCACTTCGCCGGCACGCAGCACCGGATCCCCATTCCACAAACCCTACCTCACTAATTACACCATAGCCGCCTCGTCTGTCTTCTTTCAGTATTTTGTTAAGTTAGTAAACAACTTCCATTTGATTAGTTTATTTTTCGCTTGCACCCTTTTTCTGCCCTATACATCATAACACTCAACGTTAGTTTGTCAATGGAACCAACCATTAAAAGCACGTCTCATGCCCTACTTTGCATACTTGCTAGCCCCTACAATCACTGCTCTTTACACGCTTAGCGGAGATCTCATTTTTCTTGCTGCTTGATGCGCATCTCAACTCGCTCGCCCATCTCCTCTCATTGGTGCCTCTTTGTACCTGCGTCGGAATTGTGGCAGGTCTCCGAGTCTTCACCTTATGCCGTGACGTACCTATACTTATCTCGCAGTATCTTGTGTTATACTACACATCATCCTTTGGTTCGTTTAGAAGAGGCCATCTTGAATGGAGAGTGTTTCCAACGGATACAAGCGTTGATTAGACCAAGATCTGGTCACATATAATTGCAGGAGCAGAGCGGTATGGCAGGGGTTGCCGGGATTCATAACTAATCGACATTTGTCATGGATTCACGGTAAGGTGAGGAATAGAACTCTTTTACAGGCGCTTCCTGTGCAACGCTTCTTATCAAACGCTTCTTATATAGCCAGTGACGGTGCAGTCAGCACATATGGACCATCTTGACGACTAATTGCGCAACAATGTTCTCAATTCTACCACTGTATAACCAAATAACTCGGCCAATGATTGATTATATGCCCTGGTAGTCACAGCTCATTACAAATTGCTACGTGCGCTGAAGCGCTTACTTAAGTTGATTTTGAATCCTGCACTTGTCAAAAATCCAGGCTGTCGCTAATATCAGAGCCGAACCCTTCAAAGCGGCTTCAACTCTGAAAATTTCCTTTGGTTAACTGACAAGCACATTTTGAATTCTTTTAAGCCCATCCGCGCTCTTAAATTGTCATTTGAGAAGGTCAGTGTTGGAAAGTCAACAGCCACGGATCCACGGTTACACTTTAAATAATAGAGGCTTGAGAGAGGGGTTTTCGGGTGCTCTAAGGCATCCAACGGTGGTCAATTGATTTCTGAGAGGCTTCTGAGCGATGAAGTTGGTTGTTCGTTCCATGCATCGGTAGTCTTTCCATCCCTGTGGAATATATGCTCTGCCAAGCGCCATCTGATTGCTGTGGAGCGCAGTTTCCTAGCTCTCCACAGCTCACTGCTCCTGGATCCCCTGCTCATTTAAATATTTTACAGGGACGGAGAGCTACTGACGCGTGGAATTGACAACCAACAACCACATCGATCAGAAGCTTCTCAGAAATTAATTGACCACTGTAGATGCACTGGAGTACTCAAAACCTTTCTCGCAAGCCTTATCATTCCGTGTGGCCGTGGAACCGAGGCTGTTGACTTTGGAACAGTTATGAGCCTGGCTCGCAGTAAAAGCTTCCCATAACGACCAATTCGAAAGCACCCGCCACGAATTCGAAGGCAATACCGCGACAATGAGTTCCAGAGAGGAGATCGTCAAGTTTACTGGTTCCGAAAACTGGAAGGAGTGGCACGCGCGTTTCATCACCGAAGCCATCGATCGGAGGCTATGGGACATAATCAATCCAGCGAGCCCTTCTAGAGGTCAGTACCGAACATCACCGGCCAAACCCAATGTGGCCAACTAAGAAAAGCGACCTGACGCTCCCGCGACCAATACGCGTGGAGACAGACCAACGAGCGCGGTGAACAGCGCGCACAATATCCCAAAACCCAGAATCGGGCCAGCCAACTCAGGCGAGATGACCATAGCTGGCCGCGAGGCATACAAGATCGACCTTGCTGAGTTCCACTCGGAAGAAGCCAGATACAGAGAGGAGTTCCAGAACATCACCTCCCTGCGTTCCTGGATTTCGAAGACAGTGGACGCGGGTCTATACGACGCGACATACGACCCTGAAAAGAAACTTCACCAGTGGTACATGAAATTGAAGAAGTGCGCCGGCACCAACGAAGTTCAAGAAATGTGCCGAGCGATAGGAGATTGGAAAACCGCTACGGAGGGGCTCACCTTGAAACCAGAGGATATGTTAAGTTGGCTCAGGAGCTGGGAACTAGCACTCCTGAAGGCGCAAAAGGCAAATGTACCGGGAACCAATGATTCCAAGATCTGGTGGATCGATTTCGAATACGTAGTCAGGGACATTGGATACGAAGGTTGGTGCGAATCGTACTACCACAGCAACCAAGACGCGATCAATGGCAATATGCTTACGCTCCAAAAACTCGTGAACGACTTTGGCGAGCGTATCAGGCGGGAAGACACCTATTCTAGGCGACGAACAATTGCCAGGGGTGCGTTCGCATCGTTTGCTAAACGAACCTCTGACGAAGAAGACTAGGAGCCGAATACGCCACGCCACTCGAAGCAGCTTAGCCCACCGCCACCCAGGAGCAAAAGTCGGAGCCCAACTCCACGGAGTAGCAGCAAGCCCCGATATACTGGGGGGTCAACCTCTGGATGGCCTGCGTGTGATAACCCACACCGCCTCGAAGAATGCTGGGCAGTCCGCCCTGAGATCCGACCCAGGAACCGCTTCGTGTCAAGAACTGCAGAGGCACGCGCCCGGGAACGTATGGAGGAAGAACCAGAGCTGCGTCAAAGAGTCAAGCAGCTTAAGGAGCGCGCTAAAAAGACCAAACGGATCCCATATCTCCCCAGAAGGGCGTCCTCAAGGATGCCAGCTCCAAGCTATACGACGAAGAGGAGCATTGACTAGAAAATTCGCCAGTGAAAATCAGTGCCCATATGTAGCTATCGTGATGGCATTCGCGAGCGAGTACCTACTCAAGAGTTCTACGGTCTTTGACTCGGCGCTACGATTCAAGTTCGCAATTAAATCAGCCTCTTCAACCAACTCCGTCCTGCCCCTGAACGAAATGACGATCTTGTTCCGGCTGGGCCTCGTGATCGTCACGTCAGACGTCCAGCGCTATATGGTCGACGCAGCAGAGCACACGTTGCCGGCGTCGTACAAGCTCAACCCGCCGGCGCAGGATGCGACGGTGCGCGGGAGCGCCGTGCCGATGCCGAGCTTGGACGTCGCCTCCTGGGTGTGGCTGCAGCCATTCGTCGCCAGGGGATCTGAAACGGGCACACAAGTGACGGCGACTGCGGACAGATTAGAAAGACAAGCGAGGTTGATAGCAGTGGTAAATAACCAGATACATGGTGCTTGGCCTCGGCAAGGTCGACGACCGGCCTAGCCTCGCAAAAGGGCCGTACACGGCACAGGCGGGATACCTGCAGCTGAAGGCACCCATTGTCCGGCCGGATTCGGCCGCGCAATCAGCCTCATAACCTGCTGGCACTCCTTCATGGTGGGGTAGGAAGACATTGGGAGAATATCTTATTCCTAAAGAAATTGAGCAAGAGCGGTCGACAAGGCTTGACTTATGATTGCAAGCTGGGATTTGGTAGGCAGGGCCGGCATTGCAAAAAGATGGATGGGATGGAAGTATGGATGCATAGAAGTCAAAACAGAGTCGGTAAAGCGCAAAAGGTGATTGTCATGGTAGGGAGAGAGGAAAAAAGAAAGTGGTGTCCATAAACCACTTGATAGTCAAGCATCTCGAGGTTTTCCTCAAAAATGATTTCAAGCATTTAGGCAACGACCAGCTAATTGGTGATTTGAGGTTGACTAATGCTCCAACTTGTTTGATTCCTGAAATCATGTAGAGTCCAAAAACTCGAAGGGCCTTTTTTTTTTTTTTTTTTTTTTTCAAGCAAAGTGGCACCTACATGTAAAACCTCACCGTGCTGGGAAGTCCAAGTTGGGACAGTCACGAGTCAAGCAAAGTCAACAATTACATGACTAACTACTGAAAGCTACATGAAGCCTAACGGGAAAACTGTACAATCCGGAGAGTACGACGTCTAGAACAAGCTGAATTGATGCCTCAATGGTCCTGAAGTATGACCCAGTATCATGTTATCATTGGACTCGAGAAACTCCCTCCCTTGACCTCTAAACCGAAGATAAAGAAACTCCTTGATGAAGAGAGGGCGTGAAAAGGAAACACAGAGAAAGTAAAATTGCAAAATATGCAACCCTGATCGCATTCTCACAGTTAGCCCCAGCATCTGCAGTCAATCCTACGTTGTAAGATAGACCCACCTCGTCTAATATCACCAAGCGTGCCACTGTCCGCCCGGAAAAAGCTTTGCTTAAAGTCTCAACTCGCCCATAACCTCGCGATACCCCTCCAACACCTGCCCCCCGCGTTCTGCGTTTCGGACCTTAATATCAAGCTTATACGGACTCGGCTCGAGAATGACATGGCTGTTGGTGGCTTGCGTGTCGATGGGTATGGGCTCGCCAGTGCGCGGGCAGACCTTGGGCGCCAGATCGAAGGCCCACAGGACTGCAGCGGCAAACACAAAGGTCTCGTCGTCGACAAGGTTTTGCCCCAGGCAGGTGCGCCGGCCCCAGCCAAACGAGTGCATCGCCTGGCCCTCGCGGAAGTTGGGATACCGCGTCAGCGGCTCCTGGTACGTTGGCCAGCCCGGCTCGAGCCAGCGCTCCGGTCGGAAGTGATCACCATCTGGGTACCTGCTCGGGACGCGATTGAGGGCCCTGTCCGTGGGGAATAGGAGGTTGATTAAGTCAGCTGACGGTTGTTTGTTGATTGTGTGCCGCGGTAAGATGAGACCCTTGGGTACGTACCATTCGCAAGCGAGAACAACCGTTCCCTTCTTGATCTTCACCCCACGGTATTCGTCATCACGTTCGGCCTGATGAGGGACACCTGGAATTTGACGGTCAATCCTTCAAGAACAGAGTTGATGCAACTGGGGTCTGCCTCTCGAAGCTCGAGGACATGGAAACTCACCTAGCGGCACCCCCGACCTCCACCGGACTGTTTCCTTCATGCACGCCCGGACCGTCGGCAGAGCGGCATAATCCTGTATCGTCGGCATGCGGCCGCCACAGACCTTGTCGATCTCGGCCTGCGCCTTTTTCTGCCACTCTGGGTGCAGGCCCATGGCCATAAGGAAGAATTTGAGGGGGCCGCTGATGGTGACGACACCGACGAGGTTCAGGAACCCAATCATGCAGCTTGCGAACACCTCCTGTTCCTCGGTTTGGTTAAGGTCTCCGTTGCCCTCTTTCTTGACTTGCTCAAAATACCGGTACGCCCACGTGTCGCCCGGTAGCTCACCCCTCCTCATCCGGTCTTTGGCCAGTCGGAAGTTGCTGAGCCACCAGTCTCGCTGTTCGCGCTCGCGGCGGACCTCATACCGGTACCATGGGTTTGCGAAGGCGGGCAGGTGCCACAGCGGCGTAATCGTGTTGGTGATGGGGCCCGATACGCTCATGCAGTGCAGCGTCGTGTCGGCGCTGTCGCCGTTGGCGCGCCCCTGAGTCGCGTCGTCCCACGCCAGCCGCGACATGACACGGCCGCAGTACTCACGCGTATAGTCGAGGAACCGCGACGGGTCTAGTAGAAGGAGGCCCAGGTACCGCCGCATCTCACGCTCGACGTGCCCGTAAAAGTGGTGCTTGTAGGCCTCGGCCACAGCCGCGTGCGCCCACTTGCGCTGCGCCTTCCAAATGTCTTTACAGATGCGCGCGTTAGTGATAGACGCAACGAGCGATTGTTAATAAATCACACGAAAGTAAATGCTCACCATGACGGTCCATCAAGGCAGAATATGTCGGGCCCTCCTTGTGTCTGATAAGCGAGCGAATCTGCGGCCGGCCCGAATAGATGTGGCCCCTTTTCACCAGCAGCTCCTCTGCGATCTTTTCGTCCGAGACGATAATAAATGTCTGATCTATTACACGCGTGTAATAGATTGGCCCGTATATGTCGGCCCATTCCTTGAATTTCAACCATAGCGAGTACCGCGGCAAGTCGTGCACGCGACCCAACAAGGGGAATTGTCGCGGCCCGGGGAACTGAGGCTTAGATCCGAGGCTTTTCCTCCAAGTGAGGATTTGCTTGACTGCCGAAAATAGAAGGCTTGGAAGAGCCAGGTAGAGTAAAATCAAGGTAAATCCCTCCATATTGATGGCCCAGGAAAGGGGAGAACAAACAGAGGTTGACTGAGTGGGCTCCCTGAGTAAATAAGAGATCGGGGGAGACGGGGGTTCTAACCGAGGTTTCGCGGGTACTAATGAGCAACGAGACCCAGTAGTAGTTCTCGGCTCAGAACTAGACAGCGCGAGAGTTTCTATATCAGTGAATGTTGTGCTGACCTGGTTGATTCCCGCGCAACCAAGGCGTTCTTCCATGGACCCGAAGGCGACCAAGCTGACAGTCTGAGACTCGTTTCCCAGTTCAGCAATCTGGTCACCTGGTATCAAGTTGTACACAGTTTGGAGTTCGGCGGCGCGGCCATATTCGCTAGGGCTGAGCTGCCATCTAACCATGCGTGTGTTGGCCCCGTCGAGTAGGACTGGCGTGGAGAGAGTCCGAAAGGGCGGCGACCGAGTGGGGATGATAGCTATTCTGGTTTGTTAGGATTGCGGCTGAAAGAGGTGGTGCCTAGGCAGTGATTGTGATGGTTTGATAGTTCTGGTTTGTTCTGGTCGTTACAAGTCGGAGCGACTGCTGTGGTCTGTACACTTTTGTCGCGATTCGTGGGGGGGACGATGATCCTTGGCTGATCTGATCTGCCAGGGTGCCCGTCACTCCGTTGGTAATTTTGTCCTATAGGACGCTAGCTTTGGAATCTTGCGTTCCGCCTCCGCAGTCAGCAATGAGAGAACCAGTAATGCGTCTCTGTGCCAATTCGCAATCGAAAACACGCGATAATGAATTCCCTGAGTCTTATGTCGTCTGGCCCTTGAGGGTCGTCTTTCCGGGTTCCACCTTCCACAGTGATGCTGTCTCAGTTTGATGTTCTCTTCCGTTCAGGACAAGATAGCCCTCGTGATTCCCGAATTTGCATTCTACACCTACCAATTTGGTCAGCCATGGCTCAAGAGACAAAATGCTATTCGAGGGTCGAGGCTCAGCTGGACGCCACAGCCGCCGGTCAAGAGCTGTGGTGCTCGGGTTCTCAGGCATAACTGGCCGAAGGGCTTATGCAGTGCGAGGACAGCATAGGAGTGGCAGATGTTTCACAACAGAGACAAGACCGACGGAGAATGAATGCTGTTTTGTGGGTGTTAGGTTGGGGATGTCCGCATTGGCGTTCGTGATGAAACAAGCGCCGCACCGAATCCGGTCATGTAATCGGCGAAAGAGGTACATGATGAACCCTGGTTGCATCGCTCAAGATTTGACAGAAGACCACGATGACGGGACGGCCAAATTTCAAAATCAAC
Organism: Corynascus novoguineensis; assembly: GCA_033296725.1. Lineage (NCBI taxonomy): Eukaryota > Fungi > Ascomycota > Sordariomycetes > Sordariales > Chaetomiaceae > Corynascus > Corynascus novoguineensis. The sequence continues at coordinate 48,156 of MU857627.1, forward strand.
ACACAGCTTGCAGACCGCATACCAGGGAGTGCGCCAAAGGCTAATGAAGCCGACTTCCGGAGGTTTTCAATGACGACTGTTCTGGTTCTGAGCGCAGATGAATACGGAACGGTAGAGGCGGGGAGTGTGATCAGCTTGGGGGTTGTCAGCGATGTTTGGCTTCGCATCGTATTTAGAAAAGTGGTGAGTTCGTGACTGCTAGTGCAGCTGTGAAACCATGCATGGCATGGAACTTGCTGCGGCTGCTGTCCGGTCCACCCGGCAGCGCGGAACTGATACATTCAAGGTCCAGCGCCCTGGTTCCGGGTTTGCGCATCTCCTCCGAGGTTACTGCGCGCAAGCGCTGTACTCCAGACCCTGATATACAAGTCCCTGTAGTGTTGTTTGGGGTGGCCGTCCCTCTTTGAATGCATTTATAATTCCTGTTGTTGACACGGTGGAAGTCACCTGCATCCGCTTGATGCCGGTTGACGTAGGACGAGCCTCGGTTCAGAGGCAATCTTCCAACAAGCCTGAGGCGGTGAAAATGCCCTACTGCATCAAGTTATTCTGGGCAGAGCTGAGTCCATCAAGCCAGCCATATGGTCTCGACCTAGTACCGGCGTACGACTAAGCGGCTACGCTAGTGAACCGGACACAAAGCAGGAACGCCGATGATGCATGGTTTGTAGGAACTTTGGTGTTGTGTTGCGTTGCATAGGCAGCGCTAAGTTTGGAGCAAACAGTCGTTAAACCGGGAACTAATGGGCGCAAATAGTGTCCATGTAAGCGACCAACGTGATGAGAGTTAACAAGAGCCGGTGATGGATGCCTACTAGTCATGATAGAGAAGCGCGATTACCGTCGCCCTTACGAGGACAAGATTCGCGGTAGTACTAGAGCATCCCAAAAGTCGGGACCGAAAAAAAAGCCTTGAACCGAGAACACCTACCACAGCCATCTTGTTTCGGAAGGAGCAAGAGGTGTCTGAGCTTCAGCCAGTTCGGTTCGCCGTCTAGCTGTAGGGTCTTCTTGGATAAGGTACGATCCGTGAGAGAAATCATGCATAATATCCGACACACAATTTGAAAGAAGAAACAGGTGCAGTCTGCTCAATCCAGGTGTGAGACAACCGGGCGGTCTCGGTCGAGATAGCGCAGGAAGGCCACAGATTTACCCTTCCGAGACCGATGCCAAGCCGGTGTAGGGTGGCCGCATATCCGTGATCATCGATGTCCAAAGACCTCAAGATAGCCGCAGGAAGCTTGGGTAGGTATTTAGGTATTCTGGTCCTAAGGCATCGGTAGGAGTCTGGGTGTGTAAGTTAAATAGTACATCCAGGCATGATTACCTGCGGCCGCGAGGCAACGATTTGCTAACGAGTGGGAGAGAGTCTATCATTGGACAGAACTACGTCTGGAAGTCTGAAGTCCAAAATAAAAATTCTTCAAGCTCCCAAGTTCCGTCCCGGTGTCGTTTTGTCTCCTACGAATTGGTCTTTTTGCATTTGACAAACAGAGAACAAAGTTGAGTTTACAAAAATGAGGCCATGATGACACAGCTGCGGCTACGCGCTGCAAAGCTGCTGCTGACAAAACCGAGGTTGCGTAAGTAGCTAAGTGACTTCGTTGGTTTTCTTCGAAAATCTCAAAATTTGTTGCATGTGTTCAGATAAGTGGAAGCGGGTGAGATCAACAGAATCGGACAACTCGAAGGTACTTAGACTCGAAGCCCAGGGAACGATGATTTTTGTCAAACCTTGCCTTGTATACAAGGCCAAAAGCTGGCCTGGATGAATGTGGGGTTGGCTGGCTGGACAGGCGTTGCCCGGGCACTGCGGGCCGAAATACCCCGCCAAACAGTCGTTTGATCGGCACCACCATCATTGTTCAGGGCCTTGCCCGATGACATCAGCTGCGACAGCTTGCGTGCCAACGCTTCGAAGGCTCTGCTTTGCGAATTGCGAGTCTATCCCTAGGCAAGCTTTGCGGCGTGTCGTCGCACTATATTCAGGATGACTACGTGAGTAATTAACGAAGCGCAACCCGGCAGACTTTCCCAGGCTAAGCAGACGAAAATGGCGGCAGGTCAAACATTCTGTCGCTTCCTTTCCGGAAATCTACCCAGATCTCGCTTGCATCCTCAATCCGCCAGTATATCTCGAAGAAGTATGATCAACACCCGGACATGTTCCGTCACGACCTCGAAGTCATCGATGCCTTGCGCCGAGACGCCGTCAACTCGCGTGACGCCCATCCAAGCGGGATCAGAAGGCTACAAACATACGCGGGACAGCTGGTGTGGATGAGCGGGAAGTTTCCTATAGACGTATATCAACCCCTTCCTACGCTGGCTGGCCCCTGGTTATTCTCCAGCTGACTCCAGCACCCGCCATTCAGATCGGTGTCGACTTCACTTGGTACCCCGCGCTCGGCTACCACACCGAACACCCCCTTGTGCAAAATAACCTCAAATACGAGCTCATGAATATTCTATACAACCTAGCCGCGCTATACTCGCAGCTCGCCATGGCCTCTAACCGAAGCAACACCGAGGGGCTCAAAACCGCAGCGAGCTACTTTTCGCAAGCCGCCGGCGTGCTGAATTACATCAAGACCGAAATTCTTCCAGAGCTGCGCATGCCCAACCCTCCTGACGATATGGACGAGGCGACTCTCGAATCCCTGACCCAGTTGTTTCTGGCCCAGAGCCAAGAGTGCTTCTGGCAGAAGGCCGTGATGGACGGGTATAAAGATGCTTCCATCGCCAAGCTGGCGGCTCGTGTGTCTGATCTGTACAACCTGGCCGGTGACGCGGCCATGCGCAGTGAGGCTATCAGCTCGGCCTGGATCCACCACATGACTGCCAAGCACCACCACTTTGCCGCCGCTGCCCAGTACCGCGCTGCTTGCGATTGTCTGGAAAAGAAACGGTACGGCGAGGAGGTAGCACGGCTAGCTGACGCGGTTGCCTGCGTCAACGAGGGACTAAGGGAGTGCAAGGGAGGCTACATTAACAAGGCCGTTGTGGAAGACCTTCAGGGCCTGAAGAAGCGGGTCGAGCACGACTTGAAACGGGCAGAGAAGGACAACGACATCATTTACCTTCGTAAGTCGCCTGGCGTGCGCCAGCTAACTTTAGCGATTACTAATTTCGGGCAGAGGTCGTTCCGCCAAAACCCGAACTCAAGATTCTCGAGCGCGCCAACATGGCTGTAGCACGAGTTCCGCCACAGGTTGCCAATCCTTATGAGTACTTGGGCGACCACGCCGAGTTCGGCCCTGCCCTCTTCACCAAGCTGGTCCCGTTCTCCGTCCATGTCGCTGTTTCGATCTACGAAGAACGGCGGGATCGCCTGGTCAACAACAATATTGTCGCCGAGCTTGAGACCATGACGGACAAACTACACGAAATTCTCTCCAGTTTAAATCTGCCCGGCTCACTGCAAGCGCTCGAGAAGCCCCTGGGGCTGCCTGGTTCGCTTGTCCAACACGCCGACGAAATCCGCCAGGCTGATGCCATCAACCGTCTTCAGCGTGGGCTGACGGATATCGAAAAGCTGTGCGCGAGCGACAAGATGGTGTTTGAAGAAGGCAAAGCGCTTTTGGTAGCCGAAGAAGAAGAGGATAAGAAACTGCGGCTGAAGCATGGCACACAGCGCTGGCAGCGGCCCGAGTCTCGGGTTGAACCGAGCCGTGACGGCGGGGCCCGGCTGTGGAACCAGGCGGCCGAGATTGACGGTTACTTTGCATCCAGCACATCTAGCGATGCAGTAGTGCGAGACAAGTTTGCTGCCGTCAAGGATACGCTGGCCATACTCGCTGGTCCCGATAGGGGTATCATGGATTACATCCCCAATAGCAGGAAAACCGAGGTTCCTGAGCTCCTCAAACCAGCCATAGGAAGGCTGAGAGGCGTCTACAACGACATTCTCCGTCTCGAGTCTCGAAGGAGAAAGCGGGTCGAGTCTCTCAGAGCCAGGAGCCGAGCTGACGACATCAAGGCAGATATCCTCGAAGAAGCAGCCCGCCTGGAACGAACATACCCCAACACTCCAATCGTGCCAGCGCATTTTGAAGAATTTTTCGACAAGCGCCTGGATCGCTTGTATGAACCTGAGCTTGAGGTAGTTGAGAAAGAGCGTGCCGACCAGGAAAAGGCTATCGCGGATATCCAGCGCGCCAATCGTGAATTCGAGGCGCAGAAGAGGAGCATAGGGGAGAAGGGAAATCATGACAGGGAAAAAGCGCTGCAGCGACTGGATAATGCGTACTATAAGTACAAGGAGATTGTCAGCAACGTCGAGGTTGGGAGAAAGTTTTACAACGATCTTAGCAGGATCGTTGAAGGCTTCCGCAACCAGGCGCGCCACTGGGTTAATGAGAGGAGGAAGGAAGCGCGCGCGTTGGAAGAGTAAGCTTGACTGCCTATATTGCATTTTGCCAATGCTGACAAACTCTAGCGAAATTTCTATGCCACCACTCGCATCCCTCTCGCTCAACCCTCCGCAGTCACCGCCAACAAAGTCATACGAGAACCCGGACCCAGCCTCCTACTACACACAAGCCCAGCCGCCACTTGTCGAGGCCCAGATTCAGAGTTGGGCAGACAATGTTCAGCAGCAGCAGCCCCGCCCCATTCCTCCTGTGGCGCCCGTGGCTGCTATGCAGGGCGCGTGGACGCCAGACATGGGGATAAGATTTTCCGGGCCGCCCGCTGCCGGGGGAAACACTACTTCGCAGGCGGGGAGGCAAGGCGGCGGAAAGCCTCCGGCGAGAGGGACGTGGGACCCGAATTCAGGAATCCGGTTTGGGTAAGGCAGCTGAAAACCAAGGCGTGGTATCAGGGTATATATATGGTGGGCAGAGAAGGCGATTAGTGTCTTGGGCTGGTTTACGCAGGTAAAAGAATTGGAAAGACAATAGAGGTGTCAACTCGAGCAGATCATCTCCCTAAGTGGTCAAGAGAGGCAATATATAGACCATAGTTACATCTATCGTGGCGGGGCAAACTTGAGTGAATCCCTCCTACTCCCTGTCGCGCGAAAACTGATCAGTTAAGTGTTGCGTACCTGTTTCCCAAAACGGCTTGTCCGGATTTGGTCTGCCCCTTACCCGTAGAAACGTAGAAACGATGTATGGCAGAAGATAGGAATTATTGCTCGGATCTGACCTCCATAGAACTAATTCTAGTGCTACAATCCAGCCAAACTCTTTCAATATCTCTCGCCCATTATTCGTGTCTTCCCAATGCACACTGTTCGGGTCCCACGCGTCACGAACTGCCATTGTCCAAGGCTCGAACAATAGCGTAGCTGGTGCCAGCGGCGAGAGCACCGACGATTAGAGTCTGCACCGAGCCCCAGAGGCCGGCCTTGCGGGTGCGGATGGCGAGCCAGTTCTTGAGGAAGCCAAAGATTAGCAGGATGACGACGGTGATGGCGACCGAGACTAGCAGGGCGCGGTCGGTGCGGCGCAGGAAGAAGTAAGGAAGCATAGGGACCAAGCCACCGACGAAGTAGCTCAACCCCATGGTGACGGCCGAGACCCAGGCGCGGCCGACGTCGGGCTCGGGCAGGCGCAGCTCGAAATCCATCATGAAGCGCACCCACCGGTCCTTGGAAGCCGTCAGCTCGGCCACGAGGGGCGTCGCCGCTGCGTGCCCGACGCCATAACGGGCGAGGATGTCATAGATCTCGGCGCGCTCCGTTGCAGGGCACGTGTCCACCTCCTCCGACTCTCGCGCCAGCTCGGCTTCCCTGGAGAGTAGTCAGTCTGTCAGTCAACCTTACCTCTACATTCTCGTTCTGAGTACGCACCAATGCTGCCGCTCGGTATCGGCCGCCAGGTAGGCGCCAAGTCCCATGCTGATCATGCCGCTGCAGAGCTCAGCGAGACCGCCCATGATGACGATTCGGGGGTCGCCGAGCGACGACAGGCCCGCTGTCAGGGCGAAGGGCACCGTCAGGCCGTCTGAGAAGCCGATGATAACGTCGCGCATGATGGCGTCGTGCTGCCCTGTGTGCGTCTCAACGTGCGGGCGCTCCGGCTGCGGCGCGCTTGACAACATGCGGTTGGCGACCTTGGGGCGGATGCGGGTCGAGGACGATGACGGGGGCGGCGCCAGGCGCTCAGGCGAGTTAAGCCCGCGCGAGAGAAGCGGTGTCTCGTCGGAGGATTGGGACATTTTCTTTCACTTCTTTGGATATCTTTCTATCGAACAGAAGTTGAGCTGCTCAATGATGAAAGTGAGAGCTGGGGTGATGTCGTATTTTTGAGACCGTGTGGTATGACCTGCCTCGAAACGTCTCCCACTGCAATCACTGCAACTGCGAGGTGCGGGATTAGGCTGGACCTTCTCGCATTGAAAATCGATCTTAATTTGCTCAATTTTACAGTACCAGATTCACTCGGCGCTTACTCATCGATACCAGCCATGATGTCGCCGTCGAGGTGGCCTGCGGTCGTTCATTCAGAAGTTCAAGTTCGCACCATGAGGTGGCGGGCGAGGACAATCAGCAGGGTTAGGGCTTACAGTGCGGCCGCATCGCCCAGCAATAATAAGGATGTTCGACCACTTGAATAGTTGGTTATGCAAATTCCCTAGAAAGTTCGGAAGTTCGCCCTCTTCGGAGATGTATCAAGCAAAGATTATGCGATGCACAATCAGAACTCAAGCACACTTACTTTAGTCATTGGCCTTTGTTTTCAGTTGGTCTTTCTGAGTTTGGTGGTCGTATTGCGCTGCAAACGACCATGATTCAAGATTCACAAAGAAACAGGAAATTGTAGATTCGAATTTTTCCAAGGTGACAAGTCTGCATCAAAACACCAATATCCCCGCGAGTCAACAGCTCATTCTTCTGTGAAACCAACCGGAAGGAGAGCACGAGAGCACAGCAGTATAACCAGAAACCAGCCGTTCAACACGTCGAATTCGAAAGTATCCTGTTCCCCGTCGTCTGGCAACACTGCCGCCTGCACAACCCTCCCCGTAGCTCCCAGCTACGAGGCAATGGTTGAAGGAAAGGTGGCGAACAAGAGCAAAGCTGCCGTAACTGGGCTTGAAACAAAAGCTTGGGGATGATGAGCAGCCAATATCAAACCGAGAGACTACCTCCCATAACACCCCAAAGAAACTCTTCCGTTTTCGAAGATACAGAGAAGACACTTGTTAGAACCAACGTGGAAATACGATGTCAACGGTAATTCAGAAAGATTGATTGAAAATGTGTAGATTGCTGATTCCATTGCTTGTCTTGTTCTGCTCTACTGTTGTAGGTCGTGATTGAAATTGGCAATGGCTGATGCCCCCATGTGTTGGAAGTCCAACAGCCACAATTCACGGTTACAAGATTGATCGAGCTTGTGGAAATTGATATGCAGCTTGATCAGGCTGCTGAAACCAGCTGTTTTCTCAATTTTTTCTGATTGATTCCTCATTGTATGTTGATGTCTGGTGGTCGCCTTTTTAAGCCCTGAAAAAAAAACCCTGTTGTCAAGCTCCCGAGACTGCCTTCCCAGGTCGTTTTCCTCCCTGCACACCTGCTCCTGCATCCTGAGTGCCCCTTCCTGATACCCAGTGGGTTCAACACCATGTTTACCAATTCTAGTGGGTCCTGCTTGGTATGTACCCACGTTCTAACAACACTTAACTGCAGCCAGAGAAAGGTCAATACCGGAACCTACAATAAAATTACCCGACAGGGAAGGGAAGGAGCATCGTCAGTATCCTAAGAGAGAGCGCGAGCTTGAGATCTTTCCCAACGCCACTACGACGAGGAACGGGGGGAGTCATGGGCAAAAGCCAGACCGAAACCAGACAGTGCCGCGTAACCGCCGTCTAAATTTCCGACCTTCTATGACACTGTCGATGCCCCTTTGTCAACAGACAAGGATTGGGGCCAAACTAGCATCCTAACCAAGAGGCTTCCTAAGTCGCTCTGTAAGCGGAAAATAGAGGGGTGGGAAAGTCGCTGGGAGTTTTGCGACAGGGATTGGGATCGGTTCAAGACACTTTGATACCATGACTATGGCGTGCAAAGGTACGTTTGTACGACAAAGTTCGACGGTGGAGTCGGCTGGTGACAGCCAGCTGGTGGAAGTCTCAACGCAGAATACAGATGCTGGTGGGACTCGACACGCTGTAGCGGGCTCACTGATAGGTCCCAACAGCGACGCACATGCCGTTGTTGTTCGCATGCCCCTCACTACAACAGCCACGACGCGTCTGTTGCGAATCTCACAGCTAGAAAGGCAATCATGACGCCGGCTCAACTCACCACTCGAGATCTCGGCATGGACGCACCTACCGACCTCTTCTCAAACTCATCGGCGATAACCTTGCCCTCACAAAATAATCCTCGCGCAGCGCGCCACGAAAAGCATAAAGAAGCAGCAGAACAACAGCACTCCTATAACCCCACCTGCGAAGCGTCGCAAGCTAAACGTTCACTCACCGTCCCACCCCGATAGCAAATTTGATGACCTGCTCCCTTCTCGCCTGCGTCCACTGTTCGATATCGCACTGTCGCGCAGCCTGCCACTCCCATCACCATCAGAATAAGAGCAACAACAACGAGAAGACTAGTTGCTCCCGGAAATCTGAACTGTGAACCCAACCCCTCAAGTGGGCATTCCCCCACGTGGCAGCAGCAACCGTGCTTTGGACGGAAATTAATTCCGCCCCGTGGTGTCGTCGCGCCTAGTGAAGTCACCGAGGTATGCTGGCGAGATATATCACACGACGGTGTGAATGGACAGATGGAAAATCAGTGGAAAGAGACAGCCTGAAACGGGAAAGCTTGCTCGAGTTCATCGTGGACGTCACGAGCGTTAGGACGAGGGCGGTGCTTGTATGGATGAGCGCTGTCTTTGAGGTCCTTTCTGGTGACGATAACGTCAGACATTCATGGTTTCGATGGTGGAAGGAGAAGTATGGCGGGGGTTCTGGCCGAGAGGTTCTTCCCAAACCCCCTAACCACCACCATGGATATTCAAGACCAAGCTCTCTATAACGACTGGGAGCTGGACTTCGATATCCAGCAGAAAGCAACGCCAACCGAAGTCATGGATGCTATAAGAAGAGCCAGCCCCTGGAAGGCACCCGGTGAGGACCTGATCCCAACGGGCCTCCTAAAAGCTTGTGGGGCGCCACTAACTGAAGTGGTGGCTGATTTAGCTACAGGGTGCCTTGAGCTAAAATCGTTTCCAAGTCGGTTCAAACAAGCGAAAACTATAGTGCTACCATACCAAAGCCTGGAAACAACTCAGCAGTTTACCAAACACCAGGAGGTTATAGGCCTATTGCTCTGCTGCCAAATCTAGGGAAGGTGGTAGAGGCAGTGGTGGCCAAGAAGATCACCCGAGCCGCGGAAGCCAACGGTCTGCTTCCAGACGAGCATATGGGCAATAGGGCACACCGGTCGACAGAGCTAGCAGTCCGGCTACTAGTAGCTCAAGCCCTAAAGGCTTGGAGACAGAAAGCTACCGCTTTGCTCCTCCAGTTAGGCATTTCTGGAGTCTTCGACACGGTTCAACCATACTCGACTACTAGCTACCCTCCGGAAAACAGACTTCCCGAAATGGATGGTCCTATGGGTGAGGGGCTGGATAACCAAGCGAGAAGCTACTCTACATTTTGACGGCAGATCGGCTCTACCAACGATAATACAGGCAGGTGTTTCCCAGAGGTCCCCCCTTTCCCCGGTTCTCTTCATTCTCTACATTACATCTCTCTATAAGTAGCTAAGAGCAGAGCATCCCCACCTAGCGATAGTAGGGTTTGGGGACGACACCAACCTCCTTGTCTTTAGCCGAGACCTAGAGACCAACGTTCGTCAGCTAGAAGCAGCGTGGAAGGCATGCCTACGATGGGCGGATACCCAGGGAATAGCGTTCGCCCCCGAGAAAAGTGAACTGATTCACTTCAACAAGGGGCCAAAGTAGTGGACCAATGGCCTTGACCTCGCCCAGCCAGAAAGGGACACTAGCCGAGTAAGGCATACAGAGTCAGCCAGGTTCCTGGGAGTTCGGCTAGACGGAAGCTCAATTGGAAGGCCCATCCTAAATGTGGTTACTACTACGTACAGGTGCAAAGAAAGAGGCCGACGTTCTACTCAATCCAGTGTGATCTTGTCATTTGTTGTCGTTGGGGAATTTGTGGCTGGGCGGCCAAGGAGCGGACAGAAAGCTCAGCGTGTGTGAGGAATAAATCGGCAGGTAGGTGCAAATTATAAAGAGGAAGCCACCTTAGGCAGAGCCACATATGGTGTGGCAGCCACACCCAGAAGGGAACATTGTCGACTTTCCCTGTGCTCCTGCGCTTGCTGGGCGAGAAATTCCTGACCCTTCAGCGCGTAGACTGTATTTTCTTCCAACGATGGACAGCAGCACAGCTTCCTTCGACTAACGTGCTGACAACCTGTTTGATGGCTGCTTCCACGTGTCCCACGCTGTTGTTGGATCAAGCGGTGGTTTACGGGTGGAGTAAGCCACGAAAAAAATCCGGATGCTGCAGGTCGCCGTTTAATCAGGGGCTCTTGGGAAGGATATATCCTGTGGGAACTAAGAGAAGATTTTTCCCAGGAAGGAGCAACGAACTACGCTGCTTCACAGCACTGAATTAACTGATCCCACTACTGAAAATCTTTTATCTTGTGAAAAACCGTGGAATCGTGGCTGTTGGTCTTCCAACAGCTGGCTACCGCCTTAACCAGCCTCTATCTCCTGCCGAAAGCATACGGTACAGTTATTCCTCGGTTGCGAATGAGCTCCAGTCTTTCTGGCGACCCGATTGCTGACTATCGCGATCATTGTCCCATAGACTCCGCTCCAGAAGATCCTCAAAATTGCAAAGACGAACGCCTTGAAATGAACCCCATCCAGACGGCTTCGCTGACTTAACACCTAGAACCGGTCGTGGCCCCGCAGAAAAAGGACGTACCCGATCCATGCCTAACGTCACACGATTTAAAATGGAACGGATTCTCTACTTTCACGCCTGATCCTGGCACTAGGTCGATTTGTTCACCCTTAGGCATCCTTCCGGGCCAGCACCTATGAACCGAAAGTGCCGGACTGAATTCGATAACGTACTGGTCATCTTGGGTGTCAACAATTCGAGCGGGAATGTAGAGTTCCAAGTTGCTGGTCAGATGGTAACGGTATCGAAAATCCGGGTATATGACGGGTGCCTCGACAGTGTCGCCGATATGGAAGCAACGATAAGGTCGGACGTCATGCTTTCTGATGTTTCTCCGCCAGGGGCGCCACAGCCGCCACGCGCCCTTCCCGAGTTGCGTCAACTGTTCTTCGGGAAAGAAAAGGCTATCGCTTTCTTCCTCATCCCTTCACTATCGTCCTGAGCTTTTGTAATATCGGTTGGGGCTTGGTTCAGTGAACTGTCCCAACTGGTATACTCTATCTCGTCGCCGTCCACTACCGTAACCCTCGAATCATACTAAAATCTATCGTACTAAACCTGGGCAAATCACATGTTGCACCTCAATAGATATACTGCACATTGTTCTGGCAATAATAATACGTACCTGAATCTTTTCGCCAATTTTCGGTGGGTTGCTGAATGTCTTCGAGGGCCCCCAAGAGCGTACAGTCAAACTCCGGTATGGTAGAGGTTGAGGAGTTGTCATCATCGCGTAACATTTTGTCGAAGGAATTCTTGAGCGGCCTCGTGAAAAACTCAACAGCCGTCGACCCCACGCCTGCCGTAATACTGTACCGCTCCCCGTAACATGCCTTGAACTCAGTGATATGAAGGTCGTTGCTCCAGGCATGATCACCTGTTTCCAGCTCATACCTGATAGACAATGCAGAGCCGATTAAAATGCCCCAGATCGGACGGACCTGCTTCAAGAGACTCTTACGCTCAATTTGACCGGTGTGAAGGTAACGTACGTAAACTTGAACGTCTTTGGCAGTGTCGATGAAGTAAGCGAGAATGCAATTGCTGCTTGATTCCTTCATCTTTCGTTCGGTGACGATTCCAGTTCATCAGGTGTGGGAACGGCTACATTTTGAGCGGAGATCCAGCCGACATGGTCAGGAGGGGACTCGATTTCCGCCGGCAAGGAAAGGCCCCCATGTGCCCTTTCACATTCGACAAGTGTGCCGTAGCCTGCACTCTCGAGGACCAACCTTCTTAGCACATCAGACAAGGAGGAGTCGTGAAGAAAATTAAAATAATACTGAGGCTTGACGTAACCCTTGTGCAGCGGATCAAGGGCAGACCGAAGAGCCGGGAGCCAGAGAGGCCGGATTGTAGAAAGACAGCACGTGCCGTTTTGATCAGTGGAATAACGAGACCCATGCTGGTGAACGATGTCAATGTTTCCGGCTTCAGCAATCCCAGTCGGTATCTTTTTAAGAACAAAAAACGCTTCTACCTCGTGTACGAAGCGTGCCCAGGGAACGTATAACGTCTGTCAAGAGAGTGTTATATGATGTGTTGAAATTGGGAATAGGGGGGACGCTTTGGGCCTCCATACATCGTAGCAAAAAGCCGAGGCGTTGAGTTCGTCTTTTTGGAATCAATCCTTCCAAAATGACGCTGCTTCTGAGTTCTGCACTTGATAATCTTGAACAGCCCACGTGTTGGGAACAGGGTAGCCTCTTGGAGTTCTTGCCGAAGTTATTTGCATTCGTTTGTGGGGTTTCCCAACATCCAGTCGATGTTCGCAAAATTCCTGCTGAGGTCCAGGTCGAGCAAGTTTCCATGGATAGTTGGATTTTGTACGACGGTGGTAGATTCAACAGTTTCTTTCCCGACCGTCCGTCCCTGTTGCATCCTGATATCTTGGAGAATCACAACAAACACTGCACTGTATATCTGTTGAAGTTGTCCGGCCATACGTTAAATTTCAGCGAGAAGGTCAGAAATCTTGCTGAAAAGCAACATCCGCTTGATTGCTTTCCTGTCACAAGCCTCTGTCTTGGCTGCAACTGCCGCTCCATCAGGGTCAATGCCGAAGGCCTTTGCGCATTTTTTGCACGTCTTCAATGCTTTTCAAGATATCTGGGAGTTTTAAAAAATGTGGCGTCTTCATGATGTCACTCATTCATAGGACCCTCAAACAGCGTCGACAAAAGGGAACGGTTGGTGGGTTCAGGTCCCGTTGTGACCGGATTTCTATAGGGTCCCAAGTCCGGCTTCTATGTGGGTTAGGGCACCATACCACCAGGTGTTCAACTGTTTCCTTGTCTTCCCGCATTCGCAGTTGGGAGTGTTTATCCCTCGGGTCTTGATTTTGAAAAGGAAGTCTCGGAGGCCTATAGCCCCTGTGCGCGCTTGCGTGAGGAGGGAGCTCTGAGCCTTCGTCAGGCCCCGGTGTCTCTGTAATCCCTGTTTGGTGAAAAGGAGATGGGGGGGGTCTAAGTCGGCTACTCTCTGGAGCCGGCGGTTAACCACTCCTGGTTCCAGCGCCTCTGCCACTCCTTTACCATGGCCCTGGTAGTTCGTTCTTTCAGAGATTGTATGGGCTTTTGGGGGACCCTGGGAGGTCCTCCTTGGGCCGCCCACTGTCTGATGATTAAGCTGGAGGTTTCGAAGGTTGTTGACTTTAGTGGACCTTGTACTGGTCTCCGACCTCTACGCTTCCCTCTATTCCTAAACCTACGATCTAGTCGCAGGCAAGCCCATTAGCTGCCTTGCTGGTACTCTCGGGGTATCCGGGCCCCGCCCAACATGTAGTAGTGGTTGGTCAAGCCGATCTTCGAAGTCTGTTAGCCTTTTGTTAAGGTAAAGGTCCAATGGGGGCACCCAAGTTTCTGTCTCTAGACAGCGGATTGGGGTAGCTTTATAGGCTCCAGCTGCTCGTAGGCCGCGGTTCTGTGCCTTCGAGAGTTTTATCACCGGGCCTTGGGGTTCTCCCCCAGTGGTTGTGGGCTTGTGGAAGCTTGAGGTGCCGAAGGCTAGAGCGCTGCGGATACACTTGGTGTGACGGTGGCGCCTGCCGTCAAGGTACGCGCTTGCCTTGCTCGCGCGTGCCCCACTTGCTCTGGCATTTAACCTCACCATCGTGAGAGTTCTTCTAGCTTCTCTTCCTCTTCTCTCCTCATCTTGTGATTTTATACAATAGAAAGGTCTTTCCACAGCTTTGCCTCGCCCAATGGCCTTCTGCTCGTGACACTTGGTGTATATCTCTCGGGCCCTTACGAGGCCGGGGCCTCAGGTCTTACCAGCTATCCTGGTAAGGGCCAGGTCTTGAGTTTGTAGTTTCCCGAACACCATGGTACAATGGGGCTTCCACTTAAGCTTCTGATCTAACCAAACTCCTAGGAATCTGGCTGATTCTACGGGTCATCTATAAGTTATATATTCTTTTTTGTAAGCCAAACAAACGCCATGAAAACATGGTTTTGTACGGACTCTGAGTTTGGCCGAGTTATCGAGGCGCCAAGGTCGTTGTCGAATATGCCAGTTTGAGAACTAACTCATTAACGCGTAGTAACCAATATAAACTAGTTAGATGGCTAACAATATTATGTGGGGCTGAAGTGCCTATTCAAGTGGGTCCCGTAGTGTGGCTGGCTCCCCCCTGCACTCGACAGAAACTCAATGCTTCATGCAACTCCGGGCAGGTGGTGCTGCAGGGTTCAAGTTGTATGACGAGCAATGTGTCTTAACGCAACGGTTTCACGCTAAGTTCAAGCCTTTCGGTCTTATCGTCTCTTACCTCAGGTATAAATCTATTAGCCATTGCACGAATTGTTATACAGCCCCAATGCTCTTTAATTACCGGCTACTTCGTGAGCACTATAGCACAATGTGCATTGTATGTACTTAGGTCGGCACCACCCGCAACTGTTTTATACAAACACTAGTCGCGTAGGTACAGTAGTATTCGGCACAACTTGATAGCCAAGCTCCGGGAGCGGGAGCTAGTTTTGATGCTAGGGACTTAGTTCTTGGCATAGTTTGCACTGATCTGAAAAGGCAAGAGCACTTGTGGGCAGATCGCTGTAATCAAGTAGCACTTGAAGTCACCGATAGTGTAACGTCGAAAGTGATGTGCGGTCCCAGAGAAATTTATGTTAATATATTTAGATTGATCCGTTGGGGGGAAGGCAACCTGAGTACCGCCGTCGTCTGGTTCGCTTGTCGTTGCCGCGTCGGAGAGGCTGAGAACCGCATGGAAGAATCCTCCAAATGCCGTCTTCGCAGATCCTAGCGGTATTGGAGGAGAAGGGCCTTGGAAAAACGCTTCGAGATCTGCATTCCTCACCGGACCGGCGACACGCGAAATCCCATTCTGCCAGTCGACAGGGATTGCCCTGCTTATCTGAAACGGCTTCCGAAGGTTATACCGACGCCCCGCCGATGACCTCATGGTCCAATCGGTCAGACGAGGGCTGGGTCTGGCCGCAGGTCGCGAAACCTGGAACATGGGGTTTGCTTTGATTGCGAAATATAGTGTCTCAAGTGTCGGCAGGTATGGGATCAACTGCTCTCATTCTCGCCGCCGCTCAAAAAACCGTAAGGTGAGCGAGGAGAAACTCGAGGCAGATGTTGTGAGATGGGTGTGGCCGGATTGAAGGAGCTCCCCTATCTGGTGATTTCTGGTCATCTTACGGACCAATCCGCGACCACAGTCTGGGATGCGGTCGAAGATCGTGCTGATCTCAAACCAAGCTGTGGCATGGGGCGATGCATATCCAACCAAGGCGGGTGACCGCTGCGAGCCGTGCAAACTTTGGCCAAACTGTTTGTCTCGGTCGCAGGCCTTCCGCTGACTTGCAAACGGACCTTCTCCATTAGCACACTGCTCCGTGATCATCCAGGCGGTTAACAACATGTCACGACCTCGAAGATGGGATCCTCAGCCCTTCTTTCCATTCGGTTCCGCCCTTTCATATCGAGCCATGTTATCTGTCGGACGTGCATCGGCCAGCACTGTTTGAATCCACACCGTGGCGGCTCCACAGGTTCTTGAGGTCAGCTTCGGATGGTTTCACGCGTGTTTACTGGCTCCCTTCTCTGGTTCGTCAGCCTGGTGGCTTAGAAAGTCGATCTTTGCAGTAGCGACCAAGACTTACACTGTGTGGCCGCGTCATATTGACCCGCTAGGGAGTGGGAATCGAAAGTCTGCCATCGCCCAGCGAACCATGAGGTGGTTGTAGGTCCCCTGAAGATCGTCCGTCGAACTTGAGCTGTTGGACATCCTTGTTGCCCTTGTTCGCCCCTTGCGATTTTTTTTTTCTGAATAAGATTTCAACTTCGTAACACCCACTTCCGTGGTTTTGTGTCACTGCGTCCTTTCAACTCCTTGCGCTCGTTTTGTTTCAGTTCCCTCGCCCCTCCTCTCGCTCCTCCGTCCCATCTTGATTTGCAAACAGTGTTTCTACTGGGAAAATCAGGAATTACTTTGTTGAGATTCGAACACCTACCGAGCAGTTCTGTGGAGACTTTTCATTTTCCACACCGCTTGAGCGCGCCTGTCCGAACAGCGGGCCTACAAGCTGCGCCTTCCCGGTAGCTGCTAGGCCACCGCGCAATTCTTTTCTCAAAGGGCGAGGAGCATTTCTCGGATTGATTGTTGCCGGCTTGATCAGGAATATTGAATTCCACGTTTAGCTGTTGAGAAGGATTTTTGAGTATTTCCCCAGTCAACGCCACGATGGGTGCCGCAATACGACGGAACCGCTGCTTCAGCATGCGGAACACTTTCACAAGAGCTGTCATGCTCACAGTCGCCATGCTTGCTGTTGGCGGGATAATTCTTCGATCCGACGTCGATGTGCAGTCGGCATTCCTCAAAACGGCTGCATCTGCCAGGGAGGTCATGTCGTTGCAGCAGCCGTTGGGCCGCCCCGAGTCGGCAGGTTGGGGTGGTCGCGTCGACAATTCAGCCGGGGTGTATCAGGAAGTCGCAGTAGAGGAGAAGGAGAAAGGGAAGGACGCCAAACCAACAATTTCAAGTTCGTCGAGGGTCATGACTTGTGACTACGACATGAACCGCTTGAGGAGGTGGCAGGAACAGTTCCAACTCGAGGAGACTTTTGAATACACGAAACGATACGTGCAGGCGAGTCGCCAAGACATTCCGCGGAAATCGGTTACGCACCTCCAGCAGGACTTCCTTGTCGACGCTGTCAAGGTGGTGGATGTGAATAAGGAGTACCACGCCGAGAGCTGCCCGGAGCCACTCATTGCACCGGTCACAAAATCGCCGTTTCCCGCCACTGCCAACGCGTCCGACTTCATGTTCGGTGTGTCAACCACCTACGAACGCTTCAACGATCCGCGTACCAGTCCGATTAACGAGTGGTCGTACTGGCTCACGGACAGTAAGGGCAACTCCAACGGGGGAAAGCTTGTCCTGCTCCTGGTGGATGCGCAACCGGAAGAGCTCGAAGACGCGTACAACAGGCTCACAGCCGTTGGCATCGACGTGGACGTGTATCGCTCCAGCTCGGACGCGATCATGGCGGTGCGCTATTTGGCCCTCGGACCCACGTTGTATAACCACCCTGATCGCAGCAGCAAGAAGTGGCTCGTCATCTGCGACGATGACACATTCTTCCCCTCATTCCACGGGCTTGCCGAGCGGTTCGCCGAGTACGACTACGAGAGGCCCATGTACATCGGTACCTTCTCAGAGGACGTCAATAATATTGAGCGGCACGGGCCTCAGGCGTTTGGCGGCGCTGGCGTGTTCCTGAGCCTGCCGATGGCCAAGATCATCGCCGAGAATTACGAGAAATGCAGCTCGGAGCAGAAAATTCAGGAGTCCAACACGGGCTGGGGCCCACAGGGTGACATCATGCTGCGCAACTGCATCTACCAAAACTCTGAGGTCAAGCTGACGCTGCTCAACGACCTGTGGCAGCTCGATTTGATGGGCGACCCGTCAGGCTTCTACGAGTCGGGCATCAAGCCCCTCTCGCTGCACCATTATCGCGGCGGCATCTGGCACGTCGCGCACCCCTTCCAGTATACAAAGGTGGCGCACGCCTGCGGCGAGGACTGCACCATGCAGCGCTTCCAGACGGCAGACGGTTTTGTGCTCTCCAACGGCTACAGCGTTGCCTACTACCCGCGCGGAATTGACTTCGACCTAGGCCAGTTCGAGCGCACCTTCCGCGCCGCCCCGGAGGACAAGGGCTGGAATCTCGACTTCCGCATGGGGCCCCAGCGGCCTTCGCTACACAACACGGGCCGCAAGATCGCATGGGAGCTGCTTGAGGCCACCGTGAACCCGGACGGCACCGTCAGCCAGGTCTACGTCGGCAAGCACAACGACTCCCGCTGGACCAACCCTGACGGGACACCCATGAATAACCGAGACGGCATCATTGAGATTGTCTGGTTACCAGACGAATAGAACCTCCTTTATTCTCTTCTTTCATTCTCTTCTTCTCTTCCCTCTTTTGGTGGGGTATCATTGATGCCTTAGAATATTATTCTTAGTTTCGCGGGGGTACACGGGCCGAGCCGTTACGACTGCGGCAGGTAGGTCAGAACGGGACTTATAGGGGCGTTTATGTATTTATGTTGTCGGGATCAGGTTGGCGTTGTGGCGGAGTGCTGAGAAAGGACCCTGACTGTTGAATTTGACAGTACAAAGTACTGATTATGTTTTTCGAGATGAATTGGTTGGACGGAGATAAAATTCAGTCATCCTGTTACATGTTCTACATTGGGGTACCAGTTGCATGGAGATGACCGAGTACCTGGATCATTGCCATTGGGAGAGGTATCGTTTCTAGAGGCACTGTTTCTTCCCGGGGGTCACATTATGAGTGGGTTAAGCGGACCACCAGACCAGGATGAAGACATTACGAGGATTAGTCCCTTTCACAATCATGAATGCTACGCTAAATGACACCAGAATTCTTAGATCCTAAAAGGCTTAATTGATGGGTAAAAGAACTTCTAAAAATTATCGTCATGAGACCATGAATGTCGCTGCCTCTTCCTCTTATTACATCATCTCGAACTAATACCTCCATAAATTAATGCAAACCCGTCTTGCTATCGCCGCCATAGTGTTGATGCCTCTCGTCCTCCACATAAGCAGGCGGCAGATCATCCCCGTCCGGCGAGTCCGAGTACGAGGGTGGCGGCGGATTGGCCGCGTCTTCCTGCTGAAAGCGCGCCGCCTCAGCAGCGGCTTCTGTGGCCTTGGCTGATGACGCAGATGAAGGTCCCGCGGCCGGCGGAGGCGCGGCGCCCGAAGATGACCCAACACCCAGATTCTGCATTCCTGCCGTAACACCGTACATGCCCTGCGTAGGAGGAGGTCCAGGCGGGGGAGGAGGCGGGACCCATGCATCAGTGGGTGCGCCGCCCGTCCCAGGGGCGGCACCGAATACGGAACTGGGCTCGTTATATCCGGGAGTCAGAGGAGTTTTGCCACTCCCGGTGTGCTCCGGAAGCGGCGCTTGCTGTCCAGCTGCTTGTTGTTGCGGGTTGCCTTTCCATCCTCCCTCAGCGCCCTTCAACACCTCATAAAGTACCCCCGCGCCGCCAGGCCAGGTCGACTGGCTTCTTTGGCTTCCATGCTGCTGCTGGGCTGCATGCGCACCAGTTTGGTGCGGCACCTCACCGCGTAGGATCTTGTCCACAGGCAGGGGTTGACCGTAATACTTGGCGTTGGCATTGTTGCGTGCGGCAATGACGGTGCCGTCAATCTGCACGCCCGCGTAGAAGCCTCGAGACTTGACGTAACTGTAGACAGGCTTCTTGAGGGCGTCACGGAAAGGACTGGGACGGCGAGAGGGGTGTTTGGCGTCTTTCCCCTCCTCATCCTCTTCCTCGGCCATGCCCTGCTTGTGTTCAGGAGCTGAAGGCGTCTGAAAGTGCGTGTTATCGGACGAGAGGGGCGGCGGTGAAAGATTGTCGGCGCCAGATTGGGAGTTGGTATTGGTTTTGTTTTCTCTACCTCGTTGTTTGTCGCTACCAGCTGGTACCCCCCAATCGAGAGCGCCGCCCGCACCGAAGGGGCCTGCGGTGACGGCCAGGTCGGAGCCAAGGCTAAGGCGTGTCTTGGTAAACATCTCGAGGGCCTCACGCGTGTTGATCACGATGACACAGTCGTAGATATCAACGCCCGCGACGAAACCGGCGCCGATGGAAGTGATCTGTATGCCCGAAGGTGGTGACCACCTACCGTCGGGGAGACGAGCGAGTAGGATACCACTGCCACTAGAGCCGGTCGCTTGGAAGCCTAGGCGGACGGCCGTGAAGATCGCAAGCCCTTGGGCGCGGGCGATGACTTTAGAAGGAATCGTAAGGAGCACTCGGGACTTCTTTGCCTTGGGCGAAGCAGGAGGCTTATCTGACGATGCTGGTTTTTCATTGGTCGCGGCGGGTGTTGGAGCTGGCGGAGCTACAGCATCGCTATATATTCCGTCCTCTAGAAACAAGTAGGTTAGCGAAAAGCGCTGTGCGAGTGGCGTTTTGCGAGGCGACTTACTGCAGAAGCTCCTTAGAATCCTAGCCGCCTTCTCACATTCTTTGTCCAACGGTTCAGGCAAGAAGCCCTCGGATCCGAATTTGTTCGCTATGGCATTGACGGGGCCGGCGACCTTGCTGGTAAAGGCATGGCCGAACGCGGACAACCTGTTTGTCTTCTTTGCTTCTCCAGCACTCCCGTGGGCATGGTGGCCGTGGTCGCGACCCCATTTTGGCGGGTTTTCATCGACCGGGGATGCATTGTAAAGGTCGTCATCTTCAGTTGCGGGCTGGGGGGCGAACTGCGGAACAGGGTAGTCGGGAAGAGGGGTCTCGTCAGGATGCTTTGGAGGATTCGTTTGCGTGGTCTGACTCGGCGGCGGACCTGGCGGCGGAGGCGGAAAATACTGTTGCTGGCCCGGTTGCTTCTCGTTTGTGCTCATTCTGATGGTGTTCTTGAGCGGTAGCGAGCGGTTGGTGATTTCGTCGTCAGATGAGGCGATGGAACGCGCCGCTGGTTGATGCTAGGACGGCGGCAGGAAAGCTGGGAGGGTTGCTTGATGTTGCTGGTGAGAATCAGTAGCAAAAATGAGTTTAGGGTGTGAATGTATTTCGTCAAATATACCAGTATATTCTGGGAGCAAAGACTAGGAGGATTTATGCGATTCTCGTCATTTGCTTGTCACCTGTTGATATGTGACTGTTGGGCCCAAGGGCAGGGAGATAAACGCTGAGGGGCAAGCTGAACAACGTCATATCGTGGCTTAGCTGTGGCACCAGCTCGTCGGCCCATTGAGGCCGCGCGTCTGGCACGTGACAAGGAGCGAGAACTGGGTGGCTGTGCACCAACGTTCTCTGGGCTTCCGCGTGTCGATGGATAACACGCCGCCTTCCTTTGCCTTTCTCGACTTTCCAATCAAGGAGCCGGGTATTGACCGATTTATGTTGGTTTGCTACCAGAATGACCTCGGCTGGTGCAAAAATAACGTCCACTCTGTTCTAGCTCGTTCTATGGGGAGATGTTTCCTTCGACTTCGACGTGACTGGATCTCTAACTGCCATGTGCTGGCCGTTCTTGAAGGTGAGTTTAAGAAGCTGTGTGTTGTTATAACCTGGTGGGCGACGTAGATAATTTTGCATGAAAGTCAAGTACGAATCAGTTAGCTATAACGCAGATTCTGTAACGGGCTGGGCCAGGGACGGGCCTCGGCCACCCTGGGCCTTCCCTAACCCTGAAGACCCAACCAAAAATGATGAAGCTATTCCCAGATCGCGCAGACTAACGTGCCCTTTCCATCTAAGATCCCACGACTTCCAAAATATTCTCTCCCTTTCCTCCTTCCTTCTCTAAGCATGGTGTACTCGTAAAGTCGTCATCAGCCAGTTGCAATATACTCCCTGAGACCGTTAGAATAAGGCACCTAATGAAGATTTTTTCTGCTTTCCAAGAATCTCCGTTGAGTCTGGTCTAAGGTCTGGTTATTCCCATCTATTTCAAGCAGACCCGGCCTCTGATGTGTATGGGCTCACCGGTCCCACACCCTTCGTTGCAGCCATCCACCCCCTGCGCTTGGGTTCGCCCATCTTCCACTCGTTTCCAACAACAACCAACATCAACAGCATCGCGAATAGCAACAGCTTTTGCCAGCCATTGGGTTGCAAGCCTGTTTCCCAACAACCTCTCTATAGGCAAACTAGTGTGTGAAAGGGAACAAGAATTGACTAGTTAGGGGAAATGTGTACAAAAGGTGCCGCAACACTTTTGAGTAGCTCCAGGCCGGGACTTCTAGGTCGTCATGAATGACTGTCTCATAGTGTTTGACTTAGAAACAAGCCAATAGTTGACCTGTTTTAATTATATTTGGAAAGCCACCGCGTGGTGAGTGTTCTAGTATAACTAACATGAAAGGTTGTATTAAGAAGGAAGTGATTTAGTGCTTCGAGAGACAGCTGTGGCAGGTAATATTTCCACTTGGTAGTTGATTTCCATATCCTTGGAGTAGAAGCAAGATGACGGTGATTGCTTCTTCGAAACAAATCCCTTGGTTGGTTTGGAAACAGTGTGAGGTGGACAAAATTATACCTGGTGGTAATCTAGGCGATGGCTCTCTCCAATAGTTGCATTATGGGCAGCTGATCGATGTGGAAGAATTGTCTCAGTCACGGAACACCAAATACTCAACGCAATTTCAGACATTGACGGTGATAGCAAGTTTATTGTATTGCTGGAATTACAAACGACAAATGAAAAGTCAAAACAGACAATCAATAATGGGATGTGTGGGAGCTCTTCCTATCTGAGTCCCTTCATGGCAATGGATGTTCGACCTTTCTAAGCTAGCGATCACAGACGACCTACCATGCCTTTCTTAGTCTGTTCAAGCCATCCCTGGGCCTAGGTTCATTTACTGAGCATGTAGGCTAGGAGAATTGGGTGATTGCCAGCTTTAAGTCCGGCAGTCCGGCAGTCCGGCATTTAACAATGTCAGATGAGCTGGGCCGTTCATTTGCTGAATGCAAAAACCCAGGGATTGGACCAGCGCCTGGAATGTTGATATCAGAACACTGTGAGCGCGGCATCTGCTCAACTCCGTGTCGGTCTGACTGACTGGTAATCCTCGGGAAAATGCAGGTTCCGAAGGTTCCAGACTCGGGCAGCGCTTCCACCTGCTGTGACTCGATGCCCTAACTGGGAGGTTGAGGATCAGCTCAGTCAAAAGTCGTATATTTTGTAGCGTAGCGCTCTACACCCACCTGAGGAAGCGTGCCACATGACTTGGTGGTCAACTATCCAAACCCTGATATGGTGACCACCTCGATTTAGGAACCTCAGCCGTCAGTTAGTCAAGTGCCGCTTCCGGGACTCGCGGCGGCAGACTGTGGCGAACTCAAAGGAAACAACTGGCGGCAGTTCTCGTTTCCACTTTCGTCACCCTCTCATCCTGACGGCTTTTTTTTTTTTTTTTTCCTTTTTAGTGTGCCATCATGCGATGGCTGGAGTAAGGACGGTGGGATACCGTCCTGTAGTGATTTCGGGAGCAAGTACGCATCGCGGAAAGACACGGCGCAACATCCACTCCACGCATTGAAATGTAATTTCTCGGCACATAGATTCGGAGAGGAACATGTATGTGAGGCGTGAAGTTGAGAATTGTGCAATTCGCTCTCATTGCTTCTGTGGCGAGACGTGTCGAATCGGGTGCAAACTTGTAGGCCTGTTTCCGGGTTCCTCATCTGCGCCCGTCAGCAGCTTATCTGCCGCGCGGTCTGTGGCTAGCAGTTTGCCGCTTTTCCGGGAAGCAGTGCGCCGAGGGGTTTCAATTGGGACCAACTGCACGTCAGCAGCGGAGCTGAGAATCTGTTGGGTGGACGACGGGCGCCACACGGCAGCAGCAAGGTCAATGGCGAATTCGCATAGCCAACCTGAACCGCTATCGGAATCGTTCCCGCTTCTCGACGAAAATCCTCCCGCCGGCCTTGCGCCCTGGATTCTCGCTACTAACAACCCGAAAAGTGCACGTGGTTCAGGACAGGGATGGTATGGATGCAGTTCCGCCATCGTGTCTGCCTGATTTGCGAGACTAGGCGAGAATGTGCGCTAGCTGAGTTGGTCCGCCCGCGGCTTCCGAGGGCGCTCTGTGCTTCCGGGCCCTTAGCAGGTCGTCGCGATAGCGGTGCCATTGTGGATGGCTCCCCCTGACCCACCGGACGCTAAGTGAGTCGTTCGCCAAAGCCGTCTCTATCCCTGCCGGTGATCCCGGCCTCCCCTGTCGCTCAGCTCGTTTGCGGCCCCGGGCTGCTCCGCTATCCGCCCCTGCCGCCTGCCGCTCGAACTCCCACGACCCCACTCCTGCCCTGGACGTGGATAACGTCACCTTCAAGGCTTGCCTTGCTCTGGCTCAGCTTCCCCAAATCTCAAGCCAACAAAATCTGAACGGGAAAACGAAGGGCCATTGCCAAGTTACATCCTGAACGTAATGGAAAACTTCCCAGTAAGTGACATTATTTTGAGGCGAGGCGCGTGATATGGTCAGATTACCTCGCTTTCAATCCTCAAAGCTCGAGAGCGCGGTCAAGTATGACTCTTCGTGCATCTTCCGTACCACGCCATCAAATCCAACGGATCCGTGGCTTGGGCGGCTGCATGGAAGGACCGCACACAGTCGATCAGCAGGAACCGATTTTGTGTCTGAAAGTGCAAGGATCTGAACGCCAGTTTGAACAATTTTCGCCATTTCGGTTGACACTGTCCCATAACCCGGAAAAGTGCCATACCGAATCCATGCGCTGCAAGGGTTTGGTAGCAACCTAAGCTGCAAACCCTAGTGTGGTGTAGTGTGAAGGAGGGAGTGGGGGATTTCGCGTGGACGTGATATTGGTGTATCCCCATCCCACCACCTCCCGCGGCCTGAGCGCTCGAAGGAAACGGTCGGCAGATACGAGGGAACCTTACATTGGCTCACTGATTAGCGCAGTCCTCTCCGCTTGTCCAGTCTGCGGGAAAGTTGCGCATGGTCGCGGTTTGTCTCGCGGTCTGTTTCGCGGCTAGTCTCGCGGTCGCACGGCGCTACTCGGCAGCATTCAATGCCCCGTGCCAGTTGCCGGCGAGGAATCCACTCCGACGGGAACCTTCTGCCGTGACAGTCTCTGCTTTGGACGATATCATTTGTTCGAACTACCGGCGCTATCAACTAGCGAGGAAGTGCCATCGAAGCCAATGCACTATTCCGTACCAAATCAAGCTGCTACAAACTGTGATGTCTCACGTTTGATTGCCAGGGTGGTCTCCTTTACACTACAGCAAAAGTAAAATCTCGCCATCGCTAATTCTCAAATCGGCTTAAGGCGTCTGCAACCCTGTGTGGTAGTCATTGGGATTAACAAGCGACGGCTTGGGGCTTGCGACTCGCGGCTGACGGCCAATATTTGGTGCGCTTGCCGCAAGGGGGTGGCTTTAAATAGAAACGGAATCCGACCCGGGGGGCCAGGGCCGAGCCGTCTCAAGCATGCCTCCCAGGTCAACACGCCGTCCCATCGGATGCCATGCTTTGCGGCACTCTCACTGGCCCGATAGCTCCAAGTCTCGTCGGCGGCACGCGGGCGATCTGGATGTTCGCACCCCCATGGTGCCTCACGCAACAGAACCAAAAATCCTTCTATCTTGGGTGAACGATACAACTAGATGACCCTAGGGGTACCTACCATCGCTGAAGTTCAGCCACAAGAACAACCGTACACAAAGTCACCGCGGTGCGACAGCAACCTTGTTCTCGAAGACTAACGCAGAAATATGACGCAGTCAAGAAGGAGCGTTTTACATGGGTGGACTTGGGTAACCCGGTTACCGTGCCTGCGCGGCCATACTTGTTTCGTTTTAGCCTTGCTGCGGAAACAGTTGGGCGTTCACATTTGGGTCAACACTACATCAGTGTAGGGCTGCCCACAGCTGTTAGAAGGAATGTTAGCTGACGGGGCGACTAAACGGTGGCGTGGAGCTTCAGAAATCTGACCAATCATCACACAGATTTACCTATCTACTGGTCCTGACCGCAAGTTTCTACTCGCTCGACAGTAAGCAGCAAGACATTTCCCGGTCATAGGACATGTTTCAGCCTCCGCCCGGACCCTACCTGCCACGCAATCACGGTAAAGAACGGCAAACCCTGGCGACGTCTTGACAGGTAGAGCATACCAGGGGCCCTGAACAGTGACTCCAGTGTGTTTGTCGAATCTCAACCGATGAATCGGACGTGTTCCTTGCTAATGGTAGTGAACATGCGGGGAATAGTTATGATGAGGTACACGGCAGCAAGACCCTTGTTCTCTCCCCCAGAGCAAGCTCCCGTTTTTAAAAATATACACTTCCCGTGATTGAATTCGTACCACAGCAATCACGATGCGGAAAGGATCATCCTACGGGCCTTCGAGACTCTCAATTTATCGTATCGCCAAGCCGTTCTCATGGCCAATGAGTGCCCGTTCCAGAGCAAAGGAGACGAGCGGCGGCTAATTAAATGCCATACCGGTAGGGCAGAACACGGCCAACAGGGTGTCATTGTCGGAGAGAATGGTACCTTGACCGTGACATCCCCGAGATGGTAGTATCAGATTAACTTCTCTCCACTACCATGCTACCTTACGCGCACGTCGCGGCTCTCTTCTATGGTATACCTTCGTAATGACAGACCCTGACAAACCTGGCACTCGGTTGCCCACGCCTTGTCGAAGTTTTTCTGGTTGTGTCGTCATGCTTGCTGTCCTGCCAGACTGGGTTTCTGCTGTACCTGTAAATTCTGGTTTTCTCCCACCATAACAGAGTGCTACTGAGCCCTAGAAATGAGGCAAACGATATTTCCTGCAGGTTAACTCCGGCTTATGCTCCGTTGTTCCGCCGAATTTCTAGAATCACTTTGAACTCGGATGTCCCGGCTGCCCTACCACGACACTACGAAGTCCACATGATGCTCCAAGCCACGCAGAATATCAAGTCCAACCCAAATAACCACAAAGATTATCGTACGAGGCCCAGTCATGTCTTTCCCTGAGACATGCTTGTCCCCCTGCCAAGAGCTTTGTAAGGGATCACGGGAGAATTGGGCGTCCTCGTTCGTGCAGGGCGATAACCCCCCCACAAGGCACACACCACGCGGGATCTGTATCCTGTCTCGCAGCCCCCCCGGCCCTTTCCCGGTTCTCGTGGAGCGGTCGCCTGATGGCACATGACGCTATGTTGACCGAGAAGGAGTTCGCAGCTGCGGCGTTGGCCAAGCCAATACTTCCTGCGAAGCCGGTAGTTGTAGATTATGTGCTCCTTCTAATTACACATCCAAATACGGCAACGGCTGTTGTTGACTAGGACGTGGAATGTCAAGCAACAGCTCAACGAAACGGCTCCATCTTGAACAGCCCCTCAAGTCGCCAACTATCGTTCCTATTTGATCACACAGGCTAACAGAAACTATTGGTTTCAACTACCGCCATCGACATCCCCGGAAATTCAGGCAAATGCTGGCCTAGCTAACAGCAGCTACCGGTTTGGACGGGCGCTCCTACACCCCAAAGTGGATTGTTACACAATGCTTACCTTTCAGGCGAGGTTTCTTCTGTGTCAACAGGCTGATGAGGGCCGAGGTAATCACCGAGTAACTGAGGATTGATGCCTGCTCTCGGTTACCAGGACTTTAGTCAAGGTCGTTTTCGTACACCACTACAACTTCGTCCCCCCCTGAGCAGCCGTCGAAGCCATACTCAACTCGGTCTCGCGAGGTCGCAATCCCAGACAATAGTTTACGAAGCCGCCTTCATCACACATAGAGGACGTACGTCCTTTGTCTTCAGCACTGCTTTAGTGTCACACAGATCACCCATCTCCTCGGTCTTTCGATGATGCCGAACACATTGAGGGTCTCCGCGCCCTCCCGAAGAAAGGTTGAGTCATGATCCTCGAGGTGTGAGAGAGGAAGGTTGTCTTGAATACGAGCTGCGCCCCCTCAGGCTTTGAGTGAAGAGCGTTGATGTCGATTGTTGACTCTATATAAGGGGCACTTCTTCCTCGTGATGAGTTTGGATGTTTCCCCATCCCCCCCAGGGCAGTTTAGAAGCACTCCCCAACTCGAGTTGCCTGCTTTAAAATCCGTTGAATTTATTAGTTGATTTTTCTGCTTGCCAGTCACCCCCAGGTCTTTTAGTACAATGAAGCCCTTCATCGGCGCCGCTGCGCTCATGATGGGCGTTCTTGCCCCTAGTGTTGCTGCCGCTCCTCCTTCCACGCCAGCCCAAAGGGACTTGCTCGTCCCCATCATGGAGAGGGATGAGGCAACCATAGTGCCTCGTCAGGAGAGCTGCAATACACCCAGCAACAGAGCGTGTTGGAGCGAGGGATTCGATATCAATACCGACTACGAAGTTGAGACCCCTGACACGGGCGTAGTTCGACACGTAAACGCTCCTCCCACTTACGACTGCGCAAATACAGCCATGGCTGACATCCGACAGTACAACCTCACTCTCACTGAGGTCGACGACTGGCTTGGCCCAGATGGTGTTGTCAAGAAAAAGGTTATGCTGGTCAATGGTATGAGAAGATCCAATGCTTCGAATTTTCGTGTCCTCGAAACTGACCAATGCGTTCACTTTGCAGGAAACATCATGGGTAAGTCCAGGACTTAACGACTAATTTAGGGGTCACTCACTACTACTGCCTCTGCTTGGGACCGAATGCTGACGGGGGTGACCAAATCATAGGGCCAACCATTTACGGAGACTGGGGTGACACGATCGAGGTCACCGTCATCAACAACCTCAGAACGAACGGGTATGCTCTCAGATTTGGGGATAGCATGCAAGCGCTAACTCCTGGCAGTACCTCTATCCATTGGCATGGACTGCATCAAAAGGACAACAACTTGCACGACGGCGCCAACGGAATCACCGAATGCCCCATCCCTCCCAAGGGAGGAAGAAAAGTCTACCGGTTCAGAGCCAGACAGTACGGTACGAGTTGGTATCACTCGCATTTTTCGGCCCAGTACGGCAACGGCGTGGTCGGGTCAATCCAGATCAACGGACCGGCCTCACTTCCGTACGACATTGATCTGGGAGTGTTCCCAATTACGGACTACTACTACCTCGCGGCCGACGAGCTGGTACACATGACCCAAGTTGGCCCCCCGCCTTTCAGCGATAATGTACTGTTCAACGGTACCGCAAAGCACCACGAAACGGGAGATGGCGAGTACGCCACCGTGACGCTCACCCCGGGCAAGCGACATCGCCTTCGCCTCATCAACCCTTCGGTGGA
This sequence comes from Corynascus novoguineensis, assembly GCA_033296725.1. Classification (NCBI taxonomy): domain Eukaryota; kingdom Fungi; phylum Ascomycota; class Sordariomycetes; order Sordariales; family Chaetomiaceae; genus Corynascus; species Corynascus novoguineensis. The sequence continues at coordinate 77,347 of MU857627.1, forward strand.
GAACCACTTTCAGGTTTCCCTCGTCAATCACACGATGACCATCATCGCATCCGACATGGTTCCGGTCCAAGCCCAGACGGTCGACAGCCTCTTCCTCGGGGTCGGTCAGCGCTACGACGTGGTGATCGACGCGAGCAGCACGCCGGGGAACTACTGGTTTAATGTTACCTTTGGCGGCGCCAACGCCTGCGGCGGGTCGAGGCACCCCAACCCCGCGGCCATCTTCCACTACGCCGGCGCACCCGACGCCCTGCCAACCGACGAGGGCACGCCTCCCGTGGATCACCAGTGCTTGGACCTCGACAACCTCACGCCAGTCCTGGAGCGCAACGTGCCGGTGAACGACTTCGTTCAGAACCCGGGGAACACGTTGGATATCAGCCTAGACCTCACGCCCATATTTGTGTGGAAGATCAACGGCAGCGCCATCAACATTGATTGGGGCAAGCCCGCCGTGGACTACGTCTTGACCGGTAACACAAGCTTCCCCCGGGAGTACAATATCGTTCAGGTTGACGGTGTTGACCAGGTAAGACTACTCGCTACATTTCCCTATCCCCTGTTAACCAACCAAGTGACTAAAACTAACCGCGACTCTTCTTTTTTGCAGTGGACTTATTGGCTGATTGAGAACGACCCTGATGGAATCGTCAGCCTGCCACATCCGATGCACCTGCACGTAAGTTAGAACATCACTTCGTCGTTCATCCTTCTTTCAAGCAATCAAATTCATCGAAACCCCCTGTTCTTCAAGACCCCTTTAGAAAAGCATATGACCCAAAATGACTGACCTCTCCCGCAGGGCCACGACTTTTACGTGCTCGGCCGCTCGCCCGTGACCTCGCCCGGGGACAACCTCAAATTCCGCTTCGACCCGGCTGTCGACCGGGGCCGGCTGAGCGGTGACAACCCGACACGGCGGGACGTGGCTATGGTGCCCGCGCGGGGGTGGCTGCTGATCGCCTTCAAGACGGACAACCCGGGCGCCTGGCTGTTCCACTGCCACATCGCGTGGCACGTGTCGGGCGGGCTGAGCGTCACCTTCCTTGAGCGCCCGAATGACCTGCGTGACGCCGTCGAGGGCACCGCCGACGAACAAGAGCTAAACCGCGTCTGCGAGGAGTGGCGCGAGTACTGGCCGACCAATCCATACCCCAAGATCGACTCGGGGCTGAAGCACCGGTGGGTGGAGGAAAGCGAGTGGTTTGTCAAGGCGTGAGAGTAGAAGTTGGTACTGCTTGGTATCAATCGTGATTTCGTGATATTACGCTGGTCTGCTTGAACGGGAGGATGGTCAGTAAGTTGTTTCTGAGGGTGTGATTATTGCTATATTGTTACCTCTCAATGCCGACGGAATCAAGGAGCACTCTACATCCTTATTTGTTGCACATTTGTGCTAGGAGATTGAACTATTGGATACTGTTCATTGATGAGAATCTATTTTTTTTTTTCCTTTTTTAAGATGACCCTAAGGATGGAACACCTGGGACTTCAGGCTGCAACACAATGCAAGCTGTCACAAAATAAGCCAACAAGTCCCAAAATATGCATAAGGCGTAGGGCGAGTGGCCAGGGAGTAGACGGCCTTGTGGTTTAAAGTTCTGAAACACATGCAATTCAGCGGAAAGTCCCTGGATCAGGGGCCTAGGCTTCGTTCCTAGAGTGTATCTCAGCGACGGGCGTAGCACTCCTACCAGCCGTCATTCTCAAGGGCAAGAGCCTTCAACAATAATGGTTTGCAATTGAAAAGAAGGAAATAAAAAAAATGGAAGTGGACTTCAACCGACAGATGCTGGACAAACAGACTGGTTGCATATTGGGATGGCTTGAAAAAGTGTTCATTTCCCGGACCCAGCCACAAGACCACTCCTAGAAGCGACTCCTGATATTGAACGGTCATGGCAGCCATACAACCACCGACTGTATATGGGCGTGCTATAAGAACAATATCCACTTGCTCTTTTTGCCTCCTCATACCTCCCATGTCCTTCAGCCATTGAATTTATCAGTGTTCTCGCCCCTGAATGTAGCGGGCTGGGCCCGTGACAGGCCTCGGCAATCCTCGGCCCTCGCTAACCCTGAAGACCTGACCATAAGATGGAGTCATTCCCAAGTCACGTACAGATGAACGTGCCCTTTCCTTTTTCCTTAAAGGGCCCACGATTTTCAGAATTTTCTCTCTCTCTTTTCCTCCTTCCTCCTCTAAGCTTGGTATACTCGTAGAGCCGTCATCAGATAGTTGCAATATACTCCCTGAGATCGTTACAGAAGTAGCAATTCCATGATGTGGCATTCCCTTCTTTCTCTAACACAGGGAGTGGGCGCCAGGCGGCCTGCCTAGGGCTGGCTGAGCCGCAGTTCTGGGGGCCGATCTCGATCAACCATGCCAATGAGAGGAGCATCGTGCCGTTGTACTTCGCGTGACGGTGGTATTCGACGGGGTCATAATGCAATCTCCACCGCAGCCCACGGTGGGGCGTTGAGCCAAACTGACTGCCTCCGAGTAACCTGACGAAGCGTAGAGTTCAAGATGCCAGGTGCACATTGTGGTTACCTAAGCCAGGCAGAGAACACCTTGGGTTTTCGCAACGTTGTAAATGCAAAACAAGAGAAGCTCACATTCTTACCGTGACTGAATATAATGGGTTAGGAAAGGTGGCTATAGTGGAGAGGCCGTATAAAGAGGGCTTTGAAAAAGAGCAGTTGGGGTTTTGTATGAGCTGATGTCTTGAAAAATGTTGGAGCTGAGTTGTGAGGTTCTGAATGTATGTTTGAGCTGTTGATGATGAGTTTGTTTCTCAGCCGGATTGAGGAACGTTTGACCTGGCTTTATACAACTTTTCTTTGGCGTTCCTCGATATCTTGGTGCCCTTTGAATCCACGCTGTCATCGAGAACCCTGGAACCCAAGTCAAAAACAAGCGACTGTTCAATGGTTAATTATGGCGTTTTGAATCTTGTCCGCCGGCGGCGTCGAAGCCATTTCCGAAACTTGGCCATCAAGCATTGGCCACAGCGACACCGGTAACGAAGTTCTATAGACCACAAGGAGTGGCGGATCTTGAATTAGTTCAGGATCGGGGTTCTATCTAATGGGAATCTATCTCCTACTGCAAGTCAAAGCCCAATGGCCGACAAGGATGGGACGGTTTTAGTTCGTAGAAAAAAGGATCGAAAGGCCTGAGCCGTTTCATCTCGTCTGACCATTATCTGTGGCACCGAGGTGTCGACCAGGCCAACTAACTGCGGCCAATGGGGCGCAATTACTTATAGCTTCTCGGTATGGTCATCTAGTTCCATACAGCGGCGTGGCGTGGTGCTAGGTTGTCCCTGTTGGCTTGCCGCGGCCTTAAAGAGCCTTGCTTCGGTGTTCGATACGAAGACAGATCTATGACCTGTGACATGGCTTCGAGGGTCCGCAGAGGCGACCAGTCGTGTTTCAAAAGCCACTCTACACTACCCTAGAAGCAGGGGATCGGTCCAAGACCTAGTTAAATTGCTCAATGGTTCCTGTCAACAGCCAAATAGAGACTAAACTGTGCTACTTCGTCTGTATTCTGTTTGGAACCATGGTGACCTGAATTGAAGGCCTCTCTAACCCCTCGTACTAGTTAGGTGGTTTGATTTTAAGACAACGGCAGGTGGGAGCCAGGGTTTTGCCATGAAGCTAAACCGTCGACAATCGTTAAATCTCTCATTGCATTAAATCACATTAAAATGTTTGAACCCAAGGCGAGTTTACAGCTTGCTATTGCCGGCTGAACCCAACAGGGCAAAGCCTTGGTTTCGAGATCTCAACCAGTGCGCGACGTTGAACTGTTGGTTGGAAAGCCAACGGTACAAGAGCGTTGTTAGTGTTGGCTCTGGTTTAGGTAACCGAGGTCTAAGCATCTTCGGAATGCCGGCATCCGTCCCGAGCCTTTTCGGTGCTCGTCTTTATGTCCCTCATTGAGCTCCATCACCCATGTGCCAGGATGCCTTGGGGTGGTCTGATGAGTTCGATCGCCAACTGCAACCTACCAACACTGCCCTGTCCGGGTCAATGAGGGCTACGTCCCGACTGGCTTGACACTATTCATGACTGACTTGGTCGAGTATCGTTCATATGTACGATTGACGAAAAATATATCGCAGGGAAAGGATTCGCCTGGAGGGATAAACTCAATCATAGGCCAAGATCACGTTGACCTTGGGTGGCGCGTTGCTTAATCCATCTCACAATTCAGTCCCCTGCAATCCCCGTTGTAAACGGTATTTCAATGGTCTGGAAAGACTACGACGGCGATCGCACCATCCTAGGCATTGGAGCCACGAAAGAGTTACATAGAAGGCTGAGAATGTGGGATGCGGCGGATTGACCCCTGACCACGTCGCGGAGAGCAATGCCAGGGAAACCAACCACCGCCTGTCGACGCTTGGGTAGGCTCTGTACGTTCAGCACTGTTGAAACTCTTGCGCCGCAGTCGACCGCTCACGCCAGCCCACCAAAATCCGCAAGCTGCGATAGTGACGCGTTTCGGTTGCCGCAGGCAGCGTCGTGTGTGTCGGTTGGATGAGTGTCACAGTTTGGGCGGCGCTTTCATTCTCATCGTCTTGCATTGCATGAGAAATGTCGAAGCGGAATTGGCTGTAGATGGAAAATAAGCGCCTAGGGCAGTGGTTGTTGGCGCTACTTCATGCGAGGCAGACACAGCCCCCTGTGCACGAGGCTCGCGGGTGTGCCACAAAAAAGCGACCCTGTTTGATTCGAGTTATTCCCGCGGGTGTCTGCCTTTTAACTTCATTACATCAGTGAGTCGAGTTTCTTGCGCATTTAACAATAGCTTACCTACCATCCTACGCTCGACGACTCGGTCAAGACTACCTAGGTACTTGTGCAACCGGTTTCTCGCCCTTGCTCAATCTCTTGAATCTCGGTTTTCTCATTGGTGTCAACAGGTTGCATCATGACTCGAATAGTAAGAATTCCTACCCTCATAATGTCGTGGCGGGGCGCTGGTCGCTCAAGGCCCGCCGCTTGATTACTGCGCGAGAAATCTTGAAAGCTTACGAAACAAAGAGCCGTGGACAGGCCCGTCCTGCAAATGCCGGCCCAAGTCGGACACGTAGGCCGGACGAACCGATCTCATCCATTGAAGATAACAGCCAGCAGAGCGAGGAGAGAGATTCCGTCCGCTCGTCCACCCCGTCCGTCTCAGTCAATACCCCTGATGGTTCGGAAACCAGGTTTCCGAACACATCCCTGCAAAACCCCTCCTCTGCTCTTCCAGAGCAAGACGATGCCGAAAATGTCAGTCATCGTTTTCAAGGGCTTCGTCTCGGCACTCATTCGAGCCCATCCTCTTCACAAGGACTTGACCTTGGCAGCATGCGGGCTGCGCTTCCCAGCGTCGAGTCAGCATCCCCAAGACAGACTCCTTTGCTTCTCGCCGGCGGGTCTCCAGCATCGTTCGGTGGCCGGCGCAGGCGTTCCTCTTCTGTAGACATAAGACCATACAACGTGAGGGATGAAGTGCCGCCGCAAGATCGATTTCACAACTCCGAATTCCAACGGGCCTTTGCACATGCCAAATCTCTCATGGGTCGGCTGACCGAGGTCCTCGGGAGCAGTACTCTCCCTCTCGAACCAGATTCCGTCATTAGGTCTCTCCGTGATAAGGCTGAGGAACTGTCTCATTTTCGATGTCCCCCGACCCGGACCGTCGGTCTTGTGGGGGACTCTGGAGCTGGTATGGCTCGGCCTAGTGTTTGCTATTCTCAACTTGCGCAGTGACTTCCTGCGGCTTGACAATGGGAACTGACCACGCGATGCACTCGCTCGGATACTAGGCAAGAGCAGCCTGCTGAACTCGTTGCTGGATTTCCACGGTTTGGCCCGGACAGTGAGTGCCATATTTCGCAGCTCTTGGCTAGGACCTTGAAAATATAAGAAATCCTGCTAATCATTGTGTAACTATCTATCTAGAGTAACAGCGGAGCCGCTTGTACCTGTGTTGTTACCGAATACCGCCACCACGACAGCGCCGACTTTGTTGTTGACGTTGTGGTCTTCACTGAGGACGAGCTTCAAGATCAGTTCCGCAACATGGTACATGCGTACCGCTACAACTATTTCCATTCTGCCGACATGGAGTCTCAGGAAGAAAGGCTACACTGGGCGGATCAAGCTAAGTTGGCATCCGACACATTCAAAGCGATGTTTGGTGACCGGTTCACAGCCGACTTGTTATGCTCGGTTAACTCGGAAACAAGAATTGTCAGAACACTCCTGAGGTGGGCGGTAGACTCAAGCCCAATCAGAGACATCGATAAACATGCCGTTAAAAATTCGCTGGAGGATTGTTCGGAGCTGCTCATGAAACTTACCTCGGATCATGGTGCCGCCCATGGTCCGGCACACTGGCCGTATATCAAAAACATAAGGTACGTCGTTTCTCAATTGCGGCAACCATACGAATAGGATCTAATACAACCATAGCGTACATCTTGATTCGTATATCGTCAGCAAAGGTCTCGTTCTAGTGGACCTCCCTGGTAAGTATCTAGATTCAACCAGCGCACAAACTAGTCTCAACCCAAAACGATGTAACCATTCATGGGCACTGACCTGCTGATCCAAGGCTTGCGCGACCTCAACTCGGCTCGGCGAAACATCACAGAGCGCTATCTACTCGACTGCGACGAGATATTTATCATCTGTCCCATCGGACGAGCCGTAACGGATGAAGGGGTCATGAACGTTGTCGAGCGAGCTCGCCAAGCAAGATTGTCCAATATCAGCATCATCTGCACCAAGTCAGACGTAAGCCCGCCATGATCAGGCGGATAGAATTCTCCTTGGTGGCGTCCATGGGACTGACACATTATTTCAATTAGCAAATACGTGCCGACGAGGCACAGAGAGACTGGAGAGGCGCTCAGGCAGCGGAGATTCAAAGACGGAAAGACTTGTTGGCCACCGCAGAAGGGGAGTTGGCCAAAATCAGAGAACCTTTAGACGAACTGAACGATCTTGACGATCTCTTTGAGGAGGAAGAGATCCAAAAAGCACGTCTTTATGAAAGACTCGAACGTAAAGGGTCCGTGAAAGCAAACTTTGTGACGGAAGCCGTTTATTGACGAATAATTGATACAGGGCTGAAATCGAGAACATCAAGTTTGAGTAAGTTTTCCCATTGCTACGGTCAGTGCCGCACTTACTCACCGGATTTGCCAAAGACTCCAAAGGTACATGATCACAGAACGCAACGCCCTTGTGGAGTCTGAGCTTCAGGCACTCTACAGAGACAAAATCCCGGGTGGGGTTCTGTACGTGTTCTGCGCCAGCAATACCCTCTACTGGGACAAGCGTAACCTCAGGTCGCGAGTCCGAGCGCTGCCGTTCCTCGAACTGAGCGGCATTGTCGCCATACGGAGGCATTGTATGGCATTAGTCTCAGAGAGCCAACTTCGGGCCGCGTCCAAGTATCTAAGGGACGACATCCCCAACCTGCTCAGTAACATCAAGCTTTGGGTACGGACGGGACTGGAATCTGCAGATGCCGGGAGAAAACAGGCGGTACAAAAGGCTATCAGTCTTTTTGGGGACCGCCTCCGGACGGTAAGTGGCTGGTTGTTATGAGAACTCATCAGTATCCGCAAGACCAAGCTAACATGTGTTGGGTGTCTGTGTTTTGTGTGAAACCAGGCGCTCGTCGGAAACTCATCTCCACTCGATGATTTAAGTCAGGCGCTAATAGACACATTTGATGACAGAGTGTACCAACGTAAGTCCTCCCATAGTGGGTGCTCTTTAGTTTGAGGTTCATCTAATAAACACTAGGGCGCCAAATTGCCCGGTGGACTGAGGGGGCCGTCCAAGCCGGCCAAGTTTGGTCGAGCGTAAGTTTCGTTCTTTTTCCTTTCATCCCTCAGGCTTGCAGTGATAAGTTAACTGATGTCTATGCAGTGGCATCACTGTAAGCCACCGCCAGATACTCAATAGAACACTCACTGAGTCATGGGCGTTTAGCAACCTACGCCGCATTTTGCAGACAATACGGAACTTATACTACGGCGGCCGTTGGCTACCACTGCTGGAATGAAGAAGCGATGAAGACCATGAATGGCGATCTCGCCCACCCGTGGGACAATCTCCAAGAAGAAGTTCAGCGCCTACTTCACAACACCCGTGTGGCAATCTCGGAAACCCAGGATCGGGTTGTCAGCCGCTACCTCGGTCAGTTATTTCAAGACTCCCAGAGCTCCTAAAAAACGGCTCTTACAGGACATGTTATTGACCAGAGGCTCCGTCACAAATAGACATTGCGCTTCAAGATTTTCCAGACTCCATACATCCGTTGCGGAATGCACTGAAGTCTCGCCGACGCATCCTCGTCGGTGATGTTGAAGAGCTTGGCGCAGCATTTGAGGCAGAAGTATCGTAAGATTCATCTGTAACCTCTATTGTTGCTCCTGTGTGTTGACGTGCTCAGAAAACTCCGAACAAAGGCGCTTTCCGGCCTTCGAACATCCTACTTTGGGGAGAGCATGGAACTATCATATTGGAAAGCCAACTGCGAACATGGTTAGAATCCTGTCATTCACTTTTTTCGTCTCGTTATCTATGCTAAATGGCGCATCTGTCTTGTTCTAGGTCCGGGAAGCTGGGCTCGCAAAAAAGGCATCATCAACGGCACTTTAGGGAACGAGCAACTCTTTCGGGAACTGATGAGGAAGTTCAAGTGCAACTTCGGAGAGCTGGCCACTCAGCTCGATTCTGATGTGCTGGCTTCAGTTGAGGAATACCTCGAAGACATTGAGAACACGTTGGATATGATCAGGAGTGAGAATGTTGTGCAGGAAAGCGAGAGAGACCCAGAGTTTAAGGCCCGCGTGGCGCACGAGGCTGACGAGTTGGAAAAGGCAATGGAGTACGGTGTAAAGCCCGTTCTAAGGGAACTAGGTTTGGACTAAGGAAACAGCTCTTAGCGAGCTACAGCGTGTGATGTAAAGTTTATCCTCATGTTGGATCAAACAATGGTCTAGGCGTGCGGTGACTCGTGGGAGATTAAGGGCAGGATGAGCAAGCCACCTCAATATTGAGCAAACATTGGCCTAGGCATGTGAATTGTCACAAACGGGACATTGCAATCCCCCTCAATCTCAGGTGCTCTTGGGAAGGATATATTCTGTGGGAACCATGGGAGGGATTTCCTAAGGAGAAACGAACTAACACCTGCTTCACAGCACTGAATTAATTGATCCCACTACTGAAAATCTTCTCTGAAAAACCGTGGAATGGTGGCTGTTGTACTTCCAACGCCTCGCTGCGGTTTTTGTAGCCGTCTGGACCGAATATTTCGTACTCTTCGCGTCGCATGTAGTCACACTCGGCGCCATCATGATGATGTGTTGTCTAATTAATAAAGAATCAAGATAGTGACCTTGAATGCGAAGTAGACATGACCCACGTATAGATGCTATCAATCTCTTTGAAGCCACCACAACGATCAATGAATAGGAATTGCGTAGAGGATGTGGTAACACGAGCCCCGACAAATATTCCTTGACATGGACATGCCAATCTATCTCATGACTTGCGGCTCTGAAGAAGATGCTTTGTACGGTGGGCACATTGGTTGGAGAGATGTCAGGAATTGGACATGGTCTTCAGGGCTGCACAACTATCACTCCTACCTAATTTACCCACGTACGTTGCTAAGTACGCTACACAACTTGGAATTCACCTAGTTCAGCCTATTCTTTAGTGGGTATTTGAACGTACAAGCATGACTACATAACTCAAGGTAAGCTTCCTGCCTCTGGGTGCATGATTTTCATACATCAGACGTTTAGTTAGGCATTAGCTAGGCCAATGGCATGTAATAAATATGTAGCTATCTTGCCCTCCGAATGGCATTCATTTGTATACCGTTAATGACCAGCCTTCGTCCAATAGAAACGAAGCTCGACTACCTACATGCATTAGAAACTTGCAGCGGGATAGGTGAACCCTCGATCTAGCGAGGTGCCCTCCTTCGCGTGCTGCCGTTGCAAACCAACAGGTTCTGCGATCTTCCACAAGGAATCGTCACCTAACTGCTTCTCCTCAACCACACGCTTTCCAACATCGACTGCTTCGTCAAGATGGTTGACTATAGTAAACGGGTATGTTCTCAACTGAACTCATTGATTTTGAAGCAGCAGTTAACTAGCCCGTTCCACTAAATACTTTTGAACCTGTCAGGACGCCCTGGAGCTCAGCGACGACTCGGATATTGAGGTGCACCCAAATGTCGACAAACGGACCTTCATTCAAGCAAAGCAGCACCAGATACACATGGAGCGGCAGCAACGCAAGCGGCAGATTCAAGCACTCCAGCATGAGAGCGCCGTCAATGATGCTCTGTTGCAACGTCTCCACGTCCTTGCCGCCAGCTTAGAATCGCAGCGCGACGGCTCTGCCTCTAACCATAGCAATTTAAGCCCAGCTGAGGTTGCATTTCAGACCGCGATGAGGTTGGCGTCAACCAAAGCTGAGGAAGATACTCCCCCGCCTTGACCTGAAGGCGTATTCGATGCTGATTTGCCGCCCCTTCCGACATATTCAAGAATGCTTGCGACCATCATAGATGAGGTGACCAAGGCTCTAGATGAGAAACAGACAGAAAAGCATCCGCGCTACGAAGCATTCACTCAAGAGCTCGGTATACATGTTCGGAAGATCCAAGACCTTCAGGCAGAACTCGCCAGGAAGCTCGGTACTCTTGAGCTACAGGATGCCAACAAGATCGCCAGCGAAAGCTACCATGTCGGGTTCGACAGCTCGTATGTCAACAAGACTAAACCAGGAGATGCAACGAAGCAGGAGACGAAAGTGGAGCTGCTGAACGATCCAGACCATCATTCACTGGATAGTACCAAGTTGGACGTTTGCCACAAAGCTGCTGCCGAAGACGATTCTGGAGACAGCGAGCAGAGGATTCGCGCATCCCCAGCGGCCAAACTTTTTGCACAAATCCCGGCATCCAACTACCGCGCCAGTCGCGACTATCTTCTTTCGCACCCAGAAGTTCTTCAGAACGAGTCGAAGAGTGACGGGCTATTCATTGAAGCCTACTACGTGATGCTGGATCAGAACGACGAAAAACGGGCATGGCAGTATGTGCACAAACCTTTACTGCTGCAATACACTCGTATGCTCGGGCACGATGGTGTTGCACTCTTCTTCAAATGTATCACAACGCCGGGCTATCAAGCGCACGAAGTTTTTGAGAAGGACGTCGCTGAAAGGTTCCAGAAGATTCGCTCCATGGCAAAACGAGACTCCCAGGAGAGAAGCGGGGGTGTTGAGCAGGTTCAGTGGTATCCAGCGAGCGAGAAGAGTTCAATCCGCATCCAGGCTCCACCGACCAGCAGTGAAGATGAGGAGATGAGGAAAGCCAGGAAGATTTTCGAACAGTTCTCTCCCGAGATGAGAGCAGCATTGGAGAGTGGATCGTTGGACGAGGTCAACGGAGTCTTGGCCGAGATGGTGGTGTCGGAAGCCGAGAAGATGGTTGGCCTTCTTAACGAGGTGAGCTCCTTTCTGATATCTTTAAGATTTTGCGCGAGAGACACGTCCGCTGATTCACTTTTCTGCTTTGGCACCGCGCAAGACTGGCTGCCTGAGCATTGAAGAAGATATTATCGATGCCACAACGGAAGAAGGGAAGAGGCATTTACTGGAAATAGAGATGGATGCTATTGCACATGCTCATCCTACCGGCTCCACGGTATAAATGCACGGATGGGGGCCGCTTCTGACTCCCAATAAAATGGGGAAACTGTTGTGCCCTTTTAAACGCTTAGAGAAAGCCAGAACTGCTTACCAAGACCGTAATATCCAACTCCTCCGTGATACTTGGCAGAACGAGACAATGTAGCAGGTGCTATAGCACCCTCCATGTTCGGAGGTACTGCTGCAACTATGTGCGAGAGTGGCAGTGTTTGCGGCAACTTTCTACCGTACAGTTTCCTGTGCAATCTATCTGTATAACGTGAATTGTGGGCGCTGAAGAGGACTTCGGTGGGACAAAAGCGTTAGTAGGACTCCGAAGCTCGAGAGTTTCTGCCTGGCCCATATCCTGTTGGGGTGCCATGATATAGACTCTTTTGACCAGACACGGATCTGCTCCTTTTGCAACGTCTCTGGGAGGTACAGCAGTATGTGCGGATCCTGCGATGACTGGGATGCTTCTCGGACTCACTGTTTGCGAGAGTGGCCTGTCTTGACGCATTGCGCACAAAGCCAACCAACCATACTTCCCCAAGGACATTAACATACTGAACCAAGTTTCCAGCACTTGCGGAAAGAAATGCTATCACTATTGAGGTAAGCATGACCCACGGCACAGATTGGGAACTTGTATGGGCAGTTTTCCACGCTCAGGTCTAGAGTACAGCCTGCATGTCAGTCCGAGCCTACCAATAATTGTTGTCATCCGACTTCTGAATGTTGCGATTTGAAAGGCTCCAGACTCCCAAGTCCCGTGGCGTAAGCTGCGTAGTTGAATCAATATTCCACTCGCTACCAAACTGTTTCCTGAAAGGAACTCACGCCGGCCTACACATTCGCCCCGGGCACGTCTGACAGTCGGAGGAGTCCGATCCTACCCGAAGAACGACACCACTCAAGCCCTGCATTGGCACATTCGTGACGAAGACTTCTCCGTGGAAGTCCACGTATCCCTTTGTTTAAATAGCCCGGTCTTTGGACCGCCTTCGATCGACTTACTGTCTAGCAACACACAGCAGAAAACAACCTGACCGGAAGAAGCGGAACACCCAAATCCGAAGACAATCAAGATGAAGACAATCGCCACTCTACTGGTCACCATGGCCGCTTTTGCATCGGCAGTCCTTAACCCTATTGATGATGCCCACCCCGCTCTCCTCAGCACACGCCAGACGTGCACATACTCCTGTGGCTGCCAGGAACAGGGCGGTGGCGGCGGCGTCGACCCCGACACGGCCAAGTGTTGTGTCGGCGGCACTCTTGGGAACGAGGGCACGGTGTGTCCCAAACAATACCCCCTGCCCGAGAAACGGTTCGAACGGCTAACAACAGTTTGCAAATAGCTTTGCACCGACATGGACTTCGCCACGGCCCAAGCCTACGGTCGGTGCTGCGGTAGCAGCGGCGGTTACGTCTGCTTCCAGAGTGCACCTAGCTGCCCGCCCGTGACTTTGTGATAGAAAGGGGGGATGGAAGTTGCGGGTATCACTGGCACGCAATGGAGGAAGTTGGGGTGAGAACCAGGCTCGGTGATCAACATATCAGGTTACCAATGTTTAGGACCACTGTCTCTGCAGCGCGTTAGTTAATCCCCGCAATAAGGTACCTTAGCTTTCACGATGTACCAAATCATAAGCAGTGGTAGCATGCCAGGGCCCTTTTGACAAGTGACAAGTAGCCACTTCTTTGGTTGGAAGATACTTTGAATTGACCCTAGCGGATAGAGATTGACCTAGATGCCTGATGGGTCTTTCTGTTTCGATATCCACTTGGAATCCGCATAGTCACGTCTATTCGACACTTGGAAGACTCGGATATCAATACTTTCCCGCACAAGAGGCAACGTGCACGACCATCGCGGTACGCAAACATCGATCTACTTGCCGGCGTTACATGGTGTCATGTCGGCGCTCCTTCTTACAGAAAGCCAGGTTCCTTTGGCTTTCCAAGCTTTGTGAGCCAGCGTTGGCCGTCGATTGCGTGAAGCACCCTAGCGACCAGTTGCAACGTGGATATCGCGACTTCTATCCTCTTGGAGAAGCAAGTGCCTTTGTTACTCCACGGGATGACGGGTTCGTAGAGCAAACTTTCTCCGGCGATCAGGAGAGTCTCAGGGAGTATGTCTTCTGCCACTTCGACACGTGCCAGCACCCCATATAAGAGACATCCGTCACGCGACGTTTTTGAAGGGTGCTTCTGACGCCAAAAGCAGACTTAGATCAGCCACAAGTGCACTTTATGTCCCCGGCAACCAAAACAAAGTTTTCCTCTTACGGATCTTCATCATCCCTGCTAGCCCCTTCGTAAGCACAAGCAAGCAAACCATACCAACACAACAGACCCGTTGATCATCAGACATCACTGCCCAGAAAAGAGTTGAGCCCAAATAGGTGCAATTGGAAAATTGTTGAAGCATTATCACCATTTGAATTCAAGCTTTAGCCCACTTAAAGTATTTTGGTAAAACGCCGTGCTAACAATAAACCAAAAGGTATCGTCACCCAAACCGAGAAAGAACGCAAAGATATATACAAGAAGCTCTAGTTAATCCAAAAGTATCAGTGTATAACACGATAAGCGGCGCTTCAAAATGATCCCTTTTTGAGTCATCGTTTATATCATCAGTTCACAACAGGCGAGGAACCCACCCCACCACGTCTAAACTTATCACCTTTCGCCGGCGTAACCGGACTCGGACTCGACACAGCCGATGCGCTCCCACCACCGGCATGTCCTCCATGGCCAGCACGATACTGCTGCTGGTGAGCATAATACCTCCCCGGGCCTCCGCCCGCACTTCCAGGTGTGAGCGTGATCGCGCTGAGTGGACTAACCAAGTCCTCCAGCCCTTCTTCCCCGGCACCACCAGCACCTCCAGCACCAGCACCAGCACAGGCCCCCGATGCCCGCATCATCGGCGTGCTCGGCAGCGCAACACGCATATTACTTGGGGCCTTTGCGACATACGCCGCGCCAATCGCCCCCGGCAATGGGCCTAGGGTATCGCGATCACGATCTCCGTCCCTCGTACCCGCAGTGCCCTCTCCCATCTTGCTGTCACTCCGTACCGCAGACGTCCCACCGCTGTTGCTAACCAGTGTCATAGCGAGCGTCATCTCTGTACTCGCGTTGGTGCTGCTTGCTGTGCTGCCATCCGTCATGCTGTCGGGCTCGCCAAAAACGATGCCAATGCCGTGTTGTGGAGCGACTGCAGGAGGATTGGATTGGCGGAACACGGATTGGAAGAACGGACCTGATTTGGGCGCGGACGGGGCCCCGCCGTGCGTCTCGTCAAAGGGCTCGGCCTCCTCTGCGATTGTGTCAAAGGCTGGCAGATTGGGGAGTTGAGGCGCGGCCGAGGGAACTTGCAGACCTGGACTCGAATTGTTTGTGCTTGGGGTCGTGCGTGGCGTGACGGTGCCTGACATGTTGGGACTGACGCTAGCGATGATCTTTGGCGAGAGAGGTGAGAGGTCTGCAACCATGGCTGAGGCGAGACCAATAGCGACGGGGGATGTTGGGGTCGGCGGTGTGGGTAAATTGGCTGGGTGTCTGACTACGGCAGCGATATTGTGATCAATGTTGTTGGTCGGTGGAGATGTGGTTCGTGCGACGGTGCTGGCCAGGCGGCGGAGGCGGCTGCCGAACGAGGGACCCGAGGCTGAGGTACCTCCACTTTGCTTTCTCCTGTGGGTTTGATGCGGCGGTTTTGCGGCCCAAGCGGTCTTCTCTGTCTCTTTCTCCCTCTCCTTTTCCTTCTCCTTCTCCTTTTCCTTGCTCTTCTGGGGCTCTTTGGCAGTTTGACTTTTAAGTTTGAGTGCAATGAGCTCAAACTGCCTCAGCATGGTTGGGTTTTCGACAATCTCCTCCATGGTGACTTGAAGATTCACATCGGCTCCCGGTAGCTGAGCTTTCGGCAGTTCAGCGTTGAGCTGCTCCATGATCTGCGACGCCGGGATAAGGCTTCCCCAGAGATCAAAGAAGGCAGCATTGTGAATTTGGGACTCCGGAACACCCAGCGCACTGGGATTGAGAATCGACGTCCAGGTATCTCGGATAACCGTCTGAATAGCCTCCGCTTGCTCCTTACTCAGCGACTTCATGATGTTGTTCGTCGCATCCGGGTCTTCTTGCCCAACCTTCGGTGGCAAGGGTATCCTCTTGATCATACCACGGTACTGGTATCCACACGGGATCACTGGCTGCATGATGCTAACGCTCGTGAGAAGGCTGATAGTTGAACAGAGCATGCGGAGCGCATGTTCAGCGAACTTTTCGGTGATACGGTCGGCACAGAAGGTAATAGATATTTCAACGCGATCCGGCGGACGCACCAGAGATCTCACAAACATGTCAGGAACATCCTGAGCCTTGGATTCATGAATGGTGAACTTGCAGGAGGCGGAGCCAAGGTGGAATGATTTCGGTTCGGAAGGATTGATGGCGGTGTCTTCGTACTGGTGCTGAACCAGTGTGCTAAACCGTGTCCAATACGGCCAAGGCGTACACTTTTCCACGATGGTCAGGGTGCCCAGGTTCTCAAAGGGAATACCAGACATGCGTTGCGCATGAATATATTGGAGCAGGTTCAGTGGCGTCAGCGGTGTGTCCGGAAACTGGACGCGCACAGGTGTGGCATTGACAGTCGGGCCCATCACACCGGCAACCGAATGACCCCCAGGAAGCCGAATGTGACGGCCATCAATAAGCTCGCCGAAGACGACGTCAGAAGAGGCGGAGAGATTGGCAAGAACCATCGCCCATGCTCCCTTGAGGACGGTCTCAAAAGAAAGGCCAAGGCTAGAGAGCGATCCGAGCGAGAGCGCAGGATTGCGAACTGTTTGAACGTTTGTCGACATCGCGTACGGCTGTGGGTGAGCAACAACCTGGGTGACGGCCGAGCCTTCGAGCAGAGCCCGCCAGTATTCTTCCGCCCCAAGTGAATTAGCAGTTTGTGTGGTACGCACAAAGTCGCAGTATGTTGGGCGGCGAGGCGGCTTTTGAGAACCATCGTACAGTTTCTTAAGGTCCTTGACTAACAGCGCAACCGACAGATCGTCGTACTGTGCCTTGGACAACCGAAGGATGAGGATTGATTGCTTTCCGCCGTCGAGAAACATGAACTTGGTGATGGGCGTCTCAAATCGAATTGGGGTGGTTTCATCCTTCTTGATCACCTTGTCCAGCATGTTGGAAAGCCGCCATGTTGGACAGTAATGCCGGCGGAACTCGATGCCATTAGATTTGATGACGGCCTGATAAACTCGGCGATTATGTGGCACGAAGGCAGTTCGTAGGATCGGGTGTATGGACGCCAGGGTCTTGCAGGAGTCCTCCAACTTCTTCGAGTCAACAGCGCCGGAGAAATTGAAGATCAGATAGTTGATATTTGTACGACTGCCAAGCATGCCGGTCTCAATATACCGAATTTGGGCCGATGACGCCTCGGCCGCGTCGCCGATCACACTCGCGTCAACCCCAACTCCCGGTGCTATGACCTTCTCGATAAAGACTTGCTTGATAGTGTTCGGGTTTAGAGGTACCGGTGACGGCGTCGTAGCTGGCGGAGCTGGCGAGGTGTCTTGTGGGGCTTGTGGAGACTCAACGATGACGACCGCTTGACTGAGCTCTGTCAAAGTAACCCCTCGCAGGATGTCGGCGATCGATATGGAGATGCTCTGTTGTCTGCAAACGGAAACCAGCTGCGCGGCCAGGATATCATCCCCGCCGACACCGAAAAAGCTGTCAACCGCCGAGATCTTGGCTTCCTCAACGCCCAGCACTCGAGCCCAAATAGCCCTCATCTTCTCTTCGCTTTGCGTCAGGGGCAAAGGCTTCAAATGTTGGAACTTGGCTGTGTTCGGCATAGTGGCAAGGCCCACGAGATCTTCCTTAGCTAGACCGGATATCATCTTCAGTAACCGTCGTCGGTTAACCTTGAGTGACGGCGTGATGGGAAGGTATTTAACGGGAACAAAAGCTGAAGGAATCATGGACTGCGGAAATTTGTTTTTGAGCCCGAGTTCGACCAGTTGTTTGGCCAGGGCGAGCTGCTCCTTTGTTGCTGGGCTCAGAGACGCGAGGGTCTCTTCGTTGGCAAAACGGTCGCCAAGCTCGATGAAGACAGTGAGGACGGTATCATTCTTGGCCTGACCACGAAATATGACATTCTCGGCGACAACATCGACACCTTGTCCAAGGCAGCGGCGTACGTGCTGTTCGATCTCTGTGAGGTTGATGATCCTGCCGTCTTTGCCAGTATCGTCGCGGCTGCTTGAGATGAATTCCATCAGACCTCTCTCGGTGTACCTGGCGCGATGCCCAGTCTTGAAATACCGCGCTTTGCCTCCGGGGGCTGGTCCCAGAGGTGACAGGGGGGTTATGGTCGACTCTCTATTGGGGTAAGAGAAACCGATGGTCGGTCCTTCAACAACCAATTCGCCAACCGCTCCGACCGGCACGCGTTTCTTATGATCTTCCGGATTAACGATGAGGAGGTACCCAGCAAAGGGCCTGCCGATGCTCTTCAGGTGTTGGGGCCCAAGGGCCTCGAGGAAAGCAATGCCCAACGGGCACACATCCTGCGGACCATACGCGAGAACAACATTCACCTTCCCATGCCAGATGTTGTAGGTGTCCTCATCAAGCCCTCGGGTCCGAAAGCACACAATCTTGAGGGAGGGGAGCAACGTCGGATCCACCTTCCGAGACAGCAGCGGTGTCATGTATGACCAGTTGACCTGCATCCTATTAACGGCAGCAGCAAAGTCTTGTAGCCTTTCCACGGCAGAAGGCACGCAGACACAACCACCGTACGCTAAGGTCGTCAAGACCTCGGTGATGCAAATGTCGACATTAAATGAGGACAGCTGCATCACGCGGCTGAGGGGCGAGATCCTCGCGGCAGGCCCCTGGCCTAAAAGAGCAGTTGATAGGGCTGCGTGGCTGAAAGTGATTCCCTTAGCCTCGGTTGATGACGCAGGCACGAAGAGAATGCACGCTGGGTCGGTTGGTGCGGCCATGGAGGTCAGTGGGCCTTGGCCCCGCGGCAGCACGTTCATGAGTTCATCAGTGAGAATAACGACGCGGTCGAAGAGGTTGCCGAGGACAGGGGCCGCCAACTCCGATGAGATGGCCACTCGAGAGTTGAGCCGCTCAAAGATGGGCTGAATCATGCCGAGTTCTAGAGAATCAATTGGAACAAATGCTGCGCCGGACCTGGAATACTAGTCAACATAAGCGCCGGGGTTGGAAGCATCGAGATTCTTACTTTAGCACAGCAAGCATGGCCACAGGGGCGAGTTTGCACTTGTCCATCACGACAGGAACAACAGAATGTGGGCCGATGCCAGCATCAACAAGGTGATGCGCCAGCCTTGTCGCCTCCTCTTCAAGCTCAAGATATGTAAAAGACCCATCCCAAGAACAAATGGCCTGTGATGACGGTTGTATGGTGGCCTGCCGTGAAATCAAGTCATGGACGACGGACTGTACCGGCTCTTCAATCTCGGGGGGCGACTCCGCCTCCCACGCGAGAATCTGGGCGTAGTCCCTGTCACTGAAGAGGTCGACCAAGCCTATAGAAGTGCCGGGTGATGAGAGAATCGCGCGGATAGCTTTACCAAACGTGTTTGCCACGTTGACCGACTGTTCCGGAGACATGACCCGCTGTCCGATGTCCACAATCAGCTTGCCGGCGGTGAAGCGCGTGTTGATAACGACATCCACATCAAAGGTTTGCTGCAGCGAGATGGGCTTTAACTCGAAGCTGGTCCGCGTGGTGAATTTGCTGTTCAAACCGGCCGGCTCCTCTGTGAAGGTCAAACAAGAGTTGAACAGGCGATCCCCGCCTTTCATGCCCAAGGCATGTTGGAGCTCGGCCAATGTGAAATGTTGGTGAGGCAGACAAGCGAGGAGTTGCTCCTCAACCATGCGCAGTGCCGCAACCAAAGGACTGTATGCCGCCAACTCGTAGCTGCACGCCACCGTGTTCGAGAAGGATCCCACCGCATGCCGCATCCCAAGTATTGAGTCATCGCGGCCTATTGTCTGGAACCCGAAACAGACGTCATTTGAGCCGGTAAAGCAACGCAGGATAAGACCCCACGCGAGCCGTAAAATGGCGTCGACGGTCGTCTTCTGGGTTCGCGCAAAACCAGATAACTGGTACGACGTGATATCGAGTTCGACACATGTGTTGACGAACCCAAGCTCACCAGGCAGGACAGTAAGACGTGGAAACACGCATGGGGAAACACCAGTCAACTTCTCACGCCAGAATGCCAGGCTGCTTTCCTGCCGGACCGTCTTGAGAAAGTAGAGATAATGTGGGTAGGAAAACTGGTCGGGCTCGGTAATGGCTCGTTCAGTCGCATAAGCTCGCCGTAAGTCATGGAGGAGTAGGTGGATGCTCAAAGACTGCAAACCGGTTAGCTGCGAGCAACGATCGAAAGGCAGGCGAAAACTAACATCACAAAGCGCCGTGCTGATGTCCAGCTTTACTAGCGTCCTGGTTGGTGCCTTGCAGACGGTAAGCCTATGGAGCGGTTTGCTCTCGGTTGGCCGGAGATTTGGCAGGTTGCTAAGCTCGTATACTGGATCCTCGGCGGGCGCAGTGTCGATAAACAGCATCTCAGGCGAGGTTCGGCGGAGGATGACCTTATCCCAGAGGCCCGTCTCGGTGACGCTCTCGGTGAAAACAGTCCTCAACGCTGCATGTCTCATAGTGACCTGGGTCCAAGCTGTGCATATCCTTGAAATATCAATAGGATCGCCGTTCGGAGACGCGAATTCGTAAATGGCATGCAAGTAACATGTATCCGGCCTCTGTGCTTGACTGATGAGGATGCTTTGCTGAACGGCAGTAACTGGGTACATGGTCTCAACATCGCGAACACTTGCGAGACGTAAGGTGGCGACGCGATCTTTGTTGAACTTATCGAGGCCGTCGTAGGTCACGTCGAGGTGCGGAACATCTGCTTGGGTCAGCTCCTGCGGATGGTACCGGAGCCGACCAATAGCCTCAAGCAGGAGGTGCTCGTAATTCTGCACCCATTGCTTGATCCGCGTTTGGTCCTTTGAGGAGCGGTTGTACAGAAACTTGATCTTGGCGCTCCCTTGGTCCACCATGGCGCTGATCTCGAACAACGCAATGCGACCCACGTTTGCTCCTATATCCGAAGTGGATGATGCTAGAGTTCGCCCAGGAATAGCAAGTTGCTCTAACACCCCGTTGTCCCGCTCGAGATGCTGCAAGGATCCGGCATAGCTGAAAATGATCTCGAACGGCCAGTCTTTTGACACCAAAGCCTCCTTGTCGTAGTGATAGAATCTAGAAGCGAAGTACTGTGCACCGCGTGCGGGGATCGACCGCCGAGTGTCCTTGAGATGACGAAGCACCTTGATAAAGTCGTCTGCGGGCTCGGCATTGAGGCTGACGGGGCAGAGAGATGTGAACCAGCCCACCGTCTCTGAGATGTCGGTATCCGGATTAAATGGATCCCTCCCGTGTTCTTGGTTCCAAACGACAGGAACCGGTCTGTCATGGAAAGTCTGGGCGAACGAGAGCATCAAAGCGGCAAGGTAAATGTCCACTGAGTCGGTCTTGAAAACCTGGTTACAGGAGCTCTGAAGAATTGTGGTAAGTTCTTGGCTCAGCGAAAAGCTGACCTCGGCAGCGTCTCCATAGGTATTCGGCGCGTCCTGGAGGCCCCAGTAAGCGTAATCACCCGGCTGAAGGGCGAAGGGGAGCAGATCCTTGGGATCCGGACCTAGAGCGTCGGCTTTCTGAATGTCTACCCACTTGTGAAAGGGCATCGACCGCTGAGAGAGAAGGCTTCCATTCTCCAACAATTCGTCGAGGTCATGGATGATGGTTCTCCATGAAGGGAGATCAACGGCGAGATGGTGAGCAACGAGGTACACTAGCTGTTGGCCATCGTTCGTGGTTAGGTAGTCCACAGCGAAAATAGGTCCCGTCTCAACGTTAATCGACATTTGTGTGCGCTCAATAACGTTCTCCAAATCCCGCTCGGACTGAATAGCGCTGTGACTCAGGGTGTAGGAGCCGGTGACCTCGGGTAGAATTCTCTGCACCCACCCATTCAAGCCCCGACCAAAGCGGGATCTGAGCATGGGATGGTGAGCGACGATGGCTTCGACGGCAGCTGATATGTCGGCAAAGGAAAAGAGCTTCTTTAACCGCAGGAGCAGGCTTTGGTTAAACCGGTAGCTCCCGTCAAGAACAGGCCTCCTCCTCAAGTCGCCGCCCATGCCTGTATCAAAATAGAGATGCTGCATCGGCGAGAGATCGAAACAGTCAGATGTTTCCTCGTCCCATTTGTGTGCCAGACCACCACGGGACGCCGCGATAGCGGCGAGTTCGGCTAGTGTCATGGACCCGAGCGCCTCGGAGGTGTTAATGTATATGGACTCGTGTTTGCACCGTGCTGCCAGTTCCATGGCCGCCATCTCATCGCCCCCTAGTTGAGAGAAGGAAAAGTTGACACCGATTTGTCCCGGGGGAACGTCTAACACCTTGCTTACAAGCCTTTGTATTGTCTTCTCCATTTCTGTCTCTGGACCTTGCAGAGCTTCTTGGTGTTCCAAGCTCAGCGCTTGGTGATAGACATCCTCGTTCATATTTTGGGCCCACGTTCGCAACCGCCGCAAGTCGACATCGCCAGCTTCGGTGACAGGCATTCCATCCAGAACGATCCAGACATCCGGTATGGCTTCGGGAGCAAGAAGGGTCTCGGCAGAGCGTTTGAGGTGGGCCACTTGTGTCCCCGCGAAGAGAGCGTGTGATTGTGGAATGAGATTGATCGCTGTCGGTTTTTCTTGGGTCGTCTGAGCGCTCGAAAGCGTCAGGAGGGCGACAAGTTTCCCGTCAAGGAGACCTGCCTTTGGTCGGATTGTTGCTATCCTGCCAACCTCGGGTTCCGTCCCCAGCGCCTGCTCAATATCTGTCCTGTTCGCTTGGCTCGGTTTCGACAGGTATCCGTCTTCAGGTTCGGGCATGATCGACATGCGGCTCGCACGATGGATCTCTACGGGTGCGATCATGACGGGCTCGACGGCGTCGGTCGCGGATGATCGGTTCTGTGGCGCGCAGGGCGTGATGCATGTTTGTAGCTCGGCGAGCGTCGAGCACCGCAGGATATCCTTGACTTTCACATCCATCCCGGCAGCCATGCATGCCTTTCTCAGCGCAACCGCACGCTGCTCGTTTCCTCCCAGGTCGCGGAAGGACTCATGTGGCCGAACCTTGTCCGTGCTAATGCCCAGGACCTGGGAGACCAGGACCAACAGACGCGCTTCGGTCGTTTCTTCTTCCAACAACAGCCAGGATGTGGAAGCATCGACGTGGGGGGCGGGCCTTGACCCGGCGGCCATGGCTAACAGGAGCCCCGAACGGGGAGTAACTAGCTAATACACTTTGAGAAAAGAAAAAGAGCCAACACCAACGAGAGGTCCGAACGCCGGATGGGTATCTCGAACAAAGGAGAGCGAACCTGAAGGCCTTCAGGCACTGGGCCGCATGGCGCAGCAACGAGCAGCTGTTGGCACGAGGTTCGCGGTTGGGCTGCACATGGGCCTTGCCGGGCTGATCTCAAGCCAGCGGGACGGAGCGTTCGAGGAGCGGGCTGGCGGCGCGTGCCGTTGGAACTGAAAAGACGCCACAACGAAATGTTCGGGGACCGCACGCGGGGCGAGGCATGCGAAGAAAGAAAGCGGTTGACATGGAATTGCAGAGACCAGCGCAGATACGGATTACACGAAGTTGGCTATGCCCTGGAGCGGCTGGACTCGCCGATGGCCGCGCCAGCGCCGTTCTGAAAGCCATTCCTTGGCGACGACGCCAACGCTTTAGCACCCTGTCTGGGTGCAAAGGAGCCTTGCAATCGATTGTGGTGGTCCAGCCATCAGCATTGAGGGACCAATCAAAATCCGGGTGACCCAGGCTCAGCCCCTGGAGTGCAGGCACACACGGTGGATCGCCCGATCTGGGCAGCACATGCCGCAGGAGCAGAAGGATGGAAGGTGCGGAAACGGCAGGCACGCAGGAAACGGAAAACAATGAAAGTTTGCACCTCACCGACGGGAACCCACTCAATGGGCCATGGCCATTGCAGGGAGATGGGATGAACAACCTTGAAATGCCCGGGCTAGGATATCTAGCATTGAATTCTCCCTGTACAAAGTACAGCGTGCCCTTAACTTAGTTCGATATTGGTAACTTGTGCTGTGCCACCCTCAACAGTGTCAGTTATTTTGACTGGCTGACTATCCGTCACAACCCGCCGATTTGCGTATCCAGGTGAGCAAGAACACTGCCCATCACTCGCTGATGACTGGAGTTGCATTTGGCTCCCGATAAGATTATGTGGTCGGCGTGCGGCTAGGGAGTCTACTCTGTAGTGTGCCTTGAGCACCTGAAACCTGCGGACTGCAAGCGAAGTGTTCACCACGCAACGATGTAATCACGTCGGTAAGCATTTTTTTTCTGGCCGGGCTGTCAAGAGTTGAGCTGAGATCAGATGCAATGGTGGCTGAGTTCCCGACCGGGCAGTGTCCGTATCTTTAAAAAGAATTGGCGATGCTCGGCAGCACCTGCAACCTGCGCTAGCGCCAGCGGCTGGTGGCAGTCTGGAGCTGGCCAACCCGCCGAGTTCGAAATTGCCCCACCTTGTACCCCGCACTCGATTAAACATCATGGACCACATCCACCGAGGTGCCCTTACTACCAGGAATACCTTCGAAGTTGAAGGCCTTCTTCTAAGCGGAACGACTGGATTAGCACTATCACCAATCACATATGGCCTCACTGTCGGCAGCACATGGCGCAGCTTTGGATTAGTTAGCCGTCGTGTCACGTTGAATCAGATATGCACTGTCATTATCTACCACGAGCGTGTCCAATTGAAGACACAAGCTCGGCATCTTTCGTCGATGCTCCAACGCCAGAATCTATCGCCTAAAACAACAACACTCTTCCACGACGGTACCCTTGAGATCTCTGTTGCGCACCTGGAAACTCAGATTTGAATGTCGTCTTCGCAAGTCGTAATTTCCGCGAGCAGAGTTGGCTGTGCTCGAATCAAGCTCTGGGTCCCAACATCGAGCCTGCTGGTGATGCTATCTCAGGTCCCGTCGTTGTCACCCGCGCGGCCGGAGAAGGACAATATCAACGTCAGCTCCCAAGAATTTTACCTTTCGGACCCAGTGCGGGAGAACTTGAGATATAGAGGGGAAAAAATGCGAGGGCTTCCCTAGTTTAACACAAGTCTTCTACGAAGTGCTCGTCGTAGCTTTTAGAGGCGATTAAGACTTCTTGAATTAAACATTTATCAGCGGCGCCCAAACAAGGTTCGTGAAGGAGCCGCCGCACAGTCGAGAGTCTAAGGCCTTCAACCTATCAAATCAAGAGAGCAGAAGCACAATAAAGAAATTGAGAAGATTTGCCCAGGCAAAAAGATTAAAAAAGTGTGCGCTGTCCGGGATTCGAACCCGGGTCACTCGCTATTCCAAGAGAAGATGGGAAGCGAGAATTCTAACCACTGAACTAACGGCGCTCTGATCAGATGTTGCCCTTAGCGCAAGGGTAAAGTATTAATATGGAGAGTGCCGTACCGCAAAGAATCTGGACAGCGAAAACGGCTGGGACAGGGACTTGCTCCTTAGTCTATGTTGAAATACTAATACTCCGTAGAAAGAATAACTAAATATCAACATACAACATAGAGAGTGAACAAGTATACTTGAAGATAACAAGGGCTTATCACAATCGCGGTGCTGCTGGGACTGACGGCCGACAATAATGAGTTTCCGAAACCATCTCCCTTGGGTTTGGCAATATGGAGGTTACAGCATTATGAATCATGCATGGCGATGTCTTTTGAACCATCTGGAACCATGTTCTATTTAGGCTTAAAGCTTGTTACCCCCCTATATGCATCATCCAATGCTGATAACATTGACACTACCACCAACGCATCTATCTCGCAGGAAAGACGAGGTTGACGCCCCAAATAAACGTGGGTCGACACAAAAGTGCATACATGTAGATAGAGTCAAGGCATGTAAGAAGTGTACATAAGGGTATGGGTACTGTCCCAACCAACGCCTCGGAAATGCAACACGATGCGAGCCAAAAATCCGTTGGAAGACCCATTCAGGCACAGAAATACGTGGCCCTAAGTCAGGCGGTTTTCGGCGGAACCAACTCCTGCGAGACTAAAGAGATCTCGCGGATACCATACGCTTTTCCGCCAGCGGCACGGCCACCCTACTGCGGCCGGCTGGCCTGCTTGGCCTTGTGTCAACTGTTAGCATCCAATGCGCAATAGGAGTTTTCGGCTGAGCACAAACCTTCATCTGCTCAATCCGGGCTTTGAGCTGACTGGTAACCTCAGCCGCTCTTTTCCAACTCTCCATCCCGGACGTCGCCGTGTTCGTACTTGACGGCGTCTCTCGCCCACCGGTACGGCTACCAGTTCTACTTCCAGCCCGCTCACTGTAGCCACCGTAACCAATGTCCGCGTTCCGCGGCTCCTTCTCCTCTAGGCTAACTTCACGCCTAAATCCCCTCGCGGGGCTACCGCGCCCGCTGCTCGCATTACTACCGGTATACCTAAGCTCCGGGCTGAGTTTACTGCGCGGGTGGGGTATGGCGTCCCCATTTTCTTTCTCCTCGCTTAGCGTGCTGGCCATGCTCATCCGATTTCTGGTCGGGTTGGACGCGTCGCGATATATTTCGTCATGTGTCGGGCTCATCGCCCTGAATCCCAAGCTCCCTGGTGAGCCGGGGCTCCCGGACCCTCCGGCTGCGTTTAGTGCTTCGGCCTTGCTTAACGCACGCTTCAACCGATCGAGCTCGCGCCGCAGTCGCTCATTAGTTTGTTCGGCCGCTTCAGCGTCGCTCCGCGCTCTCACAAGTTGAGTCTCCTTTGCCTTGATGGAAAGCACGTCCCTCGTGTGGTCCTCAATAAGGCCCGCATTCTGGTTCTTAAGCTCTTGTATTTCTGACATTAGCTTAGCACGGTCGTGCCTTGCGTCCTCAAGGGCCTTGAGCAACCGCTCGTTAGCATCGCGGAGTTCCTCGAGCTCAGCACGCTCGATTGCTGTGAGTCCGGACGCGGGCGTTGGGGACGGTGGTGCAGCAGGGATAGCAGGGGCAGCAGGCTTCGCGAGGGAACGGCCAGCAAGGCCACCGCGGCCGAGTCCCATGCGAGGTGCTGGCTTGGCGGGTGGTGGCGACATCGGAGCCTCTTCTTCTTCCGCGGGAGGAGGGGATTGAGCTGGTGGTGGTCTTCTTGGTGAAGCCGGGCTAGGGCCCGACAAAGTACGTTTCTGAGGCACCTTGAGACCGCCAAGCCCACCAGGCTTGGGCATGCCAAGCTTGCTACCCGGTCCAGGACGGGGCGCCGCGGCGGGTGCAGGTTCTGGTGGAGGGGCCGCAGCGGCGGGAGTAGGTTTTTTCATACCGGGTGGTCCTTTCTTGGGGCCACCACCCACTGCCTTCTTCGGTCCACCAGGAGGTGCACGGGCGGCCGGGGGAGGGGGCTTTGGCTTATCTTTCGCCTTGACCTCGGCAGTCTCATAAAACTCCTTGACTTTCGTCTTCCGAATGTCGTCGAGGCCCTCCAAATGGGGATTCATAGCCCGCTCACCAATGATCTTCATGATAGTTCCAAGAATCTCAGCACCTCCGGAACGGAGACCTTCGCTTGATTCAGATAGGAGCTTCTTCGCTGATTCGACCATGGTGGCAATCTCCTGTTTGCTCGGAACGGTCTTTGTTGTTCGAAGGCATCTGACGAGAAACTTCATGGTACCCTCCTTTACCTGCGGGTTTTTGTGCACTAAAAACGTCGTGATATCCTCGAGGCAGTCGGTGAGATCAGTCGAGAGAAATACCGCATCTAAAGCGGCACCGAGAGCCTCTGCTACCGTTTGTTTTTTCTCCTTTAGCCTTTCCATGATGGGCTGCATGACTGTGGAGCGGTATTTGGAGTACCCATTGCGCAGACCCTTTGCTAGCAGTTCGATGCACTGCGCTGCTTGCGTGACGACCGCAATGTTTGCGTCCTTCATGCACTTCGCCAAAGCGCGGTTGATCTCGCTGAAATCGCCATCTTTGATCCTCGGCACATTGACCAGGCCATACAGCGCCTCGAGCGCCTCCTTCCTTTCTTTCCACTTCGAGGACCCCAAGTTGTCGAAGAAGTCCTTTGGAACCTTCCCAATAACATCTTGCGGCTCGGCAAGGTCGAATGCATCAACCTCTACTGGTTCTTCAGCTTCCCCACCATCTTCCTCGTAGTTGTCTTCGCCATCGCCAGCCGGGGCACGCTCCTTCTCGGCTTGCTGAGACCTCAACAAACGCTCTTGCTTAGGTGCGCCCTCCGCCTTGACTTTCTCGAATTGGGATTCAAGGTCGTTTTGCTGGGTCGGTTTCAGATCGTTCCAGAACATGGGCTTCATGGCGTCGCGCAGCCATCGGTAGAATTCAACGGCAAGGTTGGTTGCTTCAGCTCGAACATTCTTGTCGGCGTGGCTAAACACCTTGGGCAAAATCTTAAGAACTGGCTTCGGATCGGCGATCTTGCACCCATAGTTGTGGTAGATTTGTGTCAAGGCCGCTAACGCGGCTGCCACGACTTTGGGTTGCTTGCTGGAGAGGACCGGAAGGAGTTCCTCAATCACAGGCCCCGGAACGTCGACCTCGATAAAGAGAAGTAGCGCTTCAAGTGCTGAGGCCTTGGTGGCTGCTCTAGTAGACGATAGGCACTTCTCGGCGATTGGCGTCACTGCATGCTGGCGGGCCCTTAGGGCGCCATCGCTAGAGCCAAATTTGAGGAAAGCACAGAGCGCTGCTAGACCTTCCTGTTGTGCTGCAACATTCGAGTCGGCCGCAGCGGATTTCCACAAGCTCGGATCTTGCGTGAAGGGTCGAAACGCTGGGTCGTACTCGTCGGGGGTCTTTTCAAATATTTGTGCTGCCTCTTCGTAGGCCTGTTTCCGGACTTTCCACACCTAAGCATCAAGAACAAAAACAGTTAGTTTGAAATAATCACCGCTCTGATAAGATGGAAGGGTCCATACTTTGTGCACCCAACGATCTGTCAGTGGCAGAGAGCTAAAGTCTTCTTCTTCGGCCATGCTGGGCGACTGTCTGAAAGGAATATGGCGGAGGTGCGACCGTGCGGGTGTGCGGTAAAAGTAATTTCTGAGATTGGGGGGATTGAGAGTCTCGGAGCGTAGGTGATTGCGGCCTAAACTGGTGATTTTCTAATCAGCTGCTGGAAACAACAAGACCCCGTATGGGCCATTCATAGCTGCCTGTGGGCACGTATATGACACGGCAGAACCAACGAGGGAAATGGTCAAGCTTTGTCTGCAACCGAGCGCTCGAATTGTCTGCGAGGAACGCAAGGAAGGGAACATACAGGAAAACGGTCAAGCAAGTGCGCTTGGTGATTGTCTTTCTTGCGCGGGCTATTCAAATCGATGAAGTTCTATATGAAAAAGTGGCCGCTCTTGCACGAGAAAACTGCTCCGTGTTGAAGGGTGAAAAACGTTCGGAAGGTGTTGACGGTGGTGTCTTGTCGCGTGGTTCTTGCTTGAATGCGTTCAGATTTCTCTTTGGGCGGCGCTCTGTGCAGGGGCGGGAGCGATAGTCAAGGGCGACCCCGGCTTTTGCCGTTGCGGCGCTCGGCGAGATTGGTCAGGGAACTGCACACTACAAGTGTGCAGGCCAACTTGAAATGCCAAATAGGTATCGTACAAACTACCAAACTCGCTCCAAGAAAGAGCGCGACTTGGCCAAAGTCGTCGATGATTGTTGCTGCAGAGCTCTGCGTTGTTTCTGTGGCCCCGGCGTTGTTGTCCGATGCAAGACGGCGGGGCACGAAGCCTGATTTGGTCGGGTGCCCTGGGCTTTGTTGACATGTGCCGACTTGGGGCTGGCTGCTGCATTGCTGCAGAAACCCAAGCAGGGGCACCCGTCGTACACATGATGTCACTCCCTCATTGGCCCCTGCGAGTGGCAGATGCACTTTGCCAGCTGTAACCGGCTCTCCTCAGCTTGACAGTGGATTGCCGAGCGCATGAAGTACAGCAACAACAAATCCCACCTTTTTATCTCTACTGAGGGTTTCAGTCTTCGCTGCCCCGCCATTCTGCCCCGGAAGTATTATCTGGCGACAACCGCGATAGTTTCCTCAACCTTCGAACATACAGACCTTTTCGCGGCCAACTGTCACCCTCTCTCCAGGGCCCCAAGCTGTTCAGACATCACTCTGCGCCTGTTATCCGTCGGCTGCTAGGTCCACTTCGGTGCCCGACCCGTGGATCTGTCAATTGCGGTTCGCTCGAAACCTTGAACTCGCCCGAGCAGCCGCGCCCTCAGGAACGAGCCGCGCTCCAACACCGGCGGCAAACCATCTGGCCACCGGCAATGGACCTTTGGATCAACCACTATCCCTCGAGTTTCTGGTAGCCTTTGTCCGACTGACGTGCGAGGTGATCGAGTTCCAAGACGTGACCGCCGATTCGATCTTCCCCGCGATTTTGCCCGTCCCCACCCCAACACCTAACCGATCAGGGGTTCGCCAATTGCTCTCCAAGCCTTTGCAATGGCCCAACTATTAACGCCTCGACAGGCTGAGGAGCTGTAGGTATTGCGCCCGGCCTTGATCGCGGCCACCGAGGGCCCGGGAATCGGCACTGACGGGCAAACAGACACCGAGCCCTCATCGC
Source organism: Corynascus novoguineensis (assembly GCA_033296725.1). NCBI lineage: Eukaryota > Fungi > Ascomycota > Sordariomycetes > Sordariales > Chaetomiaceae > Corynascus > Corynascus novoguineensis. The sequence goes on from MU857627.1 coordinate 107,866, forward strand.
CTATCTCACCTCCAACAACCTCACAAGTACCGCTGCAGCGTTACGGGCCGAGCTCAGTCTTGGTGAAGATGTTTTCGACGCCTCGACCGCTAAAAAGTACGAAGGTCTCTTGGAGAAGAAGTGGACAAGCGTGGTCCGGTTACAAAAGAAGGTGGGCGAAGGTTTCCACATCCCACGCGCGCCGTACCCTTTCCTCGGCATTGCGCCCTCGAGTTGCACTCGCCGGTTTCTCTAACCCTGCTGCCGGCAGATAATGGATCTTGAATCGCGCAATACCGCCCTGCAGTCAGAGCTCGATAATGCTACACCGACATCACGACAGAACAAGGACCCGGTGAATTGGTTGCCGAAGTCCCCCGCACGACACACGCTCCAATCACACCGGAATCCCATCACATGCGTTGCCTTCCACCCAGTTTTCTCATCGCTAGCTTCTGGCTCCGAAGACCAGACAATCAAGATATGGGACTGGGAGCTCGGCGAGTTAGAGCGAACGATCAAGGGCCACACAAAGGCGGTTTTAGATGTCGACTTCGGAGGTCCGCGCGGCAACACACTCCTTGCATCATGCAGTTCGGACCTTACCATTAAACTCTGGGACCCATCGGACGATTACAAAAACATCCGTACCCTGCCCGGACACGATCACAGTGTTAGTGCCGTGCGATTTATTCCTTCCGGCGTTGCGGGCGGTGCTGGCAACCTTTTGGTAAGCGCTAGCCGAGACAAAACTCTCAGGATATGGGATGTGAGCACGGGTTATTGCGTCAAGACATTGCGAGGGCACGCAGAGTGGGTGCGCGACGTTTGCCCCTCTATTGACGGCAGGTTCATTCTTTCAACAAGCGATGATTATACGAGCCGATTGTGGGATGTATCGGTAGCGAACCCAGAGCCGAAGACGACACTCATTGGCCACGAACATGTCGTTCTCTGCTGCGCAATCGCACCAGCCACTTCGTATGCTCACCTCGCAGCTATTGCCGGGGTCAAGAAACCCCCCGCTACCAGCGCAGTCGAATTTATGGCGACTGGGTCAAGAGACAAAACCATCCGACTTTGGGACGCTCGAGGCACGTGCATCAAGATCCTGGTTGGACACGACAATTGGGTGCGTGGTCTTGTCTTCCATCCAGGAGGCAAGTACCTACTCTCTGTCGCGGACGACTACACACTCCGTTGCTGGGATCTTGCGCAGGAAGGGAGATGTGTCAAGACAATATCCGACGCACACGGCCATTTTGTGCAATGCATCCGTTGGGCACCTTCCGTCGTCAAGGATGTTCCCGTGGCCAACGGCGGAGATGGACAAAGTAGCGAGGCAAATGGCACGCCAAAAAAGGCGGCTGCCGCAGCACCTACTGAGGCCCAAATCCGCTGCGTGATCGCAACCGGCAGTGTCGATCTCAACGTGAGGATTTTTGCCAACTGAGAGAACAGAATGGCGTTCCAATTCGGGCAACGCGCGCTTGCGCAGTCCCACTCGGGATATCCAGTTTAGCGGCACAGCCCGTCCTAGGTGGGAGAGAGAAGGGTTGCCACCTCAAAGCCTAACTCATCAAAGGAGACTCGAGTGCAGGTCAGTTACGGCTTCTAAACCGAACGACTGCTTTCTCACCTCAGGTACAGGCCCACCGGACCGCCGCCTATTCCGCAAGTATCGACATAGAGATATTGGTGTCCGGGCTCCTCACTGTATCCTGCTAATTGTTGAGATACGAGAGCGATAGATAGATACCCCAATGTTAAGCGATTTAATACTTGAATCGTCGTTCTCTATTTGGCCAGCCCTCTATTTCAGACACGGAGGCGGACATCATGATTGTGCTCTCATCTATATATTAAGGGTGTTCTATCACAGCTCAGTCTCTACAAGGCGGACGTCAAGCCTTGTCTCACATACTTATGCCCTTGTGAATTCTTCTCCACTTCCGTCGCTCAGCGGACAAGACACCGAACTGAACCCCTCACTTAACGTCCGGTCCCACTGCTTGGAAGGGCTTGCCCCAGTTTTCCGGTCTGGCGGCGGGCTAGTGACGGGAATCACAAGCACCTAAGTACGGACTTACTACTAAGGAACGTGTGAGGGGTCTGACTAATTATGCCCACGACGACTCAAGATCGTCAGTCGGTCGTATCAGCCCCCATTCCTTTCAGCCTCACATACAAACGAAACTGTTAAGCATTATCTCCCCAAAAAAACCACCAAAAGACATGGCCAACGCCTCAAACCGTAGGAACGAGACTATATTTGTCCCAGGACGTCTTATATCCCACTTCAATGGCAGGTAAGCCATCGTTATCTCGGTCTTCGCACTCTGTTGTCCGTGACAATTACCCCTGAGCGAAGTGCAACTTCCTATTGCTGACACCCTACAGGGGTCGTTTCGAGCAGGCAGCCGGATGGTCGGTCCTTTGGGATAGCGAACAGAGTGACCTTTGGGACCGAGGGAAGCCCTCACCCGCCCTTGTCGATCTCGTCGAATCTTCAAGTGACCTGATTCCAAAACCAGACCCGGGAATCGAACACAGGCCGAAAGCTCTGGTGCCGGTATATCTTCCTTGATCAAAGTTGTTTGCTCGTCATTCCGGCAGATACTCATGTCGAGTTGCATCTACATACTGACTGACTATTTTATTACGCTATTTCAGGGATGTGGGAAAGGATACGACGTCGTCATGCTCGCACTTCACGGGTACGATGCATACGGACTGGAGGTCTCGCAAAAGGGGGTGGTGACAGCCCGGGTTCACGCGGCCGGTCAGCTTGCCGCACCTTCCAAAGACAACTTTTCGAGCGCCAGTCAAGGAGGCCGGTATCCCGCCAGTGAGCCAGGGCGTGTCAAGTTCGTAGTGGGCGACTTTTTCGCAAGAGATTGGGAGAGCGATTGCTGCTCGGATGATCAGGGCTTTGCTGGCTTTGACCTCATCTATGACTACACGGTGGGTTGGCCTCCTTCCGTTCTCGAGGTGATTACAAACAATAAGCTAATCTGGATCGAAGTTCCTTTGTGCTCTTCTCCCCGAGATGCGGAAGGATTGGGCCCGCCGAATGAGCGAGCTGCTCGCACCTTGCGGGGTGCTGGTTTGTCTGGAATTTCCCTTGTACAAGGACCTCGAACTCCCAGGGCCACCGTGGGGTTTGAGAGAAGGGATTTACTGGGATCTCTTGGCTGGGGGAGGTGATGGGTTGATTCAGGACGAAGCAATCGCTCAAGATGCGCGCCAAAAACCAGCAAAAGGCCCATTCATAAGGCTCGGATATGTCAAACCCGAGAGGACCTATGAGATTGCTAAAGGAACTGATATGTTGAGCATTTGGAGACTGAAAGAGCGGCCCCGCAGCGGCTGAGATACCCCAGTTCCGATTAACTGCTCGACGAGCGGCACCGCCATAAACGAGTGCTGAATGAAAGTGCGCCCACTACGGCGGCTTCAGGCCCCACGATTCGCATTCTCAGAACAGGGAGCATTGACGAACGCTACGTATCCAACCTCCGGAGAAAGGTGAAGTGTGCGTTCCGGGGTTGGTATGCTTCCTGATTTGTACGCGGAGAGTTTAATGGCAGCTGGGGAAGCACAAAGATCTGAGGGCGGTTGGATGTAACGGTAGGCTGGGGAAGAGAACGACATTTGGATCAGAAGATCCGACATGTCATACATTAGTCAACCTCGAAGTAGCATCGCGTGGTTCTTGGGTGTGTACAAACCACAACACACCAGCGGCAACACATGTACATACCGGGAAATAAAGCTAACCGTGGACCCAAAATGAATTTTCTCTGGTTCAGCAACAGACAACGTCTATGGGGTTATCCTGGGAGTTGGAACTGGTGGGTTACAGCACATTCCGGTGTCGAGGCTTGCTCATGTTGAACACCCCCTATATAACTCCCCGCTTTCGAAAGCTGGGGTAGAGCAGAGAGTGTTGCCAATCGTCCAACAGCTCCTCTTCTCGGGTCCTTGCTAACACTCTTCCTCACCGCCATGATGGTTACCCCACGCCTCATCGCACTTGTCCAAGCAGCGGCCCTGTTGTGGACGCAGACCGCTACGGCGGCGAACGTAGCCGACCAATTCGTGGGGCGCGGCCGGATCCAGGTGCTCAACGCGAGCGATCCCTTCAAGACCTCTTTGGACGCCGACCGGATCGGCTGCATCAACGCAGCGGGCCAGCTGACGCACAGTGATTGCGCCGTCTTCAACCAGCTGCCGCCGCCCGCCACCCCATTCTCGCTGTCGAGTCCGGCGGGCAACTGCACAACCCAGAACCCGGACATGCCGGTCAACTCGGATAGCATCTACGGAAGGGGCACGCACGCCTGGTGGTGCGGCGAGCAGGGCGACTGGATGCAGCACAAAGAGTGGTACTATACTATTGTAAGGCTACCTTGGCCTTTTTCTCTTTCTTTCTTTCTCTCTATATCTCTTGCTTGTCAATTTTCTGAAGTATGAGACTTGGTAAGTTAAGAGAACAACGCTGATTTGTGTGCGTAGAACGGCTGGCCGGCCCCGTTCATCTGCAGCGGCGAGATGCGCTGCCTGTGGGACATCAAGGCCAATGTGCCAAAGGAGGGTGACGAGCTGCCAGTTTGGCAGTTCTTTTGGGGGAGCCAGCAGCCAGATATTGAGCCGGGTCACTGGAATGTGTTGCTGCTATGGGTACCTGTGGATGAGGAGTAGCTGTGAAGCCTGATGGGTGGTAGGGTTTGCCTTCGGATCCAAGCAGAATAACCATTGCATTAGCCAGTGTCTCGTTCAACTCATGAGGGCAGGGTTGCAGATTGGAGGCAATGATCTTTTGTAGTGCTCATAATGAGATGGCTGGCTGGCAGGCCAATGTGAGGTTACATAAAGAGAACAGTTTCCTCATAAAATAGTGCTTGGGGCTGCACTAAATCCTCAAAGTCTATACGCATCATGGCTGCTCATAATTACACCATGTGATGCCGGGTCCCAAATCTTATCTTCAGCCTACCAACGTAGGCGAACTGGTAATAGGTCGACTCCGAGAGCACAAATCTGACGCTAAGGTATGATCATAAAGATGACAAGGGGTGAACTCAAAGAGACACACGAGTATAACCTGCATGAAGCATCACCTGCAATTCAGAAATAAAAAATCAAAGCTCTCGTATCTCCGCGAGTAGTCAGGTAGTATAATATTCGACGGCCAGGACCTGAGGCAGTGGGTCTCGCCCAGTTGGAGGAGCGTTGGATAGTAGTAAAACTTTAGGAATCAGTTTGATGGCAGTGGTATTCGATCCATAAACCGCTAGCACCTCGGCAGGATGTTATCAATAACGATTTAAAGCCGTCTCTTATATAAGATCTCTTTCTTGAAGGGTTTTTTTTTGTACTGATGCCAGGGCAATATTCTCCTTTAATATAGAGCAAGTACATAAGTATTAGCGGGTTAGGGTAGCAGGGTGTTATCAACGTTTCGTGCTGTGGTTAACTTCTTTCCTGGATCATGGATGTTGAACTGAACTTCACATTAAAAGAAGAGTTTGTAAAAATAATTACACAAACATAGACCTCATATAGTTAACTATGATATTTTGTAACCTTACTAGTTGATAAATCAAGAAGTGTTGCCGGGTATTGAAATAAAGAAAAGGGAAACAACAATCCAATTCGAATACAGAAAACAGTCCCCAGATAGCTAATACCAGTTACAACTCCCGAAAACATGGTTCAACTGCTGCTTTATATGTTTAGACATCTCTCCCGCCTCCCAATCCCATCTCGTGCGCAAATTTCTCCAGATACCCGCTGATATCGTTCTCACCGCCGCAATGCTGGCACCGATGCACCACCGGTCTGCTCCCCCCCGCGTGAGGGCCCGGACCAGCCGCCCCCGCCAGGCCTGTGGGACTCCATGAAGTATTTGCGGGCGCCAGTGCGGGGTCGAAATCTCTCGGCTGCTGTTGCAACTGCTGGCGAGACTGAGATTGAGGTTGGGCATGAGGTTGGCGATGGGCACGAGCCGCAGAGGAGGACGTGGTGTACGCGGCGGGCATGACCTCGGGGCTCATGTGCATAGGAGCCGCCGCGGATGCTGCAGGCGGCTGTTGCTGTTGTTGCTGCTGGCTTTGATGAAGGCGGGACGATTGGGGTGCGCCAGGCGCAGTGTACGCGGCCGGCATCACCTCCGGGCTCAAGTGCTTAGGAGCATCGGCGCCCGCCTGCTGTTGCTGTTGTCGGGATGTCAGGTCATGTCGCCCCTGATGGATGTGAGATGATTTGGATGCCGCGGCAGCAGTACCGGCCCCAACAACAGCAGCACCAGCGGCAAACCCGGCTGCCGCCGGGGCGGCAGTCGCGTAGGCATCAGGCATGACCTCTGGGCTCATATTGTGCGTTACCTCCGGATGCGGATAGGTCGTGACACCGGGTAGAGACTCTTGGCTCGCGTTGGTCGGGCGTTGTGGGTGTGTTCTATCGCGCTTAATTTGGGAAGGAACAGGCAGAAATTCGTGTTGTTCTTCAGGGTGCTGTGTGGCTGCCGCACTTGGTGCGGACCGATCGTTTAGGGCGCGGGCGCCCGAGGTTATATCTGTCGGACCCTGGGGCTCGTGATGGTAGAGGGTTTCCGAGTTAATGCCAGAGGCTGTCCCTGAGGCGAGCGTGTCGTACTGCCCGTGTCCTGCCTGGATGTCGGCGTGGAGCACCTGGTCAGCTGCCTGGCCGTTGTGACGCGGCGATTTCGGCTTGACCTTGATACCAGACACTGTTCCGGACGGAAGGATGTTATACTCTAATTTGTCTTCGTCACCGTCTCTAGTGTCGCTAGTGGTCGCGGCATGACCTCCAGATCCAGTTCCGGTAGTTGATGATGGCTGCTTGATTCCCGATGGAATCCCGGAAGCAAGGGTATTATACTGACCGGGCTCCTGAGTGATGGCGCCGCCGCCACTACCACTGTTGTGTTTTTGCCCTACGCTGCGCTCGCCAGACTCATATCCAGCAGAAGACGCTTGTTGCTTGATTCCAGACGGGATCCCAGAACCAATAATGTTATAATTGCCCGGTTCCTGAGTTACGATGCCATGATCGCCACGGTTGTGTGTGGTCTGTCCCGCGTTGTGCTTGTCCTTTCTCACTCCGGAAGTGACCGACTGCTGCATGATGCCCGAGGGAGCACCAGATGATGCTATGACGTTGTAATTGTCGGGTTGGTTAGACATGACATCTCTCCTCTCACCCTCTGGGGCAGCAGCGGAGTGGATGCCAGAAGGGGTTCCAGAAACCAGTGTGTGATAATCGCGCGGCTCATTTGTAGCTGTACATGCCTGGTTTCGATAGCCCCCTTGGTTCCTATTTAACGTGTTTCCAGAAGCCACCGTGTTGTACTGGCCGGAATGCCCTGTATTACCGGCAGCAAATTTTTTCCCTTCTGATGGTACCATGGGCGCCTCTCTAGGGTGTTCGAAGGGGGTCGGAACTTCTTCAATCTGTTGCATGGTTCCTCCGGCAGGGCCCGCGCCACCGGCACTGGCAGACATTGGCGCACGGTCAAGGTTGGCTGTGTCCTGAACTTCTTCGCCTTTGCTGTTTCTCTTAGCGTGGTGGAAGAGTCCAAAGGCGCCAGCTCCGGCGGTTGCTCCGGCGGCGGCATTTTCCTTTTTGTGATTGGGATGTTCTTCGTCGTCGATCCTCGCCGATGGCATCGACCGTCTCCGCTCCGCTCCCGGCTCCCCCTTGCTGGCTTTGCGCAGACGGTTGGGAGAGTTACCTGTGGCCCCAACCACGTCTTGCCTCGCGGGCTCTCTGTGTTCACTCGCGGACCTCCTGCGGTTGTCCTTCTCGCCCTCGTCCTTGCGACGGTGAAAGAGACCAAAAATGGAGTGCCTCTTCTCTTCTTTGGGTGGCTCTTCTTCCTGGCTGTGAGGCTTTCCGACGGGCGACCTTGGGTGTGAAGAGCGTCGTTTCCCCGTCACGGCTCTTCCGACAGTCCTATGCCACTCTTCTTCACTGGCTGACATCGAATCGTCTCTCTGCCGATTTGCCGGCGTGCTACCCCTTCGGCGCTTGCCAACATAACCAGCCGCAGCGGCGCCCGCGCCTACTCCGGCAAATCCGGCAGCAGTCCCATGCCTCGAAGGCGATTCTGACGTGCGCCGATCGTTTCGGCCCTCCGGGTGTCTTGTAACAAGGGGAAAGGCACGCTGCTGGGAAGTAACTTCGGTGGGTGCCTGGGTAGGGGCGAATCTTGCGTCTCTCGCGGCGGCTTCTGCGAGCATGACATCGTCACGGACGGCTGTTTCTGGGAGAAACCCAGGAGCTACCTCTCGAGACTCAGCAAAGGTCGCGTGGTGGCCGACGTCTCGCCTTCCATCTAACTCGGTGTGTAGAGGAGCAGCAAGCATGGTCTCGTTCGTAGAACCGCCAACGGCAGTCCTTTCGTTGTTGCTGTTCTCTTCAGGACTGCGTTGCTGGAGGTGGCGTCTGGATTCCTGATCTTGGCTTCCGTGCCCAGTCACGGTGTTGTATACACCACCCCTAGGATTATTAGCTACCTCTCCAGCAATGATGGCTCTCCCTGGTGAGGTGGAGGCTGACTTGGGAGGCAGGTGGTGATGCTCCTCATGATCGTCGGCAGCACTTCCATGACCCTTGACCGTGTTGTACACAGCTCCAGCTTCACCTTGAGGAAGGTTTCCCCAGTACGGTGGGGACTCATTTGACACAGCTTTGCCCTGCTGAGTGCTTCGCATTGTGTCTGATTCCGCTGCTCCTACACTTCTAATGGCGCCTGTCTTTCCAGCGGTGGCCGAGTTCCTGTTATCGTTCGTTCCTAGGGAGGTGTTGTTTTGTGTCTCGTGCGTTGGCATCATCGTGCCAAGTTTGGATCTGATAGATTCCCTAGGGGCAGTAGTCTGGGGGTCGTTTCGGACATAGGTGCCCCCGCCTACCGCTTCATCTGGGCCACGCCAGTTTGAATGAATTGGACGGGAAGACTGAATGGGGTCTGAATCGGGCATGACCACACCTGAATCGGTGTGCTTGTGACCGCGGAGTTCGCCCGGTTTGTGAAGCTTGTTGCGTTGGTGGTGGTGATGATCCATCTGTCCCGGCTGCTGCAGCGTCTCTTCCGGCGTCGGGGGGATGCTGTCGGGGTAGGATCCCGGAAGTGGGGTGGCTTCCATGATAGGTAGTAGGTAGGTATTCTGGTATTGCAATTGAAGCTTCGGGGCGATATCTCAGATTTGATAAAGGGGGGATATACGAGCGGCCCCCGAACCACGATAATCTTGTGACGGCAAGGTGACGCAAGGTGAAGCAAGGAGAGAAAGGTAGTAGAGCCGGTACTCCTCGAAGGTTTATGAAACCCCGGGAACGGGCACTCCTTAATACGCACAAAAGACAAGATTCAACCTTGGAGCGTCGTCATCTCAACTCCTCCGAGCAAGAACTGGTGCTATGACTTCAATTGGAGAATCCTTAGGCCAGAACAAAACGGGTCTGACATCATGGTTCGCTCTTCCCGCGGGCATCAGCCAATGATCGCCTGTATTTGTGTGGGTGTACCCCAAGACTGACGTTTGTCTTGGCGTGCAACAACTGAGCCGATGCCCCTTTAGCTTAGACGATCATCGACTGCCAGGCCAAAGGTGCGAATATTGCGTCAGGCCTGTCAATTAGTAGCGGTGCTGTGTAGGCGAGATTGTCGCTGTAGTGAAGCTTTGGCGGAAATAGGGGCCGCAAATGACGCTGCACAGGAATGAAAGGGAAATGAGGAAGAAAAATAACCTATATACCTCTTGAAAACCGGACATGCCACAGTGTCTCTCGACCCCATAATGGTAGACGGGTCTAACGAACCTGGAGCGTCAACGGTAGATACGCATACGAATACAACCTGGCTAAAAAAGCTCTCTGGCTGCTCAGAAGGTCCCATAACTAGTTGGCTGTGGGGACGGTGAACCACTCCTTTTTGACGACAACGAAGACCAGAAGCTGTTGTTATCATAGGAGAGGGCGAGAGCATGATTCTGTACTTCGTGTTTTTTTTTTTTTGTTGGCCGCTCACTCAGCACAGCAAAGTCACGTTCTGGAAACGGTTTCTGAGGTTCGAAATAGTAGACCTCGTACCGCTCAGTTCCTTCCTCTACCGTTTCCCAACTCCGTTTCCAGCCTTGCTGCGGCGTGATTTTAAACATCGCCCTAACACCACGATTCCCCCAACATGTTTCCCGCCTTACTATCCACGTCTTGACAAGCCTTCGTGACCTAGGCCCCATACTTTTCAGTCGAGGTCTTGATAGTGAGGATCTGCCTTAGAGGGCTTAATTTATGAGAAACGTAGTTTGATGCTTTACTTGTTATGCTATTCGAGCTGTGCCAGATGGCTATCCGAGTTGTGTCCCTCCTCACTATTTACATGCAGTGCATCCTCTCGCGTGATGCGCCGTAGCAGCTCGAGGGTTGCGTAAGCGTTCCTTGTAGTCCCTCTCTTCCAAGGTCTGGAACTTACCTTTCCGGCTTGGTGACGACGAAGCTGTGGGTAGCCATCCGGCCGAGTGCGTCACTTTGGCGCGCAACACAGACTGCGCGCCTTCTACTTTTTCAACGTGGATATGTCAGGGGTTAGTTCTACCCGTCCTGCATTGGGTGTCTGCTAAGCGCCCTCGCCGCTCCGCTCCTGCTCCTCGGCAGATGCCTGCAACCACTCTCGAGCCCACTTTTCCTTTTGGGGCCCAGGCATTGTCGGTATTTAGTTTTGATGCCCTCCGGGTCCCACGCCGCCGTAGTAGAGAGGCCATTGATACGCACACGTTGCCTAGAAGCTGCGCCTTCCCGGTCTTTGTAGCCGTTGCTCTGCCCTCGCCACTAACTGACTAGGTTAGTTAAACGTTGATTAGTACGAGCATTATATACACAAGCTATCAGGAGGAACGAGCGTCACAGCACCAGGGCGTCGCCCCTAATGTAAGGTTAACTCAAAACTGCGACAGCACTGTCCAATCTCGTCCGTACAGTTCTTGATGTCCCCATTGATGGAAAGCCCAGGCTACACCGACGCTGACGAAGACTGAGCAGCACCACGGCAAAGCCGTTGGGCAATGGAAAGGCTTGAAGACTTACCATCAGGTCATCGATGGTCGCGCTACATCGGCCATTTATTCCTTCGTTGGTTGGGTTTTCAATCTCTGGAATTCGCTGCTCCTGCTGCATTCCAGCAGCGTCAGGCTCTAAGATCGGCGCCTCCATCGTACTTGGCAGCTGCGGCGGCGGGTTGTGTCCGTACAATAAGCCAGGGCCGCATCTTGACATAATTAATCAATAGTGGCCCGCCCAAGAAAACATTTTCAACCACCAAAGTTTTTCCTATTAGTTAACTAAATTTCCTTTTCCTTTTGAATTCATTCACCCCTATTCGGAGAGAGGCTTGATTCTGTATTTAACTACCCCTCTCGTTTGAGTCTTAATTCCACGTCCTGAGGTGTAACAGGTCAATATTGGAGCCCTTACCACACTTGCGAGGGTTAACTGGAGATTTCTGAGTCGTATGAAACGAGCAGGCACAAAGCTCTCGGAGAGTCGAGTGACTCGCTTGTTGGTACGTGCCACTCCTCTGGCCTGGAACAAAAGGGGACCGCGAATTGAAACACCATGATTTTTCTTTCCCTAGACATCTTAATTCTCTTCACCCATTTTAATATGCAGCCGGGAATTGAGGAGTACAATGCTCAGTATGAGACGATTGGTTCGTTGTTTTTGCCCTCGGACACTTTGTTAGAGGCATTTTCCGACCCGGTGCTTTCGGATACTTTTAAGTCGCCTCTACGGCCTCAAGTTGCTCCGATCTCGTGTTGGTTGAGCTGACGTTGGCTTTGAAAGAGGCCAGCACCTCATTGTCACAATTTTGAACATTTCAGCAAGATAGCCGTTCATCGCCGACGCCAAAGTGGACAATCGCACCCCTGCTTCAAACCATGACCAATTTTACCATCAAGATCGTGTCTGACAATGTGTGCCCTTGGGTATGTGTACTCTTAAAATGATAACCTAGCCTCGTGTTACACCCAGACAAGAGCTGGTGAACTGATAAAGGGACAAATAGTGCTACATTGGCAAGAAGAAGCTGGACCGCGCCATTGATCTCCACCGCAAGGTCTATCCGGGTGCCGGAGACGGCGACACCTTCACGCTAAGCTGGTCACCATTTTATTTGGACGAAACGTTGCCCAAGCAGGGCGTCCCGTTTTTGGACCGTTTCACCCAGCGCCTCGGCCCTGAGCGCGTCAGCCACTTCCAGGAGCGCTTGCGGAGCATCGGGGCGCAAGAAGGCATCCACTTCAGTTTCGCTGGCAAGATGGGCAACACCCGAGACTCGCACCGGCTGATCCAGCTGGGCAAGACCAAGGGAAGCGAGGTCGAGAATCGTGTTGTTACGGGCTTGTTTCATGACTACTTTGAGGGCACAGGCAACATCACAAGTCACGAGACACTCCTTGACGTCGGCATCAGGGCTGGGATGGAGCCGGACGAGGTCCGAGACTGGCTGGAGTCGGGGAAGGGAGGGGAAGCGGTTGACGCATAAGTGCGGGATGCAAAGGCAAAAGGGTGGAGCGGCGTGCCTCGTTACATTATCCAGGACAAGTACGAAATCGACGGCGCACAGGAGCCTCAAGAGTTCTTGGAGGTGTTCGCGAAGGTCAAGCTCGAGGAGGAAGCGAGTGCTCAAGGAAACATGAGTGGTGCGTTGGTCGTGGGGGATCATTGCTCAGCAGGGCTCTGACATGAATGGGCCTTGTGACGATGAGTTGTATTGGAAAGTTTAGCCGGATACCTGAATGTCCCATTTGACGTAGGCCATAGCCTTAATTCGGCATCGTCGTGTATAAGACATCCTGTGAGCAAGACGACGTAGGTGAGGTTAAGAAAGACCAGGGGCTTCGGGGCAACGTCCATCCGTGCACCACGCTATTATGATCTTTAATCAACGCATTGAGTTGAGGAGTTAGCTAGGGAGGTGACATAGTGACCAGCCACTTCAGCCATGCGAACAAGTTGGGTGCCAGTTGTAAACGCTGTAATTATGGGGGGAACGAGAGGAAGTGAAGGTCATGATGTTGATTGCATCGTCAAAGATGATAGTTATGGGAAGTATAGAGTGCTTGAAAACTCTGCTTTTGGTGGTTCAAAAAAAAAGTGGGCTAAGCAGTAATTCCTCGGACGTTCAGTTGTTAATCAGATTGTCTGTGGTCTGACTATAGTGCAATGCCGTAACCTGCCCTCGGATTTCACGATTTCTCACCTGTGTTACTCCCAGTATTTCAACGCCACGTGGCTTTGCCAGATGTGCTCCAAATACGAACCAGATCGATGTAACGCAGGGCGTGTGGAGCTGAGAAAGTGGATCACATGTGGTAGGTAAAGGGCCCTGTCCCCGTACGGATGCTCCATTTTGTTCCAGAAATCTCGGTCGACGTGGAGGAGTCCAGGCACTGGTGGTTCCAAATGCGTCTACAACTCGGTAGGGTCTTTGTCAATATTGACGGGGAACGGGAGTCCAGAACGTCAGACGAGGCACCTTTGGCCGCCTAGAAGCTGGCAAATCATTGAGAAGGACTTGGTCACCTGAGATAACCTTCGCTGGATTGACATGGGTACACAGCTTTTTCTGTTTTGGTTCATTACCCACTTTACGGGGTGGTAGCTTGAACAGGGTCAACAGATGGTTGCAAGTATGTGCCTCTTCTCCCGCCCAACAAAAATTCAAAAAAAGCGATAAAAAAAAGCCATAGGCCATTGGTGGTTTGCCGCGTTTTCCAAGCAGAAGTGAGGAGTCCTTGATGATGGAAGTCATGGGTATTGGGCGATTGGAGGCGCATTGCTATTAATATTGGCTTTCATGAGTCGACCCTTGAGCAACAGTCTACCCCAGTTCTCCCTTCGAAGAGGTTAGACCGTGCCCGTTATACAAGTATTAACCTAGACCAGTGCTTGCTCCGGTTCATGCAGATACTGCGTACCATAGTGACAACTGACAAGATGAACGATTTGAGAGTAGACCATGACGTCAAACTCAAGGCGCTTACCTTCAAGTCCCTGGCACCCGACAGTTTGGAGTCGATCTCACGGCTGAATGAAGCCCAGACGCGTTGAATTTAGCCGTTGACCTGTTCCCTGTTCGAGTGGACGAGAGGACGGGGTGGCGTCCACAGGACGCGTCGAATGCGAGACACCCGCGCGGTTCGAGAAACTTTTGCGGTCAACGAAAGAAACTGTTGCTCTAGTGCTTGACATTGCGGGCCATAGCGAGTCATGGCTCGGCGGCTGATAGGTAGCAGTGGAGCGCGGGAATTCCCATCGCCCCCATCTGCCCATCCACAAAATAGCCGAATCAGCGCCGTCCGGAAACGCCGGAGACCTGTCGAGTGCCGGCGCTTGCGGCTTGGCGATTGTCTGTGGTCGAAGCTTCGACGGCGGCCCGAAAATAGGGTGTCATTCTTGGCTTTGTTGCCATGGTATCATACTGGGGATTATCAAGTATAGGAACTCTCATCGGGCCGCCTTGAGCCTTTTCAAATGCACAATCAGCTATCAACGCATTCCTTCAGCGGCTGGGAATGATCCACCGATGTGTGCCTGGATCAATGGTCGGGGTGAACGGCGGTCACTCGGTCGAGTCGGCCCTACTCTAAGCAGGGGTGGCACCGCATATCGTGATTCTGAGAGATGTGGATCGTGGGTCGATAGGAGCAGCTTGCTCCTCCATGCACTGCCCTCTCTGTGAACTGAAGGATACCCGGGCCATATTTTCAGTTCTGTTCTAGCAGCAACCCCGGCGAGGCCAGCCAGACCGTCAAGCCTTCAGGTTCCAATTTCGCCCCCGGGGTCCTGCGCCGAGGTATCCAGGCTCGATGGAAGTCGCGTAAACCGAGATTTCGAATTCAGCTAGGTATCAAAACTGGTCACTTCTCTAAACTATCTGAGCCGAGGCCGAGGTAATAGGCCCGAAGGAAACAAGACGGGAAGTGTGGACGCCGACGGAATGTGGTAGTGCACGATACTTTGGACTGAGGGAAAATCGGAGCTCGATACCTACCTACATACTGCTACTACTCCACGAAAATAATCTGGTACATTGGTACAAGAAGGGCCAAGATTGGATCAAGATCGCCTGATGATCCAGGAGGAGTGGTGGAGTCTCGGATGATGCCTAAAGGACCTGGCGGTTGCAAATCATGGACAGTCCGACTATCCACTTCCCACATCATCCGTTCGTCCATTCTCAACACGCCTCACGCAGCATATCCGGGGTTCACGCCTCCAGACCCCAGGACAATGTGGACCTCTGCGTGTGGAGGCAAACGAGGACGCCAGAACTCCCCAAGATCATCTCCGGCCGGGGAAGTTTGGGTGGGCCCGGGGGAATGCGATATGGGGACGCAGTATTGAGGGAAACGAGTTGCCATGGTGCTCCCTCCTTGGACTGAGGGAAGAGTATTATCGATGGTATTTAACGTCTTGCCTTCCCCCCGGCTCTTGGTCTAGTTTGTCCATTCTTAATCCCAGTGATCGAATTAAGCAAAAACGGCTTTCGTTTATCATAAGGGTGTCCCTGCCCTAGCATTCCCTCCGTCTTGTTCTTAAATCAGGGAGCTCCTCGACTATTGGATTACCAGCCGTTCCATCTGTTACTCAACCTTCCCGTCGTCACCCCTTATCACCAGAACCAATAACTACACCAATACCAAGATGCCAGGCGGCGCGGCCCCCCCGGCGGGCCCAGCCGACGTGATGCGGGTGGAAGCACCCGTGACGCTGAAGGCATACCTCATGTGCGTCTTCGCGGCATTTGGCGGTATCTTCTTCGGATATGATTCCGGTTACATCTCCGGTGTCATGGGGATGGAGTACTTCATCCATGTGATCGAAGGGGGCGAGGCGGTGGTGCTGGCGGCGTGGAAGAAGGCGCTCATCACGTCCATCCTGTCTGCGGGCACCTTTTTTGGCGCTCTCATCGCGGGCGACCTGGCCGACTGGCTGGGCCGCCGCATCACTGTCATTCTTGGGTGCGGTGTGTTTATCGTCGGCGTCGTGCTGCAGACGGCGAGCGCGGGTCTGGGCCTGATTGTGGCCGGCAGGCTCGTGGCAGGCTTCGGTGTCGGCTTCGTCTCGGCCATCATCATCCTGTACATGTCTGAGATCGCACCGCGCAAGGTCCGGGGCGCCATCGTGTCTGGTTACCAGTTCTGCATTTGCCTTGGCCTGCTGCTGGCCTCAGCCGTTGACTATGCCACCCAAAACCGGCCCGACAGCGGCTCATACCGCATCCCCATCGGCCTGCAGATGGCTTGGGCGCTGATCCTTGCCGTCGGCCTCTTCTTCCTGCCCGAATCGCCTCGCTTCTTCGTCAAGAAGGGCACGCTCGACAAGGCAGCCATCACACTCGCCCGGCTGCGCGACCAGCCGGTCGAGTCGGCCTACATCCAGGACGAGCTGACCGAAATTGTGGCTAACCACGAGTACGAGATGAGCGTCATCCCGCACGGCAACTACTTTCAGACCTGGGCTATGTGCTTCCGGGGATCTATCTGGAAGGGCAGCAGCTACCTGCGGAGGACCGTCTTGGGCACGTCGATGCAAATGATGCAGCAGTGGTGAGTGACGCTCAAAGTATTCCATATACAATTCAGGAGAAAAACTGACAAGTGCGGAAATCCAGGACCGGATGCAACTTCGTCTTCTACTTCGGGACAACCTTCTTCCAGCAGCTCGGCGTCATTCAGAACCCGTTCCTCATCTCGCTCATCACGACGCTCGTCAACACGTGCTCGACGCCCATCTCGTTCTATACCATGGAGCGCTTTGGACGGCGACCGCTGCTCATCTGGGGCGCCTTGGGCATGCTGCTGTGCGAGTTCCTCGTCGCCATCATCGGTACCGTCCGGCCCAACGACGACACGGCTGTCAAGGTCATGATCGCTTTCATTTGCATTTATATCTTCTTCTTTGCCACTACCTGGGGCCCAGGCGCCTGGGTCGTCATTGGCGAGATTTTCCCCTTGCCCATGCGCGCAAAGGGCGTCGCCCTGTCGACGGCTTCCAACTGGCTGTGTAAGTCCTACCCCAACCCAACAGCCAAATATGATACAAAAAGTAAAAGAAAGAAACAAATGACTAACTGTAACCCCAGGGAACTGCATCATTGCCGTGATCACCCCCTACATGGTCGACGGGGACAAGGGCAACCTCGGGCCCAAGGTGTTCTACATCTGGGGCGGGCTGTGCACCTGCTGCTTCGTTTACGCCTACCTGCTCATCCCTGAGACCAAGGGCCTCACACTCGAGCAAGTCGACCAAATGCTGAGCGAGACCAACCCGCGCAACAGCGCAAAGTGGGTGCCGCACAGCACCTATGCCGGCGGCGAGCTTAAGAAGGGGGCGGAGTCCGAAAATGAGGTCGGTCACGTCGAGAAAACGGACGGGTACACCAGCGCAGAGGTTTGAGGCTGTTGTCGTTGATTAGACGGTTCTTGTTTTGGCAATGCAATGCAGTTATGAACGAAATTCATGAATACTTCTTTATGACCTTCCCCCCTTGGAGGACTGCAGTGATTTGAGCATCATCAACTCTGATATACCGAGACATTCAATCCTTTTCTCATCATCCTACTTCCTCAACTCTGCTCTTTCTGTTCTCACACTCTTCTCACTTAAGAGCCCGTACGCTTCCAAGCAAGATCTCCCTCCTGTTCTTCAGAGCGGTCGCCAATGTGCTTCCCCAACCCGCCGCCTGGGGAGGTGCCGTCGCCGGGGAGGTCTTCGCTACGCGCCTTTTGGGGGTTCCGCTTGCTCTGCGCGGCTGGGTCGGCACTGTGCAGGCGCGTATCTTTGGGGTCGTACTGACGCAACGACTCCATCTCGTCGCCGCTCCGTGCCTGGGACCCTCCCTGGCCTGCTGCCGATTGCAGCGTCTCGGAAAAACCGGCTTGCGACTTAGCATCGTTCGTATCCTGTTGCCGTGGCCGAGGCTGTTGGTTCGCCCCGTATGTGCTGTACAACAGCCCGCCAAAGATGCCCGCTGCGATTAGGAGCGGGCCCTTGCGCGAGGCAAACATGTTGGACATTTTGGCGGTGGTTAGGGGGTTGTGTCTCGAGGTCGTCTAATTCGGATTGAAGGTTTGTTTTCAAGGTGGCTAGGTTCGACTGGCGTCTTCTCGGTGCCAATTCTACAATTACACCCCTGATAAGAAGGTGTGAAGGTGTGAAGGTGTCGTGGTAATATTTCTCTGTGTCAAGCGATATAACAGAACAGAAAACACGCAGAACTGAAGCGTAAGCGGTTCTATTATAAAGGGGATTCTTGGTGTAGTTATGCGAAGCCAGTCATGATATAATGGTGGGGGATCCCACGAGCGGGCAATCATGATGACATCAAGAAGCGGAGGATATCCTCGGCCAATGAAACGCTCTTGTAAACCTGCCTCAACCTGCCCAACCTGCCCCCTGGAGATCGAGAGGCCCGTTGTTGGTAGAGATGGTTTGCACATGTGCATGACGTCATGACCTGGAGCACTTAGACAGCAGGACCGCCATCTGGTACGGAAGCACAAGATGCAATTGTCCAATGAAAGTTGCCCAGGGATTTTTTTTCTCACAGTGTCAAATTACACATTAAATCAAGAATTCACTGTTGTGACCGCCGAATTTGGCAGGGCAGCGCCGCCAGTTTCAGGTACCTCGACAGTGCGGGGCGCTGTGTCACAGCCAGGTCCTTGGTACCGACCACGAACGCAAGTGTCCTGATCGGTTGGTTTCGACAAGCAGTCCGCCAAGGGGAGTCCAGGAATCTGTTTTCCGGTTCCTCAAGCCTGACATATGCCGACAACACCAAGGCCAACATTGCCGATATACTACAAAAGTAGAAGAGGTAACGAGCAGGCCCCCTTGCGTTTTGTGCCGGAGATTTGGCTAATGAAGCTGTGCAGATATTGCGAAGGCTCGGAACGAGGGGATCTCTGGCAACAACTCATCAGGAACGCCGGCCGGACGGAGGCGATGGATTTCCTCGAATGTCTGTTTAAATCTTGTAGGATCAAGTTATAAGGCACTTTGTGGGAATATTTTCGCCAGTACAAGCAGCTGTTCGCCAGTGTCAACGGCTGCTACATAGACAGAAACAATAGTAAAGAAGTTTAAGGAGGTACGTTACGTCTACAGGCCGCTTCTCTTTACCGACGTCTGTACAGTACTTGGTGGGCTGCGTGGGTCTGGGTCTTCCCCTATGTGCCCCTTACTCGGAAGGGGAAAGGGTGGGGGGGGAACAAAACGGTTGGACTGTCCAAACGAAGGGACGCGATTTCCCACGCG
The DNA here is from genome assembly GCA_033296725.1 of Corynascus novoguineensis. NCBI lineage: Eukaryota > Fungi > Ascomycota > Sordariomycetes > Sordariales > Chaetomiaceae > Corynascus > Corynascus novoguineensis. The sequence continues at coordinate 127,198 of MU857627.1, forward strand.
ACGCGCAATTACAGCATGTTCCCATCCAAAATAGTACCTTCATACACATCCTGTGGCCACCACAATCCGTATTGGTTAAACTTTAGCTTACTGTCCGTATCAATTAAGCTATTTATATCTATCTGTATGGTATTTGGCGAGTTACTGGCCTGCAGGTCGATGTCCTCGTTAACGCGCCTCCCTGACGCGTACCTACAACTGTATGCCCATGGATCCTACCGCACAAACGCCGCCATTCGAGCCGCCCGTGCTATAAGCCGTAGTGAGCAACGTATCCAAAGCGACAGCAGACCTCTTTAGGTAAGAGAGGCTGCGGAGCGGTATGGTACGTCGAAAAGCGTCGTCGCGAGGCGCTTGAAGCAGCTTCGAGAGACTGGGTCTCTCCCTACCTTCACCTCGGCTGGACGACGCCCAAGGACGCTAAACTATGCCGACGAAGAAGCCCTGAAGGTGTATATTATATTCTGCTTTTGCGAACGCTTTCCGGCACTTCCTGAGATGGTCCTCGGGACTGCGAATACTTTCCGTGAGGCGCGTGGTATAACAGGTAAGCCGCTTAGCTTTAAGTGACCACGGCGGTTTATCGAAGGTAACCCCGACCTTATTTCGACGAAGTTCACTGCGGTAGATATCAAACGACGTCTCTTCGAACTGAATATCGACTCAGTTAGTGAGTGGTTGTGACGGAAGGTGCTCCCAGGGTTGGGGTTCTGGTCACACTTCTGCATGGGACTAGCCTCTGGCAGAGCTGTTGCTCTTTCCCACAACTGCGGGCGCCTTGCATTGTATTCTACTTTTCCCTCTTCCCTTCTTCAGCTTTCGATTCGCAGAAGGGAGTAGTATTGACAGCGCCATCGAGCCTCGTATCTATCCTGCTCGTCTTTCACAACCCGGCAGAAGCTTCATGCTTGTAATCAAGATTCTCGAGGGTTTGTCCAATGCTTGTGTTGAAATGAGCAGGCGCTCCAAGAGCGGCGAGCTGTGGAAAAAGTAAGAGGCTGAGCGCCACAGTAATTAAAGGGCCCTTGGCAGGCAGATATTTTGCAGGAACAGGGAGCTTCCACGCGTGGAACTGACTAAGCCACGACTGGATCTATCAACAACCTCACTGCCATCAATCAACCACCCTGGGGATGCTCCTGACCACTCAATACCCCTATTGTAAGCTCCCATCAATTGTGTGACCGTGGAACCGTGGCTGTTGGCGTTCCAACAGTTATGAGCCCGGCTCGCGTCAAAAGCTTCCAAAACGAGCGATTCGAAAGCAACCGCCACGAACCCGAACATCGACAGAGGGGCTTACTGAGACCGCAACCGCAACAATGAGTTCGACAGAGGCAATCGTCAAACTTACCGGCCCAGAAAGCTGGAAGGAATGAAACCTGCGCTTCATCAAGATGGCGCAGGATAACCAGCTCTGGGAACCGATCGACCCTACAAGCGCATCAAGGGGTGATTTCATGGAGCGCCCGGTCGAACCAAGATTTGCAGACTACCCAAAGCGTCTACATACGCCCGCCTCAAGTATACGCGCTTCAAGTACTACGCGCGCTAGCACCCCAGAGCTCGTCGACATCGAAGGAACGCCTCGCAACCTCTCGGATATGACCACTGCAGGCAAGGAGCAGTACCACCGAGATGTAGCCAACTTCCACATCAACTGGCGACGATACGAAACCCAAGGCCAAAGAATCAGCAACATACGCAACTGGATCCAGAAGTCAGTCGACACCCATATCTACAACATATCCTGCAAGTACGGTAAGAAGCTCCACGAATGGTACGCTGCCCTTAAGGGGCGTACAGGCACCGACGACATCGAAGACCGCCGCCGAGCGCTCGAACGCTACAACTCGGCCATCGAGATCCTTAACCGCAGACAAAAGACCCGCTCGGCTGGCTCTCGACTTGGGAACAGCTATTAACGAAGCACAAGAGGCCAATATACCGGGAACAAACGACTCTCAGATGTGGTGGCTACAATTCGAAGCAGCTATCAGGAACGCAGGATACGAATCCTGGTGCGAAGTATACGCAATCAACAATCAAGCGCTGATCAAACGCAACCAGCTTACAGTCCGTATGCTCGTAAAGGACTTCCGCGAACGCCTCTGCAAAGACAACGACTCCAAGCCACGAACTATCACCAAGAGTGGATTCGTAACGTTTACTAGGCATACCTCTGATGAACGAGTCAAACACATCAAGCCAGTCAAAGCAGCGTAGTCCGCCACCTCGGAGAAGTAAGATCCGTAGCCCAACTCTACGGAGCAGTAGCAAGCGCCGATTTACAGGCGGTTCGATATCGGGCTGCCCTGCTTGCAATAACCCACATCGTCTTGAAGAGTGCTGGGCGGCCTGTCCAGAGATCCGACCCAAGAACCGCTTTGCCTCAAGAACTGCAGGGGCACGCGTCCGGGAACGCATAGAGGAGGATCCAGAGTTACGTAAAAGGGTCAAATAATTGAGAAAGTGCGTTATGACGAAAAGGACTCCAAAGCTCCCTTGAAGAGTGCCCTCAAAAGAAGCGCCTCCCCGCCCGAGATGGTTGCCCAGATCGAGGTATTCATCAACAGCAACGACAGGTTCGCCGATACCAATACTGCTGTCCCCTGAACAAAGCTCCCTGAGGCTGTATGGCTTGATGCCGACTGTGTACACCCTGACGCTGTTCGCCGCGCCGTCAAAGACATGGACCTCCGGCTATGTATCGCATGCGACAAGAATTACGTCTCGCCGCAATTTCGCGAACGTCAGGTAGAATACGCCCGTGCTATGCTGGAGCGGTACCTGGAGTCAAAGTACTGGTGGCGCGTTTGGTAGTTTGGCAAGTGTCACTTCGGATGGGGCCCTCAGGGACAGGGTCTCAATAATCGGACAGTCATGGGAACGCCCTTCTCCCGACTGTCTCCTGAAGAAAGATATGCCGACCGAGAGCGGCCTGGGACAATTGCACCGCTGGGCCGCGGTTGGATACGACTTTGAGTTGCCGCCCATCTGATACGACTTGCCAAAGAGCTCAAATAGCAGCATGCTTCAGAAAACGTATCGGGACCATATCCTTGAACCTGTGGTAGGGGTTGGCTCCGCAAGAGCAGGATTATGTTCTCGAGGAGTGTAACTCTCTGCACGACTCAAGCAAAAGCAATATTGTCAGAACCTGGAAGGAAGCCAACGGCTCGGAATCATTTTTCAATAGTGCCTCTTTTTCGGATTTCAATAGCCCTAAGGTCTAGGACAGTATCTGAAAAAGAGGAAGCTTTGCTGGAAAGGTGGGGGGCCTGGGTCTCAGTTAAGCAGGATACCATCAACAGTTGGGTCAACGAGATTCCTCAAGTCTTGAAGGACTGCTTGGATTCGGATGGGGAGATTAGCTGGTCATTAGGTTGCATTGAATTATCGAACTCCTACCCTATCACTATGGAGGCAGATAGGGACCAGATGTTTATTGCAATTGTTTCCACTTGAACCCGCCGGGGAACTTTAGACTGCTTCAGATATCCCCTTCTGTATCTCAACCACAGCTTAAAAGCCCAGGGCGGCGTTAAAGGCGTCGGCGGTGGTGGCGTCCTGGGTGCCGAGGGCCTGGACCTGGGATTGGGCATCCTGACAGAGGGCCTTAGCGGCGTCGTTGGCGTTGCACACGTTAGTGAGCTGATCGCAGATGCGGTTCGTAATGATGTTGGGGTTCAGGGCGTCCGACTGGCCTTGAGCCACGAGGGGGTCCGTCGGCAGGAAGGTGCCTTCATCGGGCTGGCGCCCCTCCCGCCCGAGCTGGAAGTCCATGGTCGGGGTGCACTCTGAACGATGGATTTGATATGGTCAGCAAACTAGATATCTTTCTTCTGGCTCTTGTGTTATCGTGGCCGGGCAACTTACGGCCAAAGTCGGGAGTCGTCGAGTTGGCCTGGCGGGGGCTGATGGCTACAGCCGAGACCGCCGAGGCAGCCGACAGGGCAAAGAGGACAATAGTCTTGGTGTACATGTCCAAGAGTTGAGGTATAGTTGGTAAAGACCGGCTTGCGGGGTGCTGATAAGGTAAGGGGCCTTATGTTTGTGCAGCAAAGAGAACGGAACGGTTCACAGAACCTGAAGTACGCGAATTAAAGGTCAACTCGAAAGAAAGTGGCTGTTGTAGTGATGATTCCATCCACTTGCAGAGGGAGACGAGCTTTATAAACTAATCGTTCGTACCTACTTACAACACCCAAAGAAAACCGCTCTCAATATCCCTCCGACGATCTCATCCCAAAAGATGAGTGGTTGAGATTCCCGCCGAGCGGAGATCAGACCTCAACGGCCCGGAACAGGGCCTGGTGAGACGGATCGGCAATCTTGCAACTTGAGCCTCCAACGGTTCGCGTGGCATATCTGCTGTTCAATACTTGTTCTGCAATGTTTCCCAAGATGTACTGCACAGGAAGTCGGTGATCGCCGCCAGTTCCTTCCCAAGCGAGCAGCGCCTTGGTCCGGATCGATTCGAATGCGATTTCAGCAACCATGCCGCTCTTATCTGATGATTGTCCAGTGCCGCCAATTTCCTGTGCCGCTTCGCAAGTAAGGTACCATGGTTTCGTACAGCTCTGGGCAGAGTATGCACTTGAGGTGATTACTACAACTGTTCCTCATCTTAGCAACTTGGATGTCTTTCCCAATTGGGCAGCTTGTCGCTTGCTTTAACCACAACAGGAAGGAAGAGCCATCAGATTGGGAGGGAAACGACTGGGACGTTCTCGCCGGTGACTCACAGCTTTCTGGGCGGCCAGCATAATGCTCAGGGTCGATTTGGCGAGATTCTGTTCTTTGTTCCACGATCTTCCGCCTGCTGTTCAACCACCAGAGCACCAGAAAAGCTCCCAACCAGGGTCTATACCCAACAATTTACCAACCTCACCCACTCAAAACGTCCCGGACCAAGCCATGGACAACGACGGCCTCGCCCAGGCAAAGTACGCCGGGCTAACTTTTAATGCGCCCCTCTCGTCGACCCATGCTGACGCTCTTCTCGCTCGCCTGGACGTTCGCTCGGACAGCACCATCGTCGACCTCGGCTGCGGCTGGGGCGAGCTTCTCCTGCGCGCCGCCGCTCTCGCTACTGCTTCCCATTCGCCCGACACATCGACAACCCGCACGGCAACCGCGCCCCTCGCGACAGGGATTGACACGGACGGCGTCGCCCTCGCCCGCGGTCGACGTGCCGCCGCAGAGCGCGGGCTCTCTGACCCAGCGGTCGTCTCCTTTGTTCAAAAGCCCGCGTCACACTGGCACCCACCCGTGCCGGGAGTAGTAGACCGGGCTATCTGCATCGGTTCTTCGCACGCAGTGGGCGGACCGCGTGCGATGTTGGCACGCCTAGCCAAGATGGTTGCGGGAACACCTGGCTCCGCTAGGGTGCTTGTTGGGGACATGTGTTGGGACCGGGGACCTCCGACGCAGGCGGCGCGGGACATGTTTTCTGACGGGGACGATGGTGAAGAAGACGGAAAGGAGGGAGGTACGGATTACACCGTGCCGACACTGGCGAAGCTTGTGGACATGTGCCGCCAGGAAGGGTGGCAGGTGCTGCACCTTAGCACAGCAGACCAGCGCGAATGGGACGAATTCGAGTCTGGCCACCGCGCTGGGCCGCGTGAGTGGTTGCTGGCAAATCCGGACCACCCCCGTGCGCGGGAGGTGAGGGAGCAGCAGGACGAGAGGGAGCGCAACTACCTGACCGTGTATCGCGGCGTACTGGGGTTCGCTTATCTTATCCTCGGCCGGTGAGCTCTAGAATGGCCCTGTTTGGCTACGTGTGCAGTCATGTTGGCGGGTTGCGTACCCAGGAGCCACTGGATGAACCCGAGTACAAAAGATCCATGGTATATCATTGTCAGAGGTCTGGCAATATGAACAAGAACTGAACATACCCCGGCATTATAGGTGCTTTGAAAACCCCCCCAAAATCAATTTGTCCTCCCAATCCAGCAACAACCGCTGACTGGCCGTCTCCTTCCCATTCGTGCACAAAGCCGCCGGCTTGCCTCCAATGAATCCCTCCCCCGGGTGCTCCTGTCCTACAGACACATCCACACCTTTAACTATCCACCAACCCCCAGAAAAGCGCTGTGCCTTCATCCACCCTCTTGAGACGCACGTTTGAATGGTGTCCATTCTTATGAAATCACTCCGTTCCGAGTCCCTTCCCAACTACTGGCTCGACATGGCAAAATAAAGTAATATGACGGGCCACCCGGTGGACATAAGGAACGCGGCCAGTAACGAGACTATATTGATTTCCCTGTCGTGGTTCTTCCCCGCCCAGCGGCGCAGCAGGCCGACGGCGCACCAGATCATGCCGATACCGTAGAGGGAGCAGCCCCAGAGGGCGGCGAGGAGCAGGTCGTTGTCGCGGTCCCACGGCGCGAGGGTCGCCCCCGAGGTGTCGGCGAACGGCTCCGAGAGAGAGAGGTTCTGGCCCATGATTGTTGGAGAGGTTAGGTTGCTTCCGAGGTTTTGGATGTCCTTTTCAGCTGACTGGGACTCGGTCCCTAGTGCGGTTTCTCGAACGATTTGGGGTGAGACGAGAAACGGAGCGAGATGTCGAATAAGGCGTAGGCCGTAAAGGAGCGTCAGAGTCGAAGTGAGGATTGAAAAAAACAGCGAACGAATGGAAATGCGACCAGCGACCAGCGACCGGCACTCTCTTGTCCAGCAACGAGCGGTTCTCCTGGATTAGGAAATCTACGTGGAGACAGAGAGAGAGTCACCCAAAAGAAAGAATAAAACAAGAGGAAGAAAAGAGAAGAGAAGAACGCGAAAAGAGATGCACGCTTGCACGACCGCAAATGGGGAACCCTACCATCGTAAACGTTTGAAAGGCTTAGCCAGGGATATCTGGAACTCGGAACTCGGAACTTGGGATGGAAATGTGACCTTGGAGCACGCTACACTCGACTCGGTACGTAGTCCGCTCGAGTACAGGTACCCATAATCTAAAGAAGACGGGACTATCTGACACAAGACGGACTCCTTTGATTGGCCTGCCCGAGCCAAGCTTTGTCTCGCTCGTCTCAAAAGCGGGAGCCTGCGTGCAGCAGAGCCTCAGAATTTGAGACGGCTGTTGAAGCGTAGAGCGCCACAACCCCTGTTCAGGGGGTTGTGGGTGGTGGGTTGTGGGGGCAATTGGAGACGCGCCACAGGCTTGGCTTTAAGCGCCCTGCATCAAGCCTGGCTTCGCTCCATCCGATGGTGTTTCAGGTCAAGGTTAGGCATTGTCTCCACGGTCTGTTCGCCCCCAGGAAAGTTAGAAAAGAAAACAAAACAATGACAAGAACCACGCGACATCTGCCAAACCATCTCATCTTCATTCTGTCACCTCTCGATATATATAGACCCCAATTCTATACCTGTAAGCGCAAGCGTCTCATCCTTTCCTCCACTATCCCTTTCGGGACACACGACCTCCTTCGGCCCTTCTAGATCACCAAATACCTTCCTTTTTACCTATTCACGCACATACGCACTGTATCTTTCGCCTTCTGGCCCTTTAACCCGCTTCTACTTACCGCAAAATAAACCCAAATTTTACCGGCTGAACAGAGACCCTTAGAGGGGCTTCTGGGCATAGATTAGCCGCAAGGGGGCGAGAGGGTGCACACTCTTGTCGCGCAGCTGTCTGCGGAGGTGGGCAAGGTAGGCGTGGAGCTCTGCTGTAGACCAACCCATGATCTGCTGGAACGTGTACAGTACCAGGCCTGGTGTTGATGATGTCAGCATCATGAATTCGAGATCCAAAATGACTGGAAGTAGGACCAGAATTACCTTCCACGTCCTGCTCTAGCGAGAGATGGCTGTATGCCCCAATTTGTTGCTGCTTCTTGTCGGCAGGCCAGGCCGTTAGGGGCGCCTATGTATTGATATGAAGGATTAACCTCGTGTGCAGAGGATTACCACAAAAGTTTAGGCAACTTGCCTTGTAGTCGGACTGCACGAGGTTGACGAAGCCAGCGGCCTCGAGGGCCGGTCGCTGGACGTTGTCACTGACAGCCATGAAGGTGCGGCCAAACTTCTTGCCCCCTTCGCGGAACACTTTGCCCCATTGGTCGAGGGGCGAGTTCTCAGCGACGGAGCCGTCATCGGAGAAGATGCGCGCGTCGGCCTCGAACGTCTCGACGTAACCCCCTGGCTTCAGCACGCGGTAGGCCTCGCGCATGAGGCGCTCCCAGTCGACGATGGACCCAAACAGATAGCGGATGTGGACGTAGTCGAAGCTGTTGTCCGGGAATGTCCACGCCTGTGTCGCGTCCTCCATTTCGAAGAACACGTTAGGCGGCACCCAGCCCGGCTGGATCGGCGAGATGTCGGTTCCAATAACCTGGACGTTGGGATGCTCGTCGGCAAAGTCGCTAATAATGGTAGTACGACACTGTCAGACCACAAAATATCACATAACGTTCTGAGCAATAACCCAAGGCGGGCGACCAAAAGAAGCTGGAGTAATGGCTCACATTGCCCAAATTCCTGTTGGCGAGTTTCCTGTCAGCAAGCGTGTCTCCTATTGTCCACAACTGCTGACATAAAAAGGAACGAAAAAAAAAAAAAAACAGAGAGATCAAATCATTGATCTTAGCTCTTACCTGTCCCTGTCCCGACGTCCAGCACCTTCTGGACCTTGGTCATATCGAGCGGAGCTTTGTAAAGCTTGCCGTCAAGGATAAGCGTCAAAGTGTGGTGCCTAAGAAATGTTTTTGTGTGAATTTCTCGTTCTTTTCCTAATACACTGCCCGATCTCTCACAAGATACAGGTTCCTGACGGGAATGAAACTCACATGATGTCCATGCACTCGCTCTGCTTCTCATCGTTTGGACCCCTGTATCAAGAAAGTTCCGCAATGGAGAGAGCGCAACTGTGAGCTGAAGGAGTTCTCTTATTCATCCCCAACTGAAAGCCAGGATAAGGTTGGAACGAACCAGTATTCAGCCGGCGTCCTGTCGCTGTGGAAAGTTCTCCCTTGAATGGTGCGATAGGCCAATATGCTTGATGTGAGTGAGTTGGTCGAGCTCGCTATGTCGCCGTCGTAGGTCGAGTCGCGGTCATTATCGCCTGCACCAGCCAGCGGCTGAGTAGGTAGACAGACAAGGTCATGTCAGTTGACCTGGAGCACGATATGCACACATCACCGTACCGAACCAAGGGTGAGCCCTCGTGCGGATTGCCTGCGACCCTAGGTATCGATATCTTACCTGCTGTGTCCAATGGTTGCCGGGGAGGATACCCGGGCCGCTGGGGTCGGCCAAGTTTTGCTCCTGGGCATCCGGCGCCGTCTCAGTCGGTGCTGTCTCGGCGGGCTTTGATCCGGTTGGTGCTGCTGGCTCGGCTGGCGGTGATGCTGGAACCGGCGTTGTTTCGGCGCGCGCTGCTGGAGCCGGTTCGGTAGTTGGCGAGGACATGGCGGCGGATACCTAGGTATGTAGGATAGCAAAGGTGCCCGACTTTGTATCCTGTGCGACTTGGTTTATCTGCGTAACAAAGGCGGTTGACTGAAGACGCGAGATACAAAGTGGTCTTGTGCACGAGAGCCCTCACGTCATGGATCCAAAATCACTTAATCTCTCAGGGAGTGGCGCGGACGAAAGAAGCACTTGATGTGTGTGCGTGTGTGGGTTTGTGTATGTGGGAAGGCGGTCTTGGTCCTCGAGCGCTTTCCGGAAGGGGGCATTGGCGGCTACCACATACGGTATTCTTCCATAACGAGACCTGGCAGCAAAGGAGGGGAACGAACCAGGGGCTCTGCTAACGGAGGTGGTATGCCATCACCAACGACAGCACTCGAACCAGTAGGATTTGTACCATTTGCATCGACGTTGCAAGGGAGGCGGGGGATATGCACCACCCCATGTCGAACTCCATGGATATTATGTTGAGCAGATTCGCATTCGGCAACATGTCCGGAGACACGGCCGGTTTCGCGGGGAGCCAATCCGGTTGATTGCCCTGGCTGCTTGAGCCAGGGAATTGGCGAGCGTCATTTCTGTCTTGATATTGGCAGAGAGCATAGTCTTCAGCGTATCAATTGCACCATAAGACCTGGTAGTGTAGGTAGAAAGGATGTGAGCATTGCATTATCTATAACATAGTTTGTTACCGGAAAACTCGAGTGCTAATGGACTGAATTGAACTCATCACATTGCCCATCGCCAACGTCTCTAAGTGAACGTAACCGCCTCTTCCCTCTTCATTCAATCGTCAGCCCCCACTTAACGGTTCTCTACCTTCCCGCGGTTACACGAGGTGATGGCTGCAACTGCGCGTGCAGCAGGCACAGTACGCGTGTGTACATGCTCGCTCTCTGCCTAGGCGAGTGAAGGATTCTACCTCGGTAAGAAAGGGCCTTTTAGCCAGTCAATGGGTTCTGGTATTTCTTAGTACATATGTACAGTACACGTCACTTGCAATATCTGTACCAAGCATCATACCTCCGTAGGTTGAAGCCACAATGTTACCCGTCCCCGCTTCGTTCAATTCTTTGCACAACAGTTGCCGTTTCGGCTCGAGCCGTGCGAGCCGCATATGCAGAGCGGTCACCGTCTCGAATCAGCCATGGGCGCAAGCCACAGGAATCGCCGTAGCTGGATAGAAAAGGTACGAAGTAGGTATTGTAGTTATGCGCGAACTCGCACATGAGATGTAGAAATTCTCAAAGTATCAATTCTTCACCAATTCCAACGCCATGCATTTATAGGTGCTTAGGTAGGCACATAAGTAAACCAGGAGCTTTAGGTCACTTCGAGCCAACGAGGTTTTAAGAGTCAAGCAATGTGACCCCGCGCCCTCGCCTTCGCCTTCGCCTTCGCCGCTGCCTCCGCTTCTTCCTCTTCGCTTTACCAACCTCTGCGCGCACGCAAAGATCAGCAACCTACTCCAATCCCTTGAACCGCCGATTGTATTCCTCGACCGCGACCGCAATCATACGGTAGATGAAGGTGCGCCCGCTCTCCTGCCCAATGGGTATGAACGGCCCATTGGTGCCACCACGCAGCGTCAGGCTCAGTCCCGTCCGTTCCTTGGCGATGGTTTGCACATCCTTTAGAGGCACGTCCCACTCCGTCTGTAGCCGCCGGCTCCTAATAAGCAGGATGCGCGCGTACGTTACCATAACCACCATGTCTTCGGTCGGTAGCTCGAGGTGCGCGATGTACGCCTCGTCAAAGTATTTGCCGTTGTCTATCTGCTTGAGCCAGCTCTGCCCCAGCGCCTCGCGCTGCGAGTACGGCCGCACCACGCCGTCCGCCGGTATGTGCCGCGGCAGCCGTACACGGTCCAGTTCCGAGCCGTCAAACACCGTCGTCGTATTGCGTACGCCTTCCGACAAGTTGGACGCAAAGTCAAGCACCCCGATCGCCGGCTTGGTCGCCAGCCCAACCACGCCCTTGCCGATGCCCTTGAAGAACCCGAGCGCGCCTTCCTGCTCGGCGCCCTCGAGCGGTTTGCGGGCGAGCCCACCCACCCCTGACGCGACCGACGTGAAAAGACTGTTGGCGCCAGCCGTGACGCCAAAGAGGGCGTGCTTGGGCCGGTTGCGTGCGCGCGTGATGCGCCGCCGGTCTTGAAACTGCTTGTCCATCGTGGCCGCCGCAAGGCCCTTTGCAAAGCTACCCGTAACTTTAGAGAATGAGTCGCTGAAGCCGTAAACCGATTTTTTGAAGAAGGAGCCGGCGCCGCGGGCAAGCCCGAGGCCAAAGTCTTCGGGTTTGTCTGACATGATGAGACCCTGGTACGGCTCGTAGAAGATATCGGCGAATCCAGAGCTGATGTTGTTAAACAGCCCAACCGGGTTTCCGAGGAAGTCAGCGCTGCCGAGAATCTTATGAATCTGGTACAAGGCCTCCTGGCTGTAGTGGTTCGAAATGTTCTGGATAAGCACCGGTACCGAGACGCGTACGTTCTCCAGCATCAGCGCGTTAAACCGCACAGGAGCGTCGTTGATATTGCCGATAGCCATGGTCATGACGTTGAAGAAGAACATGACAGGGTTTTTGGATGATGTTTTGTCCTCCACGTTGACCCTCTCTGTCCGTACGAACGAGAGATCCAGCTGCATAGGCTGGATGTTTAGGACCTCAAAGTAGATGTCCCTGCCGGCCTGCTGCTGTTTTGGCTGCGGAATGTCGATGGTGTCGTCGCACAGCTTGTCTTCTTCTTCCGTTGACGACCATGAAGCGCCGGGAATTTTGGAGAATTCAAGGACCGCGTAGATGAAGTCCTCATCGAGCTCGACCGTCATCTCCTGCACCAGAACCGTGGCATACTTGATATACTCGACACCGTACGAGTCATCTTTGACTCGTGTCACCATGGCGTGCAACGAGGGGTGTGCCTCAATCTCCTGCGCTCTCTTGGGAACCACGCTCGGGTAGAGAATCATCGGGAAAATGCCGCCATAGAGCTGGTTGTCGACCTGAATCCACTTCACCGCCAAGCTCACCGTCTGGTACAAGGGCGAGTCACTGTACCGGAGCTGGACATCCCGGAAGGTGAGGTATGCTAATTCCTTCAATTGAGAGTTGATGAGCGAAATACCGATACCAGAAAGTCGAAGTTGTGCCCTGAAGGTGGTGTTGGTATCGAGCGCCTTCGCCTCAAACCCTTCGCGACTGCTGCTTGAACCTGCATTGGATCGCTGACGGTAAAGACTCTTGGATTGCTTGAAATTGGAGAGAATCAGTGTCTGTGTCGGCCCATCAGCGGTAACATTAATGTCAATGATTTTTGTCTGGCCGTTTACGCCCGAGAGTTTCATAGGCATCAGGTTGCCGATCTCGGCCAGTTTGACGTGCCGCTCTTTGTTGTATGCGCTGATGCACACCTCCTTGTTCTTGGCTGCCGGGAAGTCCCAAGCATAGGGCATGATGCTACGCGGTGGAAGGCGGTACCTAATCGGCCGCCAGCCGGATCGATCCTCGGTGCCGTCTTCATCAATGTTGGGATTGGCTTGGTAAAAGGTAAACTCGGTGTCGCTCTCGTTGCGCATTGAGAACGGCCAATTTCGTTTCTCCATGCTGAGGTTCAGAAATATCGTTGCATCCTCCATGAGTATCTCGATCCGAATCAGCTGCTGGCGTTGGCCGGCCCTGGCAATCTTGATATGTGTGGTACCCAGGTCTGATATGTTGAAGGGAGCCGTCCACTGGTTGTCGAAGCCAGGGTAGCAGAGGCATAGCTGCTTGACCGCGCCTCTATGCAGATAATGGAGTGGCTTGAGCGAGCCCGCCTTGAGTGGCATCAGAGTGGAGGAACTGGGTTCGCGGATGTTGATTTCCTCTCCGAGTCTGTTCTGAATGACATATCTCGGAGCCAGAGTAACCGTCTTCACCATCTTGTACTTGCCCAGGCCTGTGTCAACAGTCACACCCAGATGGATTTCTGCATTCTTCTCTGGAGAATAAAGCACTACCTCGGTGGCGCTCCCGATGGCATCGAAACTCTGCGGTTTGCTCCACTCAGACTCGCCGGCCTTGATGATGGCTCTGTTCCTGTGATCGTCGCTGTTGAACGAGAACATCATTGGCGGCGTTTTCCTCTCGGCCCCGTCAGAGACGTCAATGAGCGACTGCCCTGCTGCAGCCTTCGCCTGTTGCATGAAGCCTTTGGATCGAATGCTCACGTCCAATCCGGTCTTGTTCAAGATGACGTAGGGGCTGTAAACAGTGACCTTGAATGCACCTCCGCTGTCGGGAACTTGGAAGTAGTGCAATCTAAGGTTTAAGGGCATGCCAGCATCGTCACGGCACACGAGATGTGTCTCCTTCTTGAAATCCTCGGTTGAACCAGCATTGATGATGGCGAACTCGCTGGGCTTGAACAAGGTGTCTTGCATATCGACGCTGAGGAGGAGAAGATGGGACAGCTCCACAACATGAACGGGGCTGACGCCGCCCTTGCGCAAGAAGTTCGACCAATCCCTCTTCGTGTTCTTATCGTAGATTCGGTACTTGAAGTCGTACGGTAGCAGGTTCTCGAGGGTAACAGGCGCGGAGAGCTTGAGGCGCATGTAAGGATAATTCCTGCAAAGATCAGCTGCATTCAAAAAACACCAAACAAATTCAGCATTCTTACCTAGTCGTTGGGTTGGACTTGTCCCAGCGTGTGGACATTTGGAAGTAAAAAGGGTCGCCATGCTCCCCCTTGCACACTAAAGTCTTGGTCGGGCGCCTGAGGAGATCCTTCCACCACAGAGTGTCGGTGCTCCAGTTGTAACCGAACCCCGGATCGGGCCGAACAAGCAGGCTCTTCAGATACACTGCCCCCACCGGTGCCGGCCTGCTCTCACCGGGAGCAATCTTCTCGATCTTGAGCAGATGACCCTCGTGGGCGTCATACACGCCAAGCTCCACGGGAAGATCGGTCTCGTTCTCTACCAGCAAGGGGCTTCTCAGGGTGACGTACTTGATATTGTCAGTACCCAGTTTGACGTCGACAAGCAGCTTGTGCAAGACCCCGTCCGTTTTCGGTTTCAGCGCGTAGAGGAACTCGCCCTCTCGCGACAGCCGGATGTTTTTGACCATGTCAAACCCACTGCCATCGAGTTGAACTGACACACTGTTCGTATTGGCGCCCTCGGTTCGTAGTAAGTTCTCACGCAACTTTTCCCAGTCTTCAAAGCTCCATGGGACCTCTTGTCCGTCTGTAAGACGCAGTGAAGTGACCTCTTCGCTGCTCTGACGCTTCGCATGAACGATGACGTCGAAGCCGGTGTAATTCTGGATACGATACGGAGCCTCGACGCCGCGGGGCTTGCTGAGGACATCCTGATCCTGAGAAAAGAAAGCAAACGACTTGGAGAGCAGAGCAATGCTGGCCGTGGTGATAGTAATGTCGAAGTTGCGTTTGGACGACACATCGACCGACATGACACCGGTCCTCTGGTCACGGGCTACTCCGAATCCAACCTGCCACGGCTCGATCAAGGGTTCCCATGCAGACTTGGCGAAGTTGTAAATGTTGGTATACATCTCAACTGCAGTCTCTGCCTTCAGGTTTGAGGTCCAGTTCTCCGCATTGGCCGTGAAATTCTTGACGCTCATATCAAGAATGGGCAGTTCGTGTACATCGCCAAGAAGCACAACTCTGATTCCGTCGACAGTGAGAGTGAGCTCCTCCTGTCGCTGGATCGGTTTGACAATGTCATGAGCAGGCGGAATTCCACCTCCATGGGAGGCACTGCCTGCGCTCTTACTCGTTCGCCTTGTTCTCGTTGCCAAGGTTGACGAAGCTTTGCCGCTTGCTGACCGTTGCTTGAGACCAGGTGGCCTCAGTTGCTTTCCTTTTTGGTCAGACGATGTGGTCTTGGTGTCGGCAGTGGAGCCACCTGACAGCTCCGAAGCTCTGGTAATTGTTTGCATGACAAGGAGAATATCCCGTAGAGACAGTCGGAGGATTAGGGGCTCAATGTCAGCGTGGATCCTGGTACTAGATGGTTGCGAGCTATCCATGGACAGTTGCAACGAGAAATCATCAATAATCCTCAAGCGGGAGTCGGCAAACCGATCCATACGGCAGAGGTACATTCCGCACTGCGAGACCTGAAATGTAAGTGCGTGTTGCTGAGAGAGGACTACTTGCTTAGTCCCCAAGACAATGGCTTCAGAACTGGAACTGAGCGGGTTGGCAATTAAGATGACCTGTGCGTCCACAACATTGACTCGATATGCCAGCGTCATCTTTGTCTCGTCCTTCGTCGGCTCAACCTGACGAGAGCTTGGCTGGATCGCGCGGCTGCCGCTACTGTCCGAACGGGCCCCAGAGAAGTTGGCCTGGATGGACTCTGCGTCGCTCATTTCTTCGGGGGTTTCTAGGGGACTCTTCTCCAGTATCTCCGACTGAGGAGTTTGCGTTCCAATGGTGATAAATTTTTGTATGGCGTATAGATAGTCAAGCGCAAAGATAAAACGAGGGCTGTCAATAGCAACTATGGCGATAACATTTCTGTCTTTGCCACCTGCCATAGTAACGCTGGCCATAAGCTGCTCGACGCTCGTGTTGCCACTCGTCATGATTCGCCGGAACTTGTTTGTCTCGTGCTGACGTGTGTCGTAGATTGTGAAGGTCTGAATGACGAATTCGGCTTCCAGGCTCCCGTTGGAGTCCATACGGGTCTTCAGGCGGCTGGAGTTGAGACTGAACTTTGACAGGCTCGCTGCATCGAGATCGCCAACAGGAGAGTCCTCCGATGCGCTGATTAATTCCAGACCGATCTCGCTCACCGTGAAGACCAGGTCCAGCTTAGTCCATGCTTCTCCATGGGTCCCAAGCTCAGGGCTCATGTCGACTAGCCGCTCGTTTGTGTTACCTCCTCCATAACCAGGCATCGTCCTCGCGCGTTCAAGAGTCGCACCGCCCACATCTCGCTCGGCGTCCGCTGTGTGCTGTTCTACATCGCCAGAGAAGGCGGCTGGGACCGACCTGGAGATTTCGAGCAGAGCGCGGAGCTGGTACGGGGTGATGCGAAGGTTGAAGTCGGTCATGGAGCCTTGTATCTCCAAATCTGGCCGTTTCACACCGTCTTTGTGCTCGGCATACGTGATTTTGAATCCGAGGTCGACATGGTCAATCAGCTCCAGTTCCTCCTCGCGATCACCGCTGTAGTGGAAGTTGGAAGTCAATCGAATATTGCGAATGCCGGTGGAGAGTTTCATGGCAATGTCTGAGTTTTCGGAGTCGTCAAGTGGCGCAAACTTATTTTGTGCGTAGATTTCCCCAAGATATGCTGTGATAAGATCCCGTTTCGGTCCTTCAGGTACTACCACGCGGGGGAATACAACGATAGGCGTCTTGACAACAACATCAAACTGGATCCGGCCTTGATTTTGCTGAAACTGATTAGCTTGATTTGCGGCGGCCTGCCGTGCGGCGTTATAGATGGCCTGCATCTTGCCGAATTTGACCAGGAAGTCGACGATCTTTCGGAACGGCTCTTCAACGAAGTTCACCTTGACTGACCCAGCCCGCAAGAAAATGGACGAATCATAGCCAGGATACTGTTCAGTATTTGTGGAATCGAATGTCTCATAGCGGAAGTCAGCAAGTTCATCGCCTTGGATGGTCACAAGCTGGCGCAGGCTTGAGTCTTCGGAGATTCCAAGGTTCACATCATCCACCAAGTTCAAGTCGCCAAGCTTTGTCGAGACGCGCATGGAGCGACCCAGCAAGAAAACCCCAACATCGGCGTGATTGAAGGACAGGGTGGCCAGCCGAATCCCGTCGTTATTCAGGATCAGCCGGATACTCTTGAGATCCACCTTGACCCTGATGGCGCCACCCTGGGGCTGTTCAGCGGGTGGGGCTGCTTCAACCTCAACATCGGGTCCTGCGTCTTGATCAGTGATTGTCCCTTGGGGAGCACCGTTCGCTGACATATTGTTGGTGAATGTGACAAGAATGAAGTCCAGCAAGGTGAGCAACGTCTTTCGCGTGACCACTAGGTTGATTGTGGAGACGGCGACATCGACGTTTGTCTCGACCCCGTCATACACTGTCATGAACTCTGGCGATTCCTTTTTAACTCTGACGAACTTGACATGGACGAGGTCCCTTGCCTGCTGACGGTCTTCGATATCACCTGATGATACGATCGACTTGAACTCGGCCGGTGGATTTTCGACGAAATCGTCGACAGTTACAGATCCCAAGGACACCTCAGCGCCCATGTCAAAGGGCCGCAAGTGAAACTCGACCCCAAACCGCTCCGCAACGAGCTCGACTAGAAGCTGATCGGGCCTCTGCTTCTCAGGGTCGCTACGGTAAAGCGAGCCCCGGAGCTTGTCCACGGTAAAATGGAACTCGAAAATGCGTTGCTGGATCCGGAGCTGCTCATCCGGCAAGCCGTCTTTGGCATCCTCGAACTTGTCCTCATCATCATCAAGCTCTTCGTCATCAATGATAATGGCTTGCTGTTGTGTTGTAAAGGGAAGACCGAGTTCCGAGATTCTTCTCTCGCTTCGCCTGCGTGACTGCAAAGATGCGGTGCTTTCGGCCCGAGGTCTCTCAGGCACAGCGTCGCCCTGGGGCGGTTGAGCTTGATCACCACCAAGTTTAGGTATCGCGACATCGATGATCCGCATCAGCGTTTTGTACTTGGCGTCCGACGCGCTGACCTGAAGAACGGGCATGTGCCCAGACACCTTGACTCTGGTAAGGTTCGGGGCCTTGGGAAGAATTGATGTCTCGACAACAAAATCAACGTTGATCTTGTCGACGATGTGGAACATACGCTGGTCTTCCTTCTCTGCTAGCTGCTGTTTCGTTTCCTCAACAGATGGCCCGATCAAGACCTGCGTTGATGTCAACTTGACGAGGAATCGGTCATACATTAGAGACTCCAGCCGCTTGATATCCTGCTCCGTGTATGCCTGAGACTGCTTTGACTGGAATTCCTTCGATGTTTCCCTGTCAACTAACTCGCTGGTCACGCTAATATGGCCAGCGTCAAGAATTACACAAGGCGTGATCTGACTGGTGACCGTTTCCGGGACGATGATGAGGGGGGCCTGCAGGTCCAACTTGGCGTTGACGGTCTTGTGCTCCTCGAGAGCAAACTGAAGCCCAGCTCTGGTCTGCTCACGGAGGCCTTCGACCGTGGCGCCGGCAGTTTCCATGAGAGCATTGATGGACTCCATGTGGCGCTCGGGGGGCCTGAAGAAATCGGCGACTCCAACGACGACATTTGGGTTCCACACGATCTCAAGCGGCTTCAGCTTCGCGGTCACGGCAATGTCACCCTGATCATCCAAGGGGTTCTGCTCGAGCTGGAACTGGAAAAATGCCTCGTCGCCAGCCTGCTCGAGTTCGGCGATCGACAGCCGCTTCTGTGCTTGCCGCGTCGGCGCATCCTTGACGCGAACAATCTCCTTGTACAAGCTCTTTTCAGTTGTGCCGTCGTTGACGCGGAGACCACCCAAGCTCAGGTTGACCAGGAAGGAATCCGGACGTTTGAGGCCCTTGGCCCTGAACACATCAAAGTGGAGGCTGACCAGGTCTCTTGGGTTGCCATGGGGACTCTGTTTGAGTGTAAAACTGCCGGTGCTCAGGGAAGTCTCAATTTGCAGCTTAACAGCATCGCGGGGCACATCGACCTCGGCAGCGAGCGCTGTTTTCTCGTCCCAATCGATGACCTCATAGAGTTCCTTGCGTTGCTCCTCTGTGATCAGGGTGTTCTCCATTTCGTCCTGCTTCTCCGTGTGTTGTGGCTTGGCGCCCCATACCCAAGACAGCCAGCCCTGCTGTTGCTCCTCATGGGCCGGTGGGCGGTTCCTGAGAGCTTCGGCATTCTCTTTCTTAAGCTGGTTGCGGGCCAAGGAGCGCCAGAAACGAAGGTCTTCGTAACTAAGCTTCCACTCTAACTTGTTCATGTCATCGGTCTCTTCGGGGGTCAGCTGTTGATTCTGCTTCCGCTTCTTGAACAGCTCGATGTACCGACACCTGTCATCCCTACGTTCCTTGAAGTAGTCCCAGGACCACCGCCGATTCCGCTCGTGGATCTTGCTCAACACCGCATCGCCCGCAAATTTGAGCCAGGCCCGCGGATCCTCCTTGGGCGTGACACCTTTTGGTTGGTACTTTTTGTATTCTTGGTGACGGATAAAGTAGTGGAAGAGGTCGACCATCATCAGCGCATCGCGGTACTGCTGATCATCCAAGATCAACCCGATCTCGTCAAACAGCAAATTAGCTTTAAACTTGGGGGCTTGCGGATTCCCAGTCTTGTCGAGCTCAATCTTCGCCTGGCCCGAGACGGGCTTCAGAATGAACTGGTGATTGCTAGAGGTGTCATTGTCGCTTCTCACAATCATGGTCTTGAAATTCTCGAGCATCTCGTCGTGCGGTGTCACTTCAACTCCGGGAGTGTGTGCTTCACGACCAGGACCCATCAGCTTGGTATCTGTGTTCCAGTATACAGCTAACGACTCTAATGTAGCAAGCTTGTGGGTTGTCGTGGTCGAGTCCTGGATAAAGGTGGGTACCCATCCGTCGTCTGTGCTGACGGCACTGAACTCCTCGAGGGTGAAGCCCAGGGCGAACGGATGCCCGGGTGCGGAGATGGCATCCTCGTAGCGAACGTGGATGTTTTTCACCGTAACCTGCAGGTTGTCCACAATCTTCGTAACTAAGCTCTCTGTGAAGCTCTGTGTGCGCTTCTGCTCCTCTTGGCTAAGGCCCTCCTGTGACCTCTCCTTGAGCAGTTCGGCCGAGTCTAGCTTTTCCATCTTAATCCTTTGTTTCCGGCGGGCCTCCTCCTCTTCGTTGTATTCCGCCTCTTCCTTCGGGGAGGCCAGAAGAAAAACATCCTCGATGAAGACCTTGACGGGGGCCCCCCTCAGGTTGGACCAGGGGATGATCAGTGTGAGTTCCCCGAGGTGGCCTTCGACCACGTTGATGGGGAGCTTGAGCTGGTCAAGGGCCTCTCGTCGTAGCTCGAGATTGCGCAGCTTGACATCGCCGGACCAAATGCCAACTTTAAGCTGTGTCGGGTCGAAGTTCTCGACATACATGCCCAGAAAGCGGTTCAGCAGCCCTGCAACCAGGCCTTCCAACATTTTGAGTATGAGTTGCCGTGACCCTGGCGGGGGGAACGGAATCGGTGTTTATCGTGGGGTTTGCGGAGGCGACATTGGCAGGAGCTCAAGTAGTCTAATATGGGATATTCGCCGGTGGCGCTCGTCGTCAAGGTTCGCGTGCGTGGGGTGTCTAGTTTCTCGTATCTCATGCCCAAAAGGCGAGAGAGAGCGGCTAGTGTTCAATGAAGCTGTACGTGTGCACGTCGTCTGTCAGCAAAGAAAGCGGGGGCCAAGACGCGTCTGACTAGTCAAGGGAAGCAATCAAGGCGACGAACCTGGCGAACAGAAAGAAACCCAAAGATTGCAATTATGAATCGCTGGAGTACAGGAGCGTTATACAAGCGAAAGGCGTTGAAAAGGTCGAAGACGGATCACGACGGGCTAATTTTCGCAGATCCTCGCGTCGGTGCCGATGACGACGTTATCGTCTCTGCCAGGTTGGACTAGCCGTTGGTGCCCACCCGCGAGCCCAGTTGAAAGAGCCCGACGCTTGGGCCGCGGTTCGATGCGACCGCTTAGGATTGGGTGCGGGGACAAGTCAACGCCAGTGGGGTAAACGCAGTTTCTCGGTTGGTCTGGGGCGACAGATGCAGCTTGCATAAGAACCTCTTGGAGGTCTCCGGTAACATAACAAGTATCCTCATCTGGAACTGCTCAGGCGGGTAAATTTCGCTGGTTTAGACCCGAGAATGAATTTGAAAGTAAGTGCAGACGGTAAGTCTGTGCCCAATATCAAAGTGAGGCCGCAAGGTTCCCTCTATTTGTTCGTGTCTGAATTGACGTGTGCAGGTGTGTGTGAACTTTCAAGTCGCCCGAGCCGAATTATCTTCACGGTAAGGGTTGGTTTAGAGAATTGAGTGCCCCGCAGCGCCATGAACTGCTCGGCAACCCAATGTGTTTCCTGTCATTACGTCATGTGTATCCTCTCGCAGCTCGCTCCTGTGCTTGGGCCTGCGCAAAGCATGGAAGCAGTTCGCAAATCATACACACATCTCCTGGCAGTGTTTGCCAATTTCATAGTACTAATATGGAACCGTTCACTGCCTAGCTGGAGCTTTCAACCTCGTACTTCCAGATCTCAATCCCACGTTCGCCCTTCCTAGGACTGGCGCACACGACACTTTCCTCGCAACTCCCCTGCTCTTGCTCCTTTTTTCGCAGTGACCTTTTCCGAGAATTTCGATATTTAAACAATCATACGAGTAGATTTTGGCCATATTTTCCTAATCTGATCGCGCCACCGCAGCCACTCGTGCACTACTGGGAGACCTCATAGCTCCGCAGTCCACCATGATCGCGAACCCGCTACGAGCTTCACGGGCGCTGAGGACGATCCATCCCTTGCCCCATGCCCGCGTAGTGACCAGATTCGCGCAGCCGTCCGCTTTTTTCACGAGACATTCTCACCCAACATTCCATCACGGGATACGCCACAATGTTCCAAAGGTGTTTCGTGTGGTAATGTCTACAAAACCGCCCTTACAGCCGAACAAAATCGACAAGGAATTCGAGAGGGAAGTGGCGCAAAAGAAACTCGAGCAGCGCCCGGAGGAGGTGTCCAGCTCTTCCTCGGTTCGCGCTGTTTTCGAAGCGAGCCAGACGTCACCGCCGGACGAGCCAGACGTCATGGAAGGGCTGAAAGGTGACATAGTAAGTACACCATGGCTTCCTAAGAGTTCTATCACAGCGTTTCCCTCAAGCTGACACCGCGGACAGAACACTGTAAAGGAAACGTTTGCGCTCGCTTCTGTCCCCCGAGAGCCATTCGTTCTCGGGCTTGCTGGCACCCTGCCTTACTTGGTCACGTCGCTTTCCACCGTCATTCTTTCGTGGAACTTAAACACGGATTGGCCGACAAAATCGAGTTTTGTCAATGCCTTTCTCTTCAACCATGAAGAGGCCGCACAATGGTTGCATTTTCTCGAGCCGATCCAGGTTGGATACGGAGCCGTGATTATCTCCTTTCTCGGCGCGATACATTGGGGCCTAGAATTTGCCGAAAAGCAGACTCTCGAAGACAGGGCACGCCTGCGGTACGGCATCGGCGTCTTGGCGCCGGCCGTGGCATGGCCGACCATCTTTATGCCTATCCAGTGGGCTCTCACGACACAGTTTGCCGCCTTTTGCGTGCTCTATTATGTCGACTCCCAGGCGACTGTCAAGGGCTGGGCTCCGCCATGGTACGCGTCCTACCGGTTTGTGCTGACGGCTGTCGTGGGCGCGGCCATCGCTATCAGCCTCATCGGTCGTGCCAAGATCGGCGAAGGCAGGACACGCCTCTCGTCGAGCGAGTTGGCCGACCGAATCAGGGCAAAGGTCACGCCTGACTCAAATCGCGACTGGGCCAAGGAGGAGGAGAAGGAGAGGGAGAGGATCCATGAGGAGAAAAAACAAGAAGAGAAGAGGAAGAAGGAAGAAGAGGAGAAGGCGAAGGAGGAGCAAGAAAAAAAGAAGAAACAGGAAAAGAAGGAGGGTGCGGCAGACACGAAAGAGGAGGGCGAGGAACAGAAGGGAGACTGAGATAGGCAGGAAGGCGGGGCTGCATTTGACAGCAACGATCCGAGTGCGAAGAAGGCCGGAAAAGACGGCGGGGACCAGAAGGATCAGCAGAAGTGAATCATCAACTTGATTTCATGGACGTCAATCAAAAGCAAGAGTTTCGTCAATGGAGAATTCTGTGGGACTCATACTGGGTGGGCAGAAGGAACATGAATAAGTCAGGGTTATCAGCTATCTGCGCCAGCGGGTGCCCAGTAGTACCTCGAGCGTATTCTCTTTTTGGCAACTCTACTTCAGCTTCCACTGCTAGTCACCAAGATAGGTTTGAAAACGGCAAAGGCTTTGTGAGTGCAGCATTTGCGGCTCTCATTTTGGAGTAGGGAAATGAGGTGAATGACTAGGTGCGGTGTTTTTTTCGGTCCTTTTCCAGATCGTCTTGTAGATATTTGTACTCCAAATTGCATGCGTAGGGCACTGTGCCGGGAGTAGCTGCAGCCGTTAATATACAGTCTCCGACTGCCAGTGTTATCTGGGAAAGGACGGCACCACAATTTGACGGAAGGCACCATCGTCGAGACACGAGCGATGGTTAGGGTTGCAGGGAGGAGGAGCTCACGGAAGCACGACTCCCTGATTTGACGCTAGGGCTTCAACTCGGTTTATTCTCTTCAGTCTCCTCAACATACCTCAATCCATAACTTCAAGACCTTGCGCTAGTTCCAGGTTATCAAATATTATTACCGCTTCCTCTTTTTTTTCCAATCCTGGATTGTATTTTACCCTAACTATTTCAATCTTCCTTTCTTTTGATAAAGCAACACCTTTCCGTTGTCTTACTCTCCAATCAATTGGAGATTTACAGCCATGGGGCAAGGTCAAAGTCACCCTTCCGTGCCTCGACCGCCAACCAGCTATGAGTCGCCGCGATCTCTGCCCGGCCCTCATGGCTATCCGATGCGTTTCGGGGTCCGCCTTGCCGGGTTGAAAGGATTCAAGATCTACGGAGCAGACCCCAAACAACCGTGTCATTATGTGGAGCTGGACGCTCGTCGGCAGATCCTCCACGAGAGCGCCCACAAAAGAGACAAGAGCCGAGTTCTCGTAACGGTACAGGAAAACTGGCCTTCGCGGTCCCTCTACCCGCTTGACGACGAGTTGGCCACTTTCACCATCACGGTTCATGGCAACAAAGCAGCATCCAAGCTTGATGGCAATGGTCATGGCGATGGTGATGCCAACGACAATGATAACGGTAACATCGGAGCCAACAGCGCCGCTACTCACGATGCCGCTGGTCAGCTCGAAGTCGCCGACCAAGTTATCGACATGGACCATGTCCGCTGCCGGCCCGTCACGTTTCGGTTCCAGCTTGCCGTCCCTACCACCACTACAACCGCCAACGACACGAGCAACAGCGGTGGTGCCAACACGACGCTCGAGACGTTTAAGTGGCGTCGGGCACCCCCAGCGTGTCAGGAGACGCGCGGCATCCGCAAGAAGACGCTCCCCGTGCTCGAGACGGGCGACGAGCGGCTACCGGAAGAGAGATTCGTCTACGCACCGTCGGGCTCAGTCCTAGTGCGCCTGGGGCCAAATGGAAAGCGGTGCGCTCCCGGCCGGGACAGACCGCTGGGGTTCACGCGGGCGGGCGAGGAGATTGTGGCGTCATACACGGGCTCGCGGGACTACGGGGCGTGGTATTACTTTCAGTTCTGGGGCGCGGGCGCCACGGGCGAACTGGGCGAGACATTCACCCACGTGGCCGTCATGACGGGCATGGCGGTATACCAGGACGAGGAAGACGAGACAGCCAGGAGGAATAAGCGGAAAATGAAGAAAGATGAGATCCACGGGGTCCGAGCGGCCGTCTCGACAGGAATGCCGCGCAAGGCCGCACCCCCGGGCCGTCGGTAAGGCCATGGAGTTCACGTCGTTCGGCACGGAGCGCATCCTCCCGGCCACTTGGCGGCGCAGTGCGGGTGGAACGTGAGAGACCCGAGCATGTTCAAAGGTGGTTAGTTCGAAGGGTTTTGAATATGGTGTTCCCTAATAACATCCGACTATGGTTCAAACCTCCAATTTATTGCCTAGACAGTTTCTGTCCTCCACCGCGTCTACTGCGGAAGAAAGAATAGAAAAGAAAAGGGATTAACGAGGCAAGTGGTCAGGTATACAGGAGTTTGCATCGTTTATTCATTTGTACTGCAGACGGTATTTTCATACGTGATTATTATACAGTGGTTCGCGTCACCGAGTGGCGATGGCTGTCATTCCCTCCTAACATGTTCATAAACCTTGTCTTCACCGCACCTTGCCGCTTCCCCATATAACACCCCCGGTCTTCACTCCTCTTACAGCAACAGCTCTGGATAGTCGGGGAGTTTCCACGGCCCCATGTCATCGGAGCCGAACTTTGCAGCAAGCTGGTCGATGCGCAACATCGAGATGAACCACATAACCCAGTGATACGTTTTGATGACCCATGCCCTTTCGGGACACAAGGCTCTAACCATGAACCGGATGGGTATGTCTTGGATATATTGCACAAACGGGCGGAGAGTCGTCTCGTACGCGGTCAGCGCGATAGGGATATTGTCCCACGGATTAGCATCGCCGTGCAGGGCACCATCCTTGCCACCACACGCCCGGGCAATTTCCCCGGCCAGGACGTAAGCACCGACGAGAGCCGCCGAAGTCCCCTGGCCCGTGACAGGTGAGGGGCAGAAGGCGGCGTCACCGAGGACCACCACCCTGCCCTCAGACC
The DNA here is from genome assembly GCA_033296725.1 of Corynascus novoguineensis. Lineage (NCBI taxonomy): Eukaryota > Fungi > Ascomycota > Sordariomycetes > Sordariales > Chaetomiaceae > Corynascus > Corynascus novoguineensis. The sequence continues at coordinate 153,053 of MU857627.1, forward strand.
AGCTGTCAGCCCTGACCTGGGCAAACTCCTGTGTGTAGAAGTCGTCGGCCTGCGGCGACTTCATGCCCTCGAGAAAACGCCGTACCCCCCAAGCGTCGAGCATGTCGTGCTCGAAGACGCTGGTCCAAGCCTCCTTCTGTTCGGCCATGGTCCCGTGCTTGAGCGCCCGTGAGAGTCGTTCATCGTCGACACCAGGCGCGCCGCCCCCGTACCCAAGGTACACGCGCAGGCAATCGGGCTTATCCCTCCGCGTCATGATCCACCTCCTACCCGGGAAATGACAAAAAGCGGCACCGGGCGCGTCGCCCTCGCGGGGCGGCACCGTGTAAAAGGCGCACGAAATGCCTATGGGGAACACTTTGTCGTGGCGACCGTCGGTGAACATCTGTCTGCGCACGCCCGATCCCAGCCCGTCGGCGCCGACAAGTAGGTCGTACTCGTCCTCCGTGCCATCCGACAGGCTCACGCGCACGGCGCTCCCCCCACGGACGTGCTCAAAAGCCTCGACGGTCGTGCCAAATCGGTACCGCACCACTGCCCCCGCTTCGGGATCCACGCCATTGTCGTCCTTCGTCGTCGTCGTCGTCGTCGTCGTCGTGGCCTCGTACAGCACCCGGCACAAGTCCCCGCGCATGATCTCCCACTCGGCAGAGAAGGTCTGGGCGCCGTGGCCGGATTTGTTGCTACCGAAATAGGCCTGCTGGTCCCCCCGGCGCCAGTCAAGGATGGCCACCCCGGGCTCGTCTACCACGGCCGCACGCACCGCCCGCTCGATGCCCAGCTTGCGCATCGCCACCACCCCCTGCCCGCGCAGATCAATCTGCTGTCCCGCCACCCGCAGCGACGGGTGTCGCTCCACGATGGTGATGGAGCACCTGAGGGGCGCGCGGAGCCGCGACAGCGCCAGCGCCAGCGCCGGGCCGGCGATGCCCGCGCCAGAGATTAGGACCCGGAGAGGGGGCAAAACCTGAGACATTTTGGAAGAGACCCTTTTCTTTTTCCTTGGGTGTCGTGAAAAAGGGAAGTCAGGAAGAAGAATAGTGAGATAAGCAGGTTACGTGAAGAGTGAGGTGTGTTGATAGTGGCCTGTAAACAGTAACTCGTTGTTGAACATGGTGTTGTTCATCATGTGTGTCAGTCTGGGAGATGGGATGCCAAGCTTATATCTCTTCCATGCTCCGTATGTATGTCCTTTTGCTGGATGAATTCATGGGGCCCGGACAGTGAATTGCGCAGGGTTCGACCGAGGCCGAGTCTGACACGATATGTCAAACCCTCGCCCGAAGTGCCGCACATGCGTCCAACCAACCGGGCCATGCTTTACGCATCACGGCAGACCTGGCACGCTGCTGTCCAAACCGAGCAGCGGATATCTCCGGACCCGGAAACCAGTAGAATGATCCGTGACTCACTCACTCGGGGTTTCACACGGGGAAAGGTACTGACGCGGGATCTTCGTATCCCTGTGCAATTTCCTGCTGTGTACTGATCCCACCCCATCCGCCGTTGTGTAGTGCATTCGTATGTCCGCGAAGTCGGATTACGAACCGAATTTCCCGAGCGGCACCCCATCCTCGCCCACAAACCAATAAGCAACTGAGCAGTCCCGGCCAGGGTCGGCGTGTCCAAGCAGGGCGATGGCGGGCGAAGCAACGACGAATTGCAGCCCTGGGCTCGCCTTGCCGAAATGAACGCGTCACTTTTTCGCATATGAATTTGATGCAGTCACACTCGACACGAAATCGTTAACCAAGTCGTCATTTCTGAGATTTGGAACCATTTTCTTATACGCCGACAGGAAAATGCCGATAGGAAAATACCGACAATTTCTGGCTGTCTCTGGTTCCTCTAGTGTCGGATCGGTTGGTGCCTGGTGTGACGTCAGCCAGCATTGTGTCGCGTGGCTTGGGAACGAGCAACACAATCACCTACACAGTACGGACGGAGAGAGGATGCGTTGTTTGCGTGGATTGTGTTGACTTAAACACGGGGAAGGATCGAAGAGGATGCACTGAAGCATTCGCTTGGTTTGTTCTACCCCCCTATTCTCTCAGACAGTCTTGGACCCAGATGCGAAAGGAATCGATGAGTCAAAGGAGCGAGAGACAAACGAACATTTACAGTAAATCCAGCTGCCGTTTCCTACTGTCCCTCTGTCCAACTTCTCTTAGCCCCCTGTTATGCCCTAGCGATAATGATCCTTGACCCCACCCAGTACCAAATTAGTATTAGGGCTACTCTTGCAGCGTGACCTACAGTAAGCCTGAGCCTGAGCCTTAGCCTTAACCTGGGCCCACTCCTCCGCTAGTAGCGTCTCCTTAGCAAAAATAGACGCGATCTTGCCCACTTTGTAAACCTCGTCAGCAACCTCGACGGCATGGAAGTCAAAGTAGTTGTTGATAGGCCCCGACGCGTACGTTGGCTCAACTAGAGTCAAAGAGACGTGTGCTGGCCTGGCCCACTGATGCCGTCGTGGCCTCCCTCCTCCCCCCTGGCAAGCCCTTCCTCTCTGCTTTCTCGTCTCTTCCTGCTCCTGAAGCACACATTGGCTTACTATGATGGTACAAAACACCCGAGCCCGACTCGGGTCAGGTAATGATCTACTGTGCTCTAACCTGACACTGGACACTTTTTTAGTCGAGACAATAACTAACGTTATAGTTATGCGTTAACGATTAGGAGTGACCCTTAGTTGTCTCATTCCCAACTGTGGCAATGCTTCCTACTCCAGGCATGTCAGTATTATGGCCCGCCTATAGAAAGGGAGTAGGAGACACAGGTGATCGAAGAGGGTTGCACTATAGCATCCGCTTGGTTTGCTCTACACCCACTATTCTCTCGGACAGTTTTGGATTCAATGCAAAAGAAATCTACGAGTCCAAAGGAGCGAGAGACGAAGATCACTTTTGAGAAGGAACGAGAGCAGCTTTTCTGCTCTATTTATATGAAGTATTTCCAGCTCTCAAAATATTACTTCGCCAGTTGCCCCCGCCATTCCCTATAGTTTCCGGTCAGGCGAGCCAATACGTCCATGGCGTCGACTCCAGCGAATAAAAAGCATAATATTGCTTAGGCCGAAGGAATTAGTGTGTCGCGGGCGGTGGCTTAAATTCAGTGACAGAAAATTATAGCGGGCCGAGCGAGCAAAAGCGCCTAATCAGTCTTCAAAGTCTGGGGAAAATTTCACTGAGTGACAGGCTCATCGCACAGCGCCAAGTCGGAATTTTGATCCATTTCAAATCTGGCAAAAATTCATTACATAGTTAGGTGCTCGCTTCCACAGAGACCTATCTCAGTTGCCTCCTTTCGTACGCCCGAAGATTCCCCATACTTCTCCCGTGCTTCACGTTACCACCTACTTTGGGAGGATCTGTTCGTTTCGATTCAAGACGTATCCTCGGCCTTGGCCTACTACCATCTACTGCAAAATTCACTCGTCAGAACCACGGCCTAGCCAGGCCTAAGCAGGCCGACTGGCACCCATGTCCCTCTGTCCAGAAGTAGAAGGGAATGTCACATCATTGTAATGGCTACTTCAAGGTCTACGGACTTACTAAAGGACCTAGGTACAGAGAAGAGTCTGGTTCCTGAAAACAGGATAAAAATTCCGGCTGACCTTCCCTACTGTCCCTCTATCCAAGTTTCTCTTGCTTTCCTGTTATTCTCTGGCGATGGCGATCCTTGACGCTACCTGAGCCTGATTGGTATTAGGACTACTCTTACAGCGCGGCCTAAGCCTGAGCCTGAGCCTGGGCCTGACCCTACTCTTCCGCCAGTAACGCCTCATCAGCCAAAACAGCCGCGATGCTGCGCACGTTGTAATCCTCGTTAGCAACCTCGACGGCATGGAAGTCAAGGTAGTTGTCGACAGGCTCCGACGCGGACGGTAGCTCAACTAGAGCCGAAGAGAGTTGTTCGCCGGCTGAAATATGCCGTAGCCAGTAGAAACAGACGTATTTAGACTGAAGTAGTGGCTCCGAATCCACAGTGGTAGGGACACCAGGTTGTGGAAGCACACGTCTGATCTTGGAGGGCTCGATATCGTCACCAAAGAGCATGTCACAACAATGTACAGTCAGAGCAAAATAGAGGCTCAGTAAGAAGTTCGATTAGTTAGTTGTTCAATTCAAAGATCAACGCAAGCCCACAGAGCTCTCAAATAGCCCTGCAGGCTGCGTTTGTCATGGGCGTTTGCTGGAAAACAGCCTGCTTGTTCTTTATCTGATTTACAAACTGTAACTATCAGTAACCCAACTTGACACCTTACCTGGTTGAGACGATATTTGCATTAACAATTAGGAGTCGGCCTGATTGTCTCATTCTCAACTGTGGCAATGCTTCCTACTCCAGGCGTGTCAGAACCATGGTCCATTTATAGAAGGGAGTAGGAGACCTCACGTAGTATTACCAGCCGATGCTACGCAGGGCCGTGGAAAGTTGTATATTCGAACGGCGGGAGGCAGGAAAGTATGGATAGCGGACTATACGCTCGGGTATTGCTTGAGAAGGCATCATTAGTGAACAAGAATCATCCCTATGTACGGAGCTACCTCGGGAGGAAACACAAGGAGAAAGAAGGAGATTGACTCCGCCGCTGGTCTGCCATCGCAGTGAGTCTCGCTCTACCCTACCTGCACCCGTTGAAAGTCAAGGATCTTTTGAGCCTCTAATACTCGTCATCCTCAACCTCCTCGGCCATAGGACCCGCCCCTGAAGAGCGGGCGTGTCCCGTTAGCAAAATCCTTTCTACTGGTGACTTGCGCCGCGGGCTATGTAAAGCTCGGTGTTTTGGTTTCGTGGTTCGCTCACGTTTTCTACCCAGAAAACATGTGCCGCGGTTTAGACTGCTGTTGCTGGCCAGCGTGTGGCTTCAGGCTTCCGCATTCTAGATTGCTTCTATAAATAACTATGTACACCTCGGGTGGATATACCAAGTAATCCGTAGTTATCGTACTCTTGGTGTTAATATTACCCGCATAGTACCAGACCCTAGCATCAATACAGGAGAAGGATTTATTGGACAACAACCTCTTTTTCTTATCTGGTACACTCGCTTACGGTGTAAGGATTATTCGCTTATATACGTTGAATTGGTCCTAGTCACAAATTTATTGGCTCAGAATCAAAGCCTAAGCACAGCAACGGCGTCTGGCATTGCAGGGTTGTCTGCATTGTCACCCCCGCACCGTCACTAATTATGTACCTATGTAAATAAATACTGGCTCTGGGTATACGCTAGACCTGCGGTCAAACCCACACCACAAAATTCTAGGCGCTCATCAACCGGACAACCGCGCTCGCACAAGTAATTCAGTTTCTCGGCGACGCAGGCCAAAAAGCAAGCTCTATCACCAGCGGCCATGGACCAACCCCAGATGCCCGACGAATGGACGCGGGGGTATGCTCGCCTAGGAGGGCTGTGCCGTTCGCTCCGCGACACGGGCTTCCACGAATGGGGCTTTGTTATCTATCGTGGCGTGTATGGCGATGATGATGCGTGGAATGCATTCGTCCAGTGTTTTCGGGACAACGTGCACCTGGACTTGGCGCGTGGAAACGCACTGCGTGGCGCACTGCTTGAGCAGTACGCCCAGTGGACGGTGATAGAGGACAGCGCAGCACTGGACGGTGCGTCCAAAGACGATATCAGGCAGCACTTCGTCAGGTGGCGGGAGGGCCGGATCGTGACGCGACCACGCAATCCATTTTCGATGCCGGGCGACCCTAGTCCCGTCCTGCCGCGCTTCAGCTACTGTCTCTATGTGGACCACGCATGCCTCGATACTCTCGGCGCTCACCTTGCGGCTAGGCCCAGCGATATCTCCCGGCCGCACTTCCCTCCGCCCCCGCTCGTCGCCATCATCATAGACGGCAATTACGCACCCCGGCAAGACGCTCAGGGGCCTTATCCTCCCGTTGACGGCTCCACCGCCAGATATCTCGGCTGGGAATACTTTGACACGCGCTACATCTGTGGACTTTACGATGACTTCCATGTTTCTACCCTCGATAATTACGACTATCAGCGACCTCCGGCGATAGCCCCGGGAGGATCTCGATTGATGCTGAGGATGTAGGTGGTATTTGCATTGATACCTTCTCACTCAGGTACGCGATAGAGCACCTCCGCATGCGTACGACTTTACTGCAGGAGAGGGCGGTTTCATTCGTCGCAACTACTTGTGGTCTAGGTCTGCGTGAGCACCTGATTCTTTGCTTAAATAAGCCTGGAAAGGGACGAATGTTCCAGGAAATAAAGCACCACTACCGAGGGTACGGGGACTCGAGCAGCAGCGAAGAAAAACCTTATCTCACGTTGACATATAGTTGACAATCAAAGTGCCGCTTCCGCGAGGATTTCACACTAATGGATATCATAAGCTCAGTGAGCGCGAAGCACAACCGTACAGTCCCCTGGATGCCCCTCCTTTGATTGCTTACATACCTCCTATCCCTGTGCCATACGCACACAGAGAAGGCCAAATACGCGACGCAAAGTCGAATACGCGCAGCGGCATTCCCAAGTTTGTAACACAACACCCTGTAATATTTGGAATACTGCCGGAGACCTCACAACTTCTGGTTATCGCACCTTGTGTCAAAGGAAAGGGAAAGGGAAAAATTTAGTATAAAAGGATGATCTTCTGTCAGTGTTCTGCATCCCTTCTCCCGCAACATATATCGCAGGCCTCGCTCGAGCAACAACGCAGGATCATGGGCAATATCCGCTTCCTTGTTTTGTTAGGAGCTCTAGCCCTGGCACAAATCGTAGCCGCCACCACTTCAGGGGCTGCCATCACTTTTAAACAATGCATCCAGCTCGAGGTTCCCGTCCCGGTCGTCGCCACCAACCAGAACTACAGCATGCCTAGGGTCGACAGCAACATCGACGCCATCGACTGGACTGTGAATGTCACGACGCGGTCCACCACTCCGCACATCTTCAACTCGGTAAACATCAACAACACCTTCACCATTAGCGCGCAGCTGTGCGTTCCATCGCAAAAAGGCCCGAAAGCGGATGTTCTACAAATTGCAACCCATGGCCTTGGGTTCGATAAGATGTGGGTAGTCCTCTCGTTCGAAACTGCTTGAACTGAGCAATAAAGGCGCCGAATGATAATGTGTGCTGTTGCAGATATTGGGATGTCGAGATAAACCCAGAGGAGTACTCGTATGTTGACGCTGCCGTCAAGAAGGGCTACTCCATTCTCACGTACGATCGCCTTGGAACAGGCAAAAGCCAGCGGCCTGACGCTTACACTGTCGTACAAATCCCCACCGAGGTCGAGATCCTGGCGGGCCTGACCAAGCTCGCCCGTAGTGGCAAGCTGATCAACTCGTCCAAGGCGTCCGGCACCAGCAGCAGGACCATTTCCGACTTCCGGCCCTCCAAGGTTGTCCAGGTCGGCCACTCGTTCGGCTCATACCTGATCGCCCTCCTGTTATCCAGGCACGTTGAAATCTCGGACGGCGCCATCCTCACGGGCTTCCTCGTCACCAAGCTACCCACAATCAATGTTCTGCACTACGATCACGAATTTGCTCGGGAGCACGACCCCGTCCGCTTCGGCCAATACCCTTCCGGATACTTTGTCCTTAACACCAAGAGCTGCCTTCAGAAGCTCTTTTTGCGAAAGGGTGCCTTCGAGCCGGAGATGCTGGATTACACGGAAAAGATCAAGCAGCCCGAGGCTGTGGGCGAGTACGCCTCGGAAGGCAGCAACCCCCCCTCACCCGCAGTTGGATTCAAAGGCCCAATTCAGGTGAGTCTCGGACGGAGCCGGTAATTCTTGGCTTTCCATGGAAGAAGACAACGGTTGACACATGTTTCCCACACCAGTTCTTCAACGGCGAGTTTGACAACTACATCTGCATCGGCGACTGCAGAGGCGCCTTGGATGAAGACACCGTAAAACTTTTGTTTCCGAACACGACGGTCTACACTTACCTCCAGCCGAACACCGGTCATGCTCTGACTATGGCTACCAACGCTTCGGCTGGTTATCAGGTTATGCTCAATTTCTTGGATGAGAAGGGGCTCTAAGGACTGATGAGATTAGTCTTCCACAAGGCGCGCGCTTCATGGAGGATGGTTCAAAAAGGTGGTTGAGTCCGGGACCAGTGCTCAGTCAATACCAGATGCTCTACGATGCTGGAGAGCATTGTGGTTAGGTGCCTATCTAGCGACTCAACTCTGATTTCAATGTCCTCCTTCTGTTCAAGGTTCTATGTAATTGACTTCAATAGAACGGGAGCCTCCTGTTCATCATATATGGCACACCTGGGGAGAAATGGATCTGATGTGTACGCCATCTCCACAGCTTTATGGTTGAATAAATTGCCAAGAAAATATGCTGGTCAATCTGCGCAACAGGAGTTACGGCATTACAATTCCCTCCCTCGTGTTTGGAGGATATCTTTGGCTTTGGATCGCCTCACCTGAACCTGTGTTTGGCATCATATTGCACTGATTTATAAGATAGCATTGGGCGGTGTATAAAGAAAAAAAGCGATAACTAACGGTTTGCAGTCAAGAAAACAAACTAACCAGCCTCCTGGACCTTGCAAGTATTTCATGGGGTGTCTAAGAGCTCTGGAGTCAGCGGTCAAATATGTGCCTAGCCAAGGTCCAAGATTTAGCGCTTTCATTTCAGTAGTTTCAGCTCTACAAGCCTGGATGAGGGAACGGAGGTGAATACTCGACTGGGCGATATAGTCTGACGTGATCGCTGGCATGGGTGATAAGGGCGAGTGCCTGCTTTATAAGAGTGTTGGCGCGATTGAGGGGTGCCATGGCAACATTCGTCGACCGGATCAACCCCCCACGTGGGCTGCTTGCATGGAATGGTGGGAATCCGGACACATAAACAAGGCGGAGTCCTTGTCGTTTCTTTGAGATTGAACTGACATATTTCAGTAACGGGCAATGGATATTCTGACCTGTGCAGTCCGTAATCCAGAAACTCATTCTTGTCCAGCTGTAATATCTCGAGCTAAGAATTGAGATGGCCCACAAGAACGATGACACCAGGGATGGCGACACGCCGGGAACATCAGTCTCCCAACTCGATAGTAGTATCGACGTTGAGTCGGGAGACAGTACCAGCATCTCGGCTGTTCAACGACAAGAACAACCTGCCAAGTCATGGAAAGGCTACATCTGGGACACGTGGGATCTCCCGCAGGATGAGCGCCGAATGCTCTTCAAGGTTGACGCGTTCATTCTCACATTCGCTTCCATTGGATACTTTCTCAAGAACCTCGATCAAACCAATGTCAACAATGCCTTTCTAAGTGGGATGAAGGAGGATTTGAACATGTATGGAGACGAACTGGTGACTAGTGAGTATGCCCCTTTTTCCCTTCCCGCTTCCTCCTCTCTCCTTTCTGACAGAGCCAATTTAGGTACATCAATCTGGACCGTTGGTTACGTGATAGGCCAAATCCCATCCAACCTGCTCCTTACCAGAGTTTCGCCACGATGGGTCATCCCCTCGCTTGAATTGCTTTGGGGAGTTGCCACCATCAGCACCGCGCCCATCAAGAACTACCACGCCCTCTACGCTCTGCGCTTCTTCGTGGGCTTCTTTGAGTAGGTACCTCGTAACTCAGTCACGACCAACGCGTTCAATGGCATAAAATTAACTTTTGTCGCCGCAGGTCAGGATTTTATCCCGGCATTCACTATATACTCGGCTCGTGGTACACGCCTCGGGAATTGGGCAAGCGAGCCATGATCTTCTGGTTAGCGGGCAGTGTTGGCCAAATGTTCAGCGGCTTCCTACAGGCCGCCGCATACACAAACCTTAGTGGAGTGCATGGTTACGCGGGCTGTGAGCTATATCCTCCTTCATTCACACAGAACTCTCTTAGTGAGAGAAGCTTGAGCGGACGAGAAAGGCTGACACCATGTTTGTTCGTACCCATCCAGGGCGCTGGCTCTTCCTTATTGATGGAATCATCACGCTGCCACTCGCGGTCCTCGGGTACTTCTTCTTTCCTAACCTTCCCCAGGGCGGAGAGAAGACATGGTGGATTACCCAGGAGGAGCATGAGCTGTCGGTCCGAAGGATGGCGGCCTCAAACCGTGCCGGAAAGCAGAAATGGAGCAAAGCAAAGCTGCGCAGGATCCTCCTGAGCTGGCATGCATACCTACTCCGTAAGAAAATCTCTGCTGCCAGCTCGTTGCTGTCTAACGGGGAGAAGGGGAAAACTAACGTAGAGGGTAGCGCTGCTATACATTTTGTGGAACCAAGGGGCTCCGCAAGATGCCATGGGTTATTGGTTGAAGAGTTTCAACGCCGACCCTCCCCCAGTGCCGGGAAAGCATTTCAGCGTTGCCGACATAAATAAACGTGAGAAAACCTGGCGAACAACACAAGAAGAACTGGGGACTAACAGGAATCTCGCATGGAAACAGTTCCCTTGCCGACCACCGGTATTTTCGTCGTCATGGCCATCGCTTGGGGCTGGTTGTCGGACGGGCCTTGCCGTGGCGCAAGGTGGCCCTTTATCCACATCGGCGCAGTCATCACGGTACGTGTTTTGCAGTGCTGGTGCCGTCCGTGAGATTCTGACCTGTTACCTTTGTGAAGTGCGCCTTTGCCATCGTTCTCAGGGAGATGCCGCTCTACGAAAACATCAACGGCCGCATGATTGTTTTCTGGTTCAGTCGTATAGGTGTAAGCTCCGCTATCCCCTAATACAACGAACCACGTGGTAACAGCGTGGGAACGACTCTTGTGCCTAGGGTGGCGCTGGTCCCCTGATTTTGAGTTGGATCAACGAGATATGTTCCGACGACACAGAAAAGCGTGCCATACTTGTTGCCGCTGCCAATGATTTCGCCTACGTCGTCGGGACTGTGGTACGCCGAACCCCTTATAACTTTTTCAGGAGAATACCAGAATATAACATAAACACTCGCACGAGCTAGGCACCCAACTTTGTCTGGAAGACGACCGACTTCCCGAGGGCACTGAAGGGTTACACATGGTCAATCATTCTACAATGCCTGTTGAGTAAGTTCCTTTCCATGGCACCTCTCGCATTTGTATCGTGCTATAGTAACACACTCTTCTCCACCCAACTCCAGTCGTTGCAACCGCCACTGTCCAGTTCCTCCTCTGGCGAGACAACAAGCGAGCCAAGGCGAGAAACACAACAGAGGTGACCTCCTTGCCCGCGTCCCCGGAGCGTACTGAAGAAGCATTGGAAGAGCAGTCCCAGAAAAGCGCGGTCACACAGGAGAGAGGTGTGAATTCTCAGTAAGGTGGAAATGATATCAGATGTAATCTTATTCTCGTGGGAGATGAGGGTTGCTGCGAATCGGTGCTGAGGCGTTCCCTGACAGCGGATGTGGTTGACCTACTCTGCAGCCACCATCTAAGATCAGCATAAATCATGGGTTATTGCTGTGCTATTTGCCCCATCCACTTGGAACCCATCGTTTATTGCCAAAGATCCGTTCTGTTTTGGGCTTCTGGCTTCTGAGATATGGTACCTTTACTCCAATTCATGTGTGTTGATACTAAATCAGGCTGCAAATTACCGAGCCTGGTCAGCTTGCCACCAATGTCTCGTGATTCATATGGAAAATGCCCCAGAACACGACTCGATTTTCGAGAAGAGCCCGTCTGGAGCGCCGGCCTTTAACATGGACGGCACGACGGTACTGCTCGGTGTACACGGGCCGGACTTGACTAGGCCACAGACAGACAGCATCGGAAAGACACCGGTACCGTTCCCGACCTCTCCAGCAACCACCCAACCATCAGCAACATCAGGCGCAATTGAAGCAGCCAGCGGCGGACAGAACACCATACCGCCGAAGGCAGCGGCAGAGCGCATCCTCTCGGGTAGCCCCAGCGCCCGCTCAATCTCGATCGCGGACGCGTCATGCCCGACCCGCCGCATGTCAGCCGCCAGCTGGAGCGCGTTGACCCGCACGAGCGGACTGCTCCGGCCGAACGCGACCAGCACTCGCGCGAGGTACCCAAGCTTCTCTTCGCTGCTCTTGTCCCTCCCCCCCTCCTCATGCCGCCAGCGGCTACCACTTCCTCCGGCTCTTCCGAGCGGGGCCGCCCCACCTGGTGTTGCCATCGTCTCTTCTTCCCCGGCCGCTGATGACAAGGATGCCGATGATGATGGGCGGACATGGTTCTCGAGGAAAACCGACGCCGCCAGATACGCCGCGAACGGGAGCAGCGGGTTCTGCAGCGCGGCGCCGAGGAAGGCGCCCGCAGCGTGGAAGACAGCCAGGATCCCCTCGGCTGCAGGCAGCAGACGCGCGTGGCTCAGTGCTGCGGGCACAAGCGACGGTGCGTGGACCGGTTGACGGTGACGCCGCAGGGCGGTACGGTGCAGGTGGATAGTGGCCATGTGGGTGCAAGTGTGGACGAGGATTGCGTCAAGGCTGTGCGGGTTGCGAGACGGGTCGAGCGTCTCCGGGAGGGCCGCAGCGAGGGTCACCAGGTTGGCGTCAATCTGCCGCAGGCGCTGCCAGTACGGTGCGCCCTGCATGTCTCTGCGGTGGGCGGAGGTAGAGTCCTTGGATGTGTGATCGAGGGTCTGGAGCAGCTCGTTGGCGGCGAGGATGCGAGCCGCCAAGGGGGATAACTGAGACCCTGGACCTCCTTGTCGCAGTTCGTCCAGGTTCCTAGAGAAAGGAATCGACAGCCCACCGCCTATGCCGGTGTTGAAGTATTCCTCGGTCGAGGGAAGGTGGGTCCGGATATGGCGCTCGTCAATTAGGGACGACCAACCGGTGACGGCAGCGAGGAAGCAGTCGGCAAGGAAAATGACCCACCACGTCCTCCGCCTCTCCTCAACCTCGATCCAATTTCTCGGCGGAGGCAGACCGGACTGCAGACGCTCTGACTCTTCGCTGTCCAGCTTGTGCAGATTGAGCATCTGGGCGACCCGCACGCTGCGGCAAAGACTGGTTGATGCCCGTGTATACATGGCGTAGACGTGGCACTCGTATGCCGCGATGAGACACCAGCATTGTGCGTGAGCCACGGTGGCGAAGATTTCGCCCGGCCTTCTCATCTCGTCTGCCTCTGCGTAAACTCGAGCACGTTGATAAAAGGGCTCGGAAAGATGGCGGTAGAGGTCGGAGGTCGCCGCTGCCAGGGCCATGACGATGTACTGAAGACACATAGGGGGACGCATATGGAATGGCAGCCTCAGGGCCAGCGTGTAGTTCCCCTGGTGGAGCATCGGCGCTCCATCGTGGACGTTCTGGAAGTAAAGGGCGGTCCTAGGCATAACTATATCAATCTCTACCTAGGCCCTTTTTACTAGTCTAGGGCTGCACGGGCACCGGTGGGCTTACAAGTTGTCAATGATATCAAATGAAGGAAGTTGCTCAAAAAGGCCTAGACTGATCAACTGCCCTGCCGGCTGCTCCGGTAGATTAGGCACTCCCGGCCCCATGGGTGCAGCTTGCTCTAAGTACGTGGGGGTGAACGGGTCGAAAAGGTTGAAATCGTTCGAGCTAAATGACGGCGGGGATCCCGGTGCCAGGTTTGGCGCCGTCTCCTGTGCACTTCTGAGGTCGGCGGCTCTCAGGAGACTTTCGAGTTCCTCTGTGAAAGCATCGCGACTCGTCAGCCCTGCCCGCGCGCGAGTGCTAGGAATGCTACCATGTAACCATATCAAATAGCTTCATAGCGAACCGCACCTATCCGTTGTTCCAGTTCCCGCACACTTTTTCGGGGGCCTAGCCCACGCTGGCGCGAACCGGGATAGTTACAAGGTTCATCTTGCTTCACGCAGCGGTCACAACGCGGCCGGTTCCGGTCGCATTTGAGCTTGCGGCTACGACACCGGTTGCAGGAAAGGAGGGCGCGGGCGTGCCCGCTTGCATGCCGCGATAGCTGCTCCGGTCCTGGTTCCATGCTTGGCCACTCTCAGGTCCTTGAGGGTAAACTGACGTTGCATGCGATGCTTGAGTCAGATGTCGGATGCTATCCTCGTGAAAGATGGTTGGAACAGCACGAAGCAGAAGCCCGGCGGGAAACAAACTAATGTGGAAATATGCTTAGCGTCAGTTCAGGCCAATAGCATAATCTGACCGGTGTCCGATGCGGGGCGTATGATCGCTGATGAGAATGCGAGACGACTTCGTGAGACTGATCTCTGAGAATCCGAGGTTGTCTGTAATTGCAATGCACTGCAGGTATGCACATCCGTTTTTTTGAACACTTCAAAAGACCATTCTCTGTCGACTTGTTGTCCGGTACTTGGAGTTCTGAGGTTTGAATCTGTGTCTGTCAGATTTCTATGCTTTAGCGATAGTTTTTTTGGCACTGCAACGCATGAGTCCGTGACGCAGCGGCGTGATGGTTATTGACTGCTTCGCATCTCTCTATTCAGGCGTTTTCTGTGCCCTGGCGTGGAATAATACGGTATCAACCAGTAGAGCATTAGGCAACTGACCTCCAGCGTGACGCCTCTGTATCATCATCCATCAGGATGCGTGTTGGTTGGGCGTGCAATGGCTGACTTGAGCTGGTAGCTCTACCATTTATGGATAACGTTTTGTGGCTTGCGAGATGAGAGCTTGGACATTGGTCGTTTGGGCACAATGGACCCCATAAAAAGGCAAAACATGCACGAATAGCCTTCTCTTCTACTGTGCGAAATTCAATTATGACGGAAGTTCGTTACAACGCCGAGTTCGAGATAATTATACCGTAATGATCGGGTACAGATATGATGAGTAAGACTCCAGAAAAAATTTAGTTTGGGTTCGAGATTTGCGCGACTCCCGGGTCTCGTCTGTGTGCGATTCCATCATAGCGAGCAAGCCAAATGCAAGAGCGTCCACTTTAGTCCTAATGGGGCTTTGGTACTTACCCCATAAGGTTAGTAGCGCGCACTAACCTTAAAAGCTAAGTTTAACATTTTTCCAAAAATGGCAGGAAACCACGACCGCGACTCTTTGTTATCCTTTTTTTTTTTTTGCATCGCACCACCAAACTTGGCTCTCACTTTCGCCAGTTAGGTGCCAAATTCACAATGAGCTCACTCGCAATAGCAGACTCGAGTCGCTCGACGTCGGATTCAAACGGGACGAAAGACGTAAGCCAACACATTCAAACCAGACGCGCCAGACTGCGACGCGTGGGAAGCTAAACAACATCGCAACTCTCTAGTGGCGCGAGAATGTCATGACCAGCTTGCAAACTCATGCTGGTTTATCAGAGGATGGTATCCGTTGTCTTGAGGAAGCGCTTGTTGCCTCTAGCTATGTCGAGTCGCACGGGGTTCCCCCTTCAGGATTGGCCTGCGGGCTGGGCATAAAATACTACAGGCCGGACGGGTCCGAGTACACCCTTCGAGACGTGCCTTTAAGGGCCATTTTAGCGGTTGTTAGAAATCGTATCAACAATAACAGGGGCAATGTCATTCCTCGCAACCGACGGAAGGAAATCTTCGACAAAGTTATGGCCGCCTTGCCTGAAGATCACAGGTCAAAAGTCGTATGGGAAGACGGGCCGGCGCCGCTCGACCCCAATGCCGAACCAGTGACTCCATTTTCGGCACCCAGAACCGTGAGTGCCCCGTTCTGTATTCGCATTCGGTTCCCCCTTTCAGAGGTGCTAAACAACGGACCACAACAGCAATCTGGAGAGGAGAAATCAAACGCTGCGCTCATGGACGACCTGGCACGCGCCGTTGGCTTAGACTCCGACACAAAGCGTTCCATCTCAGCACAGATAACGTGGACTGACGGGTGCGCTGAAGGCAAGGCTGCTTGCATGCTCACGGGAGGTACTTGGGAGGTCAAAGGAGGCCGGCTAAAACGCGACCACACGTTGGAAGATGTCCCAACCTGTTATGTCCGGGACCGCATTATGGACTACATCAACAAGCTGGTTCCAGAGGAAAAGAAGACGGCTGCTCGAAAGGCTGTTTTCTCGGATCTGAACGATGATGAAATAAATGCGTACTCTGCGATGATCGCTGAAGAGGCAGCCGCGGCCGAGAACGAATCGATGGAAGTTCTCCCAGCACAGCGCAAAAGCCAACCTCAAGACTCGGAAGAACTCCTATGCGACATTGACGACACGGTAGATCTGACGCCGCATGCTGAACCGGTTGTCCGTCAGAAGCCCCGTCGCAAACCTATCCTCCACTCCGTGGTCTGGCCTCCCCATTTTAATCAGAATCCGCTGCCGGTTGAGCGCCTAGTAAATGTTGACGGCGACATCTATCACGACTGCGACCAGATCCGCGCCATGATCAAACGGTTTGTCGAAGGCGGGATGTGGAGCATTGATGACTTCCGTCTTGCCCTCACTACCGCCGCCGGCGAAGTGTCCATCGAGCACTTTAACACCTTCTTACGCCACAAAGGCCCGCGTAACGGGATCCGCTGCAAGGCCTTCGATCTGTGCTGGGAGTTCTTTTACCGACGGGAGAAGCTTTCCCTCCCGCTCACTGGAGCCGATCCGTGTACGGACGAGGACTTGCTCGAGGAACGTGCAAAAAAGCGGCCTAACGCAGCCGGTGACGCCGGAGGGTCCCGCGGCGGCAAGCGGTCCAGACGTTAGCTGCGCTCTTGGTAGTGCGGAGGCACGAGTTCGGTGGCACGGAGTGACACGGCGGCAATGGCTCAGTCTCTTGAAAAGGTTCATCCAATCAACTACTTGTGACAATCTCCTTCGTACTTTACAAATAACTACTGTAATTAATAGTTAGTTTAGAGTGTAGTGATTATTTTAATTCCTTTCGTCCCTTACACCCGCACCAGTAATAAGTATGTCCAAAGTTTGTTTCTTTGCCTTTCATACGCTGACGCTAGTGTAATCGAATTCCCCGTCACGTTGCAACTCTGTGACAGTCCACGTTTTGCACATAAAAGTTCCGTGTCTGCTCAGAAGGGTCCAAGACTGGTAGCTTGAAGACAGGAAACCGCACCCTTTGAACAGCAACGAAGACCAAAAGCTGTCGGTATTTTAGGGAGGGCGAAAACGTGAATCTGCGCCTGGTGGCTAACCTTTCTGGGGTTCAAGTTGCTGACTCGGCAGAGCTCGGGTCATGTGTATAAAGCGGTTGCTCAGGATTACTTCGTACAACGAGGCCTGTACAAACCCGCCCTGGCTCTGTACATAGGCCACTGCAGCCTTGTCCGGCGCCGGCACGCCGTAACGTTCAACCAGGTCCCTCATGTCACCCAGCATCCTGTAACATGTCAGCATATCTCAGGTGTCGAACCCGCATTGTTCAATCGCTGTCGTACTGAGTCCTGTAATTCCGATTATGGGGAAACACGGCCGAGACATGTATGTTGAAGCGTCTGTCATAACGGTCAGCTTATTTAGTAGTGAAGGCCCAACACCGCAACTTGAAACGATCAAGGGCAACAATGTGCAGCATAAGAGCGCGGTGTCTCACAGTTTGTAAGGGTCTACCCTCCTTTCGTAGTCCTCCTCAGAAGGCGAGATCTGCATGTAAGAGTGGTACGTCTTGACGTATTCAGGCCCAAGCCTGTTACAGACTGGTTGCCACTGACCCAGCTCGTCTGGTCAAGTTGAAGGTATAGACGTTAGCATCTCTAACTGCTCCGCCTGTATTCGAGACAGAGCCACTCACACTCATTATACGCATAAAAACAGCAAGCAAAGACAAGAGACGCATCAGTATCAGCGTCAGCAGCCGTATTAGCATACCACAAATCCCCATGAACCAGCGACGGCTTCACCGACCGGCCCTCCGTTTCCAGTAACCGCAGTAACCGGGGAATGACCGTCTCAAATATGATAGGCGCAGGCCCGTCAATCTCAGGATCCGGCCCCTGGACAGCGATCTCATGCTCGAGAGCCTGTTTCAGGCTCTTGGAGAAGAACACCTCCCAGCTGTCTTCCCACCCACAATACTGTGACAAGTTGCCCGCGCACGTTGCAATGTAAAACCCGAATTTGCCGTTGGGCGAGGAACCGGTTTCGTGCAACGCCGCCAGGCGCGCGGTGAATCTGTGAGGGTTGGGGAGTTCGGTTGTAACCTCGCGGAACTGGCAGAGGAAGATGTCTCGGGCACAGTTTCGTATGCGCCCCAGGCTATAGGTTCGGGCGCGAAGTCTGGGAGCAGGTTGTAGATGGCTGCGATCGACTCGAACTCGCCGCTCATCATTTTGCGGCCGGCATCTTTGGAGACGACTTTGACGAAGAAGGATTATTTGGGTGAGCCATCTTCGAGGACGACGTCGATTCTGCCAGAGTTGGCCTAGAAGCGGATGCCGTGTCTTACTGTTGAGACAATGCGGCAGCCTGCTGGGGAGTTCTACATGGTCGGGTTAGCTTGGGGGTTTGTTGGCGTGTCGGAGAACTAGCCCCCTAGTATGGGTAGACTAATTTGCGGCGACGCTGGGGTCGATCTTTGTGTTTCCTCCGCCGAACTCAAGCCCTGACGCGCCTTCGTAGTTCATGATCGCCGGCGTCACGTACAGTCTGGCATTGTGGGTTGGAGACAGACAAGGGACTGGAGGGCAACTACACGCAAGGTTTGTCCGCTCTTGAACGGGGGCTATTGCGGCACAGGAGGGGGGTGTATGGTGTCCCCTGCTCGCTTCAACAATGCCATGCTGCTTCGGATATTATCCGATAAGTTTTGCAGTTACCGGGACGCGAAAGCGAGGCCGCATTTCCAGACTAGCCTGTAGGCCGATCGGGGGATCAACCACCACAGCTTGTTGGTGTGGTTGCACGGTGGCCAATATTGCTTGTACGCGGGATTCATTCACGGGCAAGGTCCCAATACACGCTGTAGAACTGCGTGCTTCAGTGGTTCGAACTGAGATTGATCCTTATAGTCGCACAGAGGCAGCCCTCTTTACCGCTTAAACCTCCCCCTTCTGTTCGTGCCCCGCCGTTGCCACCGCGAGGATGCGGTCCTCCAAGCCCCCCACGATCTCGACCTTGATGCCTGCATCCTCCAGCTTTTTCCTGCCCTCGTTCTGCCCAACAAACTTCTCTGGTTCGAGGACACCAACATAGACAGTCTTGATTGCGCCTTTGAGGTTCAGAATCCGCTCAGTGCATGGTAGGTTTCCGCTGAGTCGTTTGTTGCAGGGCTCCATGGTGGTGTAGAGGACGCTGTTCTTGGGCAGTAGGGGGCCTAGTTGGTTCTCGGCGACATTGTGTTCCTTGGCGAGCTTCATGAAGCAGCACTGCTCGGCGTGCGTGTTGCCCTCAAATTCGAGCGTATATCCCGTCGCCAGAATGGTGTTGGTGTCGACGTCGAGCACGAGGGCGCCAACGCGGAAGTTTGTTGGCTTGGGCAGCGACTTCTCGGCCTGCGATAGAGCATACTCCAAGTACGCTTTGTGGTCACCGGCCTGGATGACTGGATGAGCGGTGGCCATGTTGTTAGTGGCTGAAGGGGTTGCGTTGGAGAGTGGAGATGAAGTTTTGCAGTTGTGTGGGTTCCAGAAACGGATGGGCCTGTTTTACATTTAAAGTTGAGGTAGGAGCGGCGGAGGAGGCTGGACAACATCTCTTGAATATCGGAAGGTATGCACTTCTGGCTCCTTCCTGTCTTTGGACTTACGATAACACACTGCGGGGTTATTTCCTGGGTTCAGCTGCAAGTCCCCCATTTCGTGCCGCTTCAAGTCCCAATCCCAAACTGACACGCAGAATGGCAACCCAGGCTGTCTGAGGCGCTTGGCTGGTCGACCTAGCCACTATCCGGTTTGGGTACCTGGTATCTGCGCTTGCGCAGCAGGTGGTTTCTGCGCCCATGCCCCTCGTTCGGCGCGCTTTACCCAACCTTGCCGTACACCCCGCGCATTCGCACAATCTGCGCCCAGTTCTCATCTACGAGTCCCAGTCCCCGGTTTGGCCAAGCATATCCTTTGACGAGAGCGAGTCACTCTAAACTTCTTTTGCTGGCTCGCACCGACAGGTTTTATTCAAGCTTCGACGCTCCTTCGCCTGCGCTCATTACCCTGGGGCCACTGCCGAATGAAGCGCTGGAGCCTGACCAGAGTCACGATGCGGATTTTCGCTGATGGTGGTTGAGGAGCCTGGATCGGCCCAACACTATGGTTCGTGGGTTGGGCTCTTGATTCATATTGTCCACCTCGTTCGCTTGGTATTAGCGACGTTGTTTTGCGTTCCACATGTTGTGCTAACCTCCATGCTCCACGCGCGCAGTTTGGGAAGAAGTTCCTTCGAAGGAGAGCCACCGCCAGCCCTGCAACGAGCTCAGTCGATGCGACCGCCGTTGTCTTAACCCAACCATCCCTTACTTCCACGAGTGGCACGAGTCTCACCACCACTACCTCCGCCCTTACGAGCAATGCCGCCGATGACATCGTCGGCCCCTTGGGCCTGAACCTGCTCTACTCTCCCGTCGAGGAGCCCGCGGCGGACTTCATCTTCGTTCATGGGCTCGGCGGCGGCTCCAAGAAAACATGGAGCAAGACACACTCTCCCAACCACTTTTGGCCGCAACATTGGCTCCCCGTCGAGCCCACTTTTCAAAGAGTGCGAATCCACACCTATGGCTACAGCTGCGACTGGACGAAGCGAAAGCTGGACATCTGCAATGTCCACGACTTCGGCAAGGGGCTGCTCAGCGAGCTGAGCACGTCCCCGCTGCTGGCTGAGGCTGAAGTACGTCGTCCGTGGAAGGCCTTTTTGGTGTGGGCTTGAGCTAACTTTCGGCAGACGCCCCTTGTGCTAGTTGGCCATAGCATGGGAGGCTTGATCATCAAGAAGGTGAGACAGAACTCACCCTCTCGCTCATCAGGGAGTGATCCCCTGACACATTGATAGGCGTACATTCTTGCCCGGCAGGATGTACTGTACCGGTCAATAGCAAAGCGGTTCCACACCATATATTTCCTTGCCGCACCCCATCGAGACTCTGACTCTGCGCAACTTCTTAACAACATCCTCCGCGTGGCTGGTCCCTCTCACGCCTACATTGCCGACCTTGAGCGAGGGTCATTAAACAATCAGTCCATCAATGACGAATTCCGGCAATACTCGGGCGACGTCCAGCTGTGGTCGTTTTACGAGATGCGAAAGACGTCGGTGGGGATGTTCAGTGCGCTTATTGTCGATCGCGAGTCTGCGACACTTGGATACCGTGAGGAGCGACAGACGCCCATGGATGCTGACCACCGTTCCATCTGCAAATTCGATTCGCCCACGGATCCGAACTATCGGATACTCTGCAATTCTTTCGCTACTACGATTCGGGACATCGAAAATCTCCAGCTAAAGTCGAGGGAAAAGCAGCAACGGAACCAGCTCAAGGGATTGGAACAGTACTTGATGGTCCCCGATTCCCCCGAAAATGACCTCATCACCCTTCAAGATACCCGGGTGCCCGGGACCTGCGACTGGTTTATATCCCGTCAACCATTCACTCGCTGGCAGGACTTCTCCTCCCACGGTCCGACTCTTTTTTGGCTCCGTGGCCAGCCAGGTGGAGGCAAGTCCGTTTTGGCCGGCCATGTCATTGGCCACCTCCAGAGAGCCTCGCAGCAGTGCAGCTATTTCTTCTTCAAACGTGGCGATAAATCCAAGACGCGGCTTAGCAACTGCCTCCGCTCTCTTGCTTTTCAGATGGCGTTAGCAGACCCCCGCGTTCTGGAGAAGCTTCTTCGTATGCGGGATGAGGACGTCAGAATCGACAAAGACGATGTCCGGAGCCTTTGGCGCAAACTGTTCGAAGCCGGTGCCCTGGCTGTCGCTCCATCAACTCCGGAACACTACTGGGTCATTGACGGACTCGATTAATGTATCAGCGATGGCTCAGCCTTGTCTTTCTTGTTGTCGAAATTGGAAGGAGTCACCTCTCTGCGGGTCTTCATCACAAGCAGGGAGTTGGCGGAATTGGAGAGCCATATGCAACTCTTGCACATCAATGACGGACGGACCTACTGCGAACGACTTTCGTCGTCAGACACCCTCGCTGACATGACCACGCTGATCCGGACAATGATGGAGGCTTGGGCCATCCGGGACGAACGAGATCGGACTGCCCTCGGAGCGAAGATCTTGGTAAAGTCAAAGGGGTGTTTCTTGTGGTCCGCCCTGGTCCTTAGCCGGATGGCTTCGGCACACGGAAAAAAACAGATGAACAAAGTCCTGGACGAGGTTCCTGATGAGATGGAACCGCTCTACCTCGAGATTTTGGAGTCGATGTCGAGGATATCCGAAAACAAAGCCTTGGCGAAAGCGATCCTGACATGGGCTGCATGTGCGGTTCGACCTTTGACCATCCAGGAACTCAATGGCGCCTTGGTCCTTGAGATGAAGGACGAGTTCCCGAATCTTAAGGCGAGCATTCTGGCCCTTTGTGGGCAGCTCGTCCAGGTGGACAAAGCTGGAGTTGTCCACATGGTCCATGAGACCGCCAGAGAATTCCTGTTGAGCGGGAAACTGCAATCCGAATTCGCTATCAACAACATGGCTGCACACACTCACCTTGCAACGACATGTTTTGCCGCCCTCGCCAGCAAAGAGATGAGACCGCCGCGAACCCGCAGACGTGGACCCGGCCCGACCACATCATCGCCAAAACCCCCATTCGTAGGCTATGCCTGTGAAGCTTTCTCTGACCATCTCGCACTCTCTGATCCTAACAACGTCGACCTTTGTCTCTCGGCACACAAATTTCTTGGTGCGAACGTTTTGTCATGGATTGAGGTTATCGCCCAGAAACAGAACCTCAGCCCTCTGATTCGCACCGCGAAGAACTTCGAGAAGTACCTCACTGCGGCTGCGGCAATCCGAGCTCCTCGCGGCAAGGAGACGAGAACCATGAGAAGTTGGTCAACGGATCTCGTGCGAATCGCCGCCAGGTTTGGCGACGCCATCCTCGTGTCTCCCTCTGCGATACACTGGGTCGTCCTGCCATTCTGCCCTACCGAGTCAGCTGTCTACAGAGCCGCGAGCCCCGGCCAAAAACTTACGATTGCCGGTCTCCATAACACCCAATGGGACGATCGGCTTGTGTGCCTCAACTTCCATCGGGGACAGACCACGGCGGTGTGCCACGGTGACGACCTCTTTGCCGTCGCCCTCAACACGGGGGCGATCACGCTGTATCACACCATCTCCTGTCAGGAATACATGACGCTTGAACACCCGGAAACCGTCAAGCTTTTAGAGTTCGATGCTCAAACTGAACTGCTGGCATCCGCCGGCCGCCGGAAAATCTGCGTGTGGAGTGTTCGAAGCGGCGAATTGATCCATAGTTTCGCACTTGCAAAACCCCTCATGTCGCTCTCCTTTGAGGGAGACGTACTGCTGGCGCCAGATACAACGTGCCATATCTCAACATGGAGTATGGCAGACGGGTCCGTATTGCCGAGCCGGCGTTGGTACGATTCAGTTGACGAAGACGATGCACAGCCAGCGTATCCTCCGTGTGCTGTGTCCATTTCACGTGGCCACAGAATGATGGCCGTGGCATATCGCGGCCGACCCATCACACTTTGGGACCTCGAGGAAGATTCATTTTACCGCTTATGCGGCAAAGGGTCTACGGATGGCGTCACGGGACCCTATTTCGCCAACGACCTCGTTTTCAATCCCAATGAGGACATTCCAAGGCTTGTTGTGGCATACCAGGATGGCGATATCATGCTGCTAGATCCATTGCGGGACGAGGTCATCGCTTGCTTCCGTGCCAACACCCATACTCTCGCGGCTAGTCCAGATGGTCGACTTGTCGTCGGGGCGGATGGCTTCGGGACGATTCAAGTCTACGACTTCGAGGCACTGCGGGTTATCTATCGCATCAAATCCGTGTCGTGCAGTATCAAACATTTGGCCTTCAGCCGTGACGGTCTGCGGTTCCTCGACATGCGGACCTCGGAGTGCAATATCTGGGAGCCCACTGTTCTCCTCAAGGACTCGGGGGCAGACACTTCAAGCCAGGCCACGCCCACCGGTCTGGGCGTCGAAGAAACGGCGGCAGTTGAGTACTCGGTCGTTATCAGCACCATCGTCACACACCCGCGAGGTGAGTTCACCATCTGCGGCAAGGAAGATGGCTCCATCACTCTCTACGACATGAAAACCGGGCAGAGGTAAGAGATCTGTACAAACCGAAGTCGCAGTGCCTCACTCGCATGCTCGGGTGGTGGGATGAGGGGCAAGTTCTCATTTGCATCGATGCCTCCAACAAAGTCACGGCGTGGAAGCTCGGTAAGCACCCGAGCAACGGCTGGAACATCGTCGAGATGTTGTTCCAAACCCGGGTAGGCTGCTTCAAGGCTATCATTCAGCTTCACGTCAACCAGGCGTCAGGAAAGTTCGTGTTATGCACACGGGATACCGACCATCTGTGGAGCATTGACGGCCAGCAGGAGGAGGGTCGAATCAGTTCAACTCGTCATCGCCTGCGGATGTGGATTGACCATCCACAGTCACCAAACCACCTGATTTGCATGGACGGGCCCATTGTCCGGGTATTCGCTTGGGAGGATTGGTCAGAAACAACGTCAGTCAGTCTCCAAGCAGCACAGGGGTTCAGTCGAGCAGAGTTACAAGTTAAACGGATCTTTCCTTGTTTTAAAGGGCGCAAACTTCTGGTCGACTTCTCTGAGCAAGATGGTCACCAACATACCCGCGACATCACCGTTGTCGATACTTCTCTTTTCCGACTGCCAAACGCTTCACCGCCGTCACCGAAACACCCGAACCCTTCTACATCACTGATTGACGCCGACCTTGTGGACAAGATCATCCACATTATAGGTGTAAGCGACGACAGGTTTATTTTCGTTGACATACATTCTTGGGTCTGCTCTGCCGAGATTAAGAAGCCCGGGGCGACCTATCTCCGCCATTTCTTTGTGCCTTACGACTGGTTTTCGAAGATGAGAGGCATAATCTGCGGAATTATTGAGCGGGCAGGCGAGAAGAATGTTGTCTTTGCTAGGCATAACAGTGTCGTGATTGTGCGGAACGCGTTGGAGTTTTCGGAGCGGGTTGGATCAGTGGGTGAGGAGGGCGATTTCGCGGTTGCTCGGCGTGCGTGAAATGACTATAACGATTATATAAATCAAACTAGAATAACAAGATAAAAAACCTAATCATTTACTGTCAGTGCTGAGGTCTCAGATTGCTGCCAAGTGTTCCACGATGATATGGAGGTTTGCAGCGCTTGTAGACTTTGCTTCGAAAATCAACAGTCCGCCAAGTACCCCTGTTCTAAGCATCCCCTGATAGTGGGTTGGCAACTGGTGTGCTGTTGCTTACAATTATGTTCAATGTGGCAGCAACATTGCCTTGTACTTACGTTACCTGCGCTCGAGTTTATTACGTAGAGTGGGAAAAGCATAGCGTGCGAATCCCAAGCGCACGGAAACACTGCACAACATCAGAAAGGCACAATCAGTCCTCCAAACACGTTCATGGCCCATTCTACTCGTTTTCTTTGCGTTGATATCTAATGATTATGTGGCACGTCGGCAGCGTGCGTCTTGCGCGGTACGTATTCCATGCCCTGGTGCTTGCCCGTGTTGGCGCCGCTCTTGGAATGCTCCTTTCGCTTCTGGTACTCCTCTTGCGCCTGCATTGCCTTGGCTTCTTTCCTGCTTGAGGGGTCCTCTGTTTCGTTTTGTGTTAGTTGAGATTGGGGCCTGGTTGGGTCGGGGTCTAAAAGGGGTTATTACGTACTGTTCAGGTCGAGCTCTGGCTTTTTTTGTCCTTGCGGCATGGTGGGTGATGGTTGTTCAGTTGTTGTTGATCGGTTTACCAATGGCGCTTAGGAGAGAGTAGAAACTTGAGTAATACTGTTTTTACTAATCTGAGATGTTATCGATGTTTCTTCCCTCCGGAGTAGCGCGGAGCCTTATAGGTAATAAATAAAGAACATTCAAGTGTCTATGACGTACAGTCGCTTCATCCATGATCGTCATGATGTCCATCACGGTCGAGACGTCATACTAGACCCCGCTCGTCACCATACCTGGGATGGAGGGTCTTGTAAGCTTTTATACAATTGGGGCACTCAGTACAGCGAGGCAGTGAAGCGATTTGGACTGAAAAAACAGTCAGAGAGAAAAACGACGTTTCAGCAGCCATGGAATCAATGAGTACAGGTCTAGAGAACGCAGTTAGCAAGGTGGGAAGGAGCATCGAGTTCATCAATAGAGTTAGTGTTGGTACCGTTGAGCGGGGCCATTCAAGCGTGTAGAATATTTAGCGAGTAAAGTACAGGTGTAAGAGCGTGCGTGATATAGAACCGACATCTGACCGACGGTACCTGTCTCGGCGAGCAAGATATATAGGGCTCGCCCAAGAGGTGACTCCACCATCGTAACGTTTTCTTCTCCCTGTTTCTTCATGTGGGTCTTGTTTACTACCCACCCAAGCCACCGCACTTTGGGGCGGTTGAGTCAACACCTTGTAACTGCCTTGCTGGTCCGCCGTGGCTTCCTTCCTGGGCCGTCCATCATACTCAGGCAGTCCCAGATATATCCGCAGGCGTCATCAAGCCTCTTCTTATTTAGTGCTAAAACTAATCTCAGCTAGGAAACCGAAGTGGTTTCAACGCAAGGGAAAGCCGCAAATGCCAATACATCTGGTAGTCATGGCCAACACCACGTGGTGCTCTACCTGCCACCCTCCTTTCCGTTTGTCCATTCCTCATTTACCCCCAGCAACTGCCCACTTTCCAAGGCCGTAGTCAAGTCGCTAGCTCACAAACACTTTCAGAAGAAGCAGACGATCTATACTTCTGTCGCCTTGGCATTCTTTCATAAGCCACTTTTGTCTATCTTGAGTTGGACTGCCCACATGGACTGTCATTGGACGAGCGCCGGCTTGAGAGGTGCATTGTTTGCTAGGCTTCTTGCGGGCAGCACAGAACCAATAAGTTAGGTAATCACAATCCAGGGTTGAAAGGGGGCTGGCGGCCCGAAACACAACTCAAGAGCACAACAGTGTCAGAAATGCAACAATAAAGAAGGTCTTGAATGGGCGTTAGTGCCAGCCGCTCGCAGTAGGGAGCAGGGGTGAAGGCTGAGACAGGCCTCACTCGCCTGGACGCCAACCGCACATGGCGCGACAAAACGTTGGAGTTCAGGTATATACCCCGAGATTTTTCCCTTTCTTTTTCTCCTAGCACTTTAGCAGATTCGATGCCTTCTGTGTGTTCGTTCTATCCTATGTCGCCGATCAACACTAACCAGACGAGATGTCGACCTCGGCCTTCGTTAGAACAGAGATTCCCGTCTAGCACAATACAACGAAATCTCTCATCTTCCGTGTGGCAGAACTCCTACTAGTTTTGGCGCTTTGGAAACTGTTCTCGTTGCTTGCCGCCGCGTGGAGCTGCTTTACCTCCTTCATCCTCTTCTCCGAAACCCCGCTCCAGAAGGCTCATTTTATATGGACCCGTGGCTTCTCCAAGGATGCTCTCCTCGTCGCCATGTTTACTGTCATGTACGCTGCGGCTCAGCTCTACGGCACGCTATTATGGGCTATCGACGCCCCTGGCTACGTAACTCAGACCCAGCTCACCCCGGCATCTTCCGCTTTGGCACCTCTCCTCGATCAGCCAGAGTACATCGTGTCGTACACTGTCACTCCGAGCCGCTTCAACATCACGGACGCGGAGCTGGCTGGAGCACTGAGCGTCAACCTGTTTCAGCCCGGTGCCAACGTCTCCCTGACCGGGTCTTTTGAGCAGGGCACTCCAGAAACTCTGCCAGCTCCCCAAAGACCAGGTACGGGCCCCAGGATATGGTTGGACACCGAGGGCTGGTCGGTCACCACGGACACGTATTTCCATGTTGCAGTAAACCTGTTGGGAGACAGGCGCTCTGATTGCGTGGCTAGAGCAACAAAGGGCTTCCCGTTACCCTCCTCCTCTATTGAACTGTCCAAGTAATCCCGGAGGAGCGCATTGACGCTTTCCTGATCCACCTCGGAGAAGCGCAGCTGTTGTTGTACGGTCATGGTGAGCCAGAGCTATGGGTGGTTGGGGGAGGAGAGAGGAGGGAGACTGCGACGGCATGAGCGAGTCAGCACCGCGCCGCGAGGGGTCGGGCGCAGTTGGTTCGCATCCTTGACGACAGCCCCCAAAACGACCGCGCGAACAGGGGACGGGATTGTGGCGCCAAAAATGCTTCTCCATCGCGAATGCGTGGAAGTGATTCTGCAATAGGATGTGAACGAAGTGGAATGGGCGACGCCTTCCGGCCTCCGCCGCCGGCGCCGTTTGTAGTTGGTACGGAGGCGGCCTCGTGTGCGTGGCAAGATTTTGTTTTTATTAATCGGACAACCGACAAGGGAGTTCAACTTCAGTCGCATATCTCACGAGTCGGAGACCCGCAGCCGTGAAGCCGACAAAAACCCCAGGCCGCCAAATTCATGCCATGTGACCCGGCTGCCTGGTTCCAATATAGCGCTTAATGCGGGGAAACAGTGGGGACTCAGCCCTATTTACGGTGCCTGTGTGGGCCTGAAAACGGAACCACAGGGACGGTGACTGACTTCGCTGCGATGGCATCATGGCAGCAATGGGCAAACTGAAAATATACAAGATTCAGGGATACTGTTAGCACTTCAGCCCTTTGCACGGCATACAACTGGGTTAGAATCGATCGCTCAGATCTTCGAGATCTAACGCTTGAATGAGGTGGTACCTAAGTCCAGCATTCTGCAAGACACCGTGACATGTGGCTCGAGCTTTGTCGTGTTTCTCTCCCCCTGACTGTGTCTTCGTCCGTGGTCCTCGACATGTGCCTGCTTATTTTTTCCTGATATCGGGCCACATGTCATTTTGCAGGAAGTCCCCGCGTTCCAAAAACCCAGACTCGGAATGGAGGGGTAGTTCACAACTTGGAATGGCTAGACGCGTTCCCTTGTTGTGGTTGACCTGGACTGCGACGCGCGGCTACGTCATTTCAGCGAAAACCCTGGCGGAAGGTCCCTGATGACTCTTTTTCCCCGAAACAACAACGCCTTGACCACTGCAGATGGGATCAATGCTCGGTGTACCTCCTCGTCCAACCACTAGAATTGTGTGCAATCTCCGGCTGGCCCACACGAAAGCACCGCGATCCGTTTTAGCTTGGACAGTCTTCTCCCCTGGGCTCGGACAGTGTTCTCCTGTTAGCTGGCAATGTTTCTATGTCTCCTTGGGGTTTTGAATACTTGAGTTATCTTGTGGCGGGCGGCGAGAAGTGAACAGAAAACAGCGCGGGACTTTTACGAAAACGTCATTTGCAACAAGTCCTTTTTTTTTTTTTCCCCACTGTTTGCCTGCACGCAAAAATTTCAACTCGCGGCGACCTGAGTCGGCAAGGCGGTGGCCAACAGCAGCAGGCGAAACCTTCGCTCAGCTCTCGCTCGCCAGCGCTGAGGACTCGGCACCGTGTACGGATGTATATATGTACATATATATGTATGTATGTACATATTTATTGCTGAGCCTCCCTGCACCTGCTTGGCCTGCACCCGCATCCCCCGCCCCGTTCGCCTTGCACCTGACATTTCAGCGTGCCCCACCGTCGGTAACCCCCCCAACCTGATTTTAGGCATTCTTCAGTTCCCCAATTCGCGCATCAAATATAAAGCCACGCGCAACCTGGCCACTTCTTGGTCACCACCGCGACTGGAAACAATCGTTCGATATTTTCATCAGATTGACCGCAGAGGTCATCCGATTGTTTCGTACAGATCATTTTGTCGTTGGTACCTCGTCCGGCGCACAGTCCGATTCCGTGCAGCGGCTACCGCTTCCCCCCGAACGCAAAGCGGCGATCCCGGCGACACCTCCTCCGGAACCCCGCGTTTCTTTCTGTCGCATTGACCTGCGCCGCCTCAAAAGGGGGCTGCAAAAACATCTAGGTGAGCCGCCTGGCGACTGAGCATCGGAGAAATATACGAGGCGCCTCCTGTGTCGACTCGCGCATATTCTCTCTCGGACCTGACCGTGACCACGAATTTGCCCAACCGACGTGTTTTCGTCCCAAACCTGTCGCCCGGCCGCTGCCTTATCCGCTGGCCAAGCCCTTTTGCTGACTTGTGTCGCGGCTACTGGTCAGACGAAACTGCGAAGCCACGACAAGGCTCTTTGTTGTGGAAATTCCCAGACCACGCGCATTCGTCGAAAACACTGGAATCCTCCGCCTTAAACTGGCATCCACACCCCGCCAGAACAAAAGGAGACACTTGCCTTTTTTAAACGATAAAAAGATCCAACTTCGGTCTCGCCCTTTCGTTACCTTGCTTTGCACAGAACATCGAATCTTTCACCCACAATTCATCCAACGTTTAGCGTCCAAGGAAACATCCTCTCTATGAACAATATGTCTTCGGAAACCTCGACTCCCGACTGCACACCACAGCCTCGCATGGTGGTGCACAATCTTTACATCCCCGACCCGGCCGCCGATGAGATCGAGTTGACCGACGAGCCGTGGATGGTGGCCACCGTCATTAACGACGACGATTTGATGTTTGGCGGCAAGCCGCTGTGCGCATGGTACGAGGAGGACAGGAGAATGCTCGGTTGCGCGACCATCGATGAGGAGGAAACAAGGGGCCGACAGCGCGAGCGGCCCCGCGTCGATGCTCATTACCAAAAACCTCGCCAGCAGCAGCAACACCAACATCAACATCAACACCAGCACCAGCATGACCACCAGCAACAGCACCAACACCGTCGCCATCGCAGCAGCAACAAGCCGCCCGAGGTGAAGGAATAATCATTTTTCCTTCCTCCGCGGCACACTTCTTACTCGTCTTCGCTCGTCATCACGTGGCGGGAACACAGTCAGAAACATCTCACACGTTACACTTGCCACACGAAATTTCATCAAAAAATGTCAGATTACCCCGTGTGTCAGCCGCACATAGCTCCAATAAGAGTCGATTCAGCGCTGGTCGCCACAAGACAACCCACCCACCAATTCGCCGGTCGACCACATTTCTCGGCGTCGCGCCAGTTCACCGTGACCACGGCACGGTACAACCTGTCGCACCGCATTACATTTCTCCACCCCACTCGCATCCGGCCTCCTCCACCCGGCAGCGATCACCCGCCCTTGCGCCCGCATGGCGTGGTTTGACGATTCAGGTCACGCCATCGAATATTCTTGACTTTTCTGCATCGCAACACCGACGTCTCTTGCTGCATTCAACGACTCCTAGTCAGGCGGCGCCCCCTGACATTATTGATTCGCTCTTACACGCATTGGACCAGCTACGGTACATTTATTTTTTTGGTTGCTGCCGCATGATACCACTTGGCTTTACAGGGTTTGACTCGGTGTCCTGGACTTCATATTTCTTTCTTTCTCCTTTTGTGCTGAGCATATATCCGGAGTATCACTGAGGCATGGGGCCTGGCAGGAAGGTTCCTTTGAACACTGATAGATCGATACACAAGGCTTGCGCCATTTTTGGGGGATAGGGCGAATATTCCTTTTCTTTCTTTTGGCGGATCACGACTCTGTCTGCTTCGAGATGGTATTCGGCTTGTACCAAGCCAATTGGGAGGAAGGCGCTATCAATGGAACACATCTTGACGCACTTTTTGGACCATGACTACCTTAATGTGAAGACATTAGTGATTCTCAACGCATCTACTGTACTATGGTTTTATGTTATTACTATGGTACTTGATGCTAGGCAGGGCCTTCATAGGATAATGTGACATTGTTGCCAGTCTCCAGAAAGGTACGTTTGGCGGGGATTATCAAGTGCAACTAGAAGCGACGGCAAGTTGCCATCGACTTGGACAAGCCCTCAAACAGAACGATTCAAGGTTTGGGTGCCTCAAATCATTTCACGCCCTTGATCCATGCTTTGCCTCATTAGGCTCGACATAAAAGTACCTAGACAGTGAACTTACACAAGCTCCTCTCGCCTCATTATATCTCTTCGCTGTCTTGCCATGATTACCAACAGTCTCCAGCCCTTTACCACTCCTCGGTTAGGAATCCTCCCCGCACCTGGTCCTTTTTAGAGTGCCGTTCCTCGTATTGCGCTACAGTACACCATCAGGGGATAGTAGGCCAGAGTTCCCGGCCAAGAGCTCAAAAACCGTTCCGAGTATGGGGCATGTGAACACTGGAGAGCCGGTCGCAACCGCGGGCACTCCACTTTTGGATACCACAGGGTCACCACAAAGCCCAGTTCTTGTTGGTTGTTGAACCCCCCGAAACCGTAATGGGACTGCATGGACGCCAAGTCCACAGCTGAGGAACGCAACCTTACTCTGTGAGCCTGTCCCAGTGTACATAAAGTTGTCGATCAACCTGGGGTTGCGCGGGGTTGCCAATGCCGAGGCTAAATGGAGGGTCCACAGCAAAGACTTGGAGACTCGTTTTTCGAGAGAGGGGTTGAGAAGTAAACTTAGGGAGTCTTATGTTTAACGACAAGTCTGGTGAGATCCTGGGGACCGTCGGGGAGGCTGCTCAGCTGAGGTATATTGCCCGTCATTTCTCCCAATATTTGAAAACTCCGCAAGTTGACTCGATTCTCCTCACATCGTCCATCGCTGCTCTTGGAACTCTAAAGTGAATAAATTCCAAAAAAAAAAAAAAACCGCCAGCCATGGGTCTCCTAGATCACAGCCTCTCGTCGCTCTGGACTGCGGCAGTCCACACGTACAGCCCTCGCCAGCTCGAGTTCTGGGGCACGCTGGCCGTTCAGCTCATCTTCTTTTGGGTGCCCGCGTTGGGATTCGTCGCCCTCGACTTCGTCTTCCCGTCCTTCTCGGCCAAGCACAAGATCCAGCCGGCGCCCAAGCAGCCGACGGCGACCGAGATCTGGCACTGCTTCTGGGTCGTGCTGCGCAACCAGCTGCAGTCGGTTGCCACGGGGCTCCTGCTCGTCGCCGTCTCGGTCGCGCGCGATGAGCCCTCGCGCTTCCGCATAACCACCACCTTACCCTCGCTGTTCGAGGTCGCCGTAGGGCTACTCGGCTGCGCGGCACTGCGCGAGGTCATGTTCTACTATGCGCACCGGCTGCTGCACTCGCGGCGCTTGTACGGACGCGTGCACAAAGTGCACCACGAGTTCACGGCGCCCGTGGCGCTAGCAGCGCAGTATGCGCACCCGATCGAGCAGCTTGTGGCCAACACGTTGCCTGTCGCCCTCCCGCCTCTAATTCTCGGCGTCCATATCGTCACCATGTGGGCCTTTGTCGGCGTAGTCCTGGTCGAAACGGCCGCCGTCCACAGCGGGTATGATTTCGCTGGGGGTCCCGCCGTTCGCGCCCATGACGCCCACCACGAGCGATTCACAGTGCACTACGGCGCGTACGGTTGGATGGACTGGTTACATGGGACGGACGGCAGCAGGAGGAAGAAGGTGGAGTAGGCCGAAGAGTGAAATCATTCTACGCTGGATGAAAAGGGTGGCCGTGCAAGGAAAGGGGAAAGGCGGCCGGTAAAAGGAATAATGAAAATCTGAAAGTGGAATGCAGAAAGGTTGATTGCCTTAAAAAGTTGATGGATCAAACGTGTGGTTTACGGATGGAGTGAGCCACGAAAAATCGGGATGCTGCAGGTCACCGATCAGGAGCTCTTGGGAAGGATATATATCCTGTGGGAACCAAGAGAGGATTTTTCCCAGGAAGGACCAACGGACTACACCTGCTACACAGCACTGAATTAATTGATCCCACTACTGAAAAATTTTTATCTTGTGAAAAAAACCGTGGAATCGTACCTGTTGGTCTTCCAACAAAAGTACGGGTTGAAAATGCTAACGTTAACAATTGTCTACATCATCAAAATCCTATTCCTGGCAACCTCTTTGGATTCTCAGAATCCTCTTCCACCTTCACTCCGGAATCTTTAGAATGTCATCGACAAAGATCACCTGGCCCGTTGCTATCGACTTGTTGGCGGCGATACCCGTTAGAATGGAGGCGGCACCGTCAATATGGCTGGCGGCGCGCATGTACTCGTCTGTCTTGGGCTCGCCAAACAGGTCCTGTAGCAGGATCTTGTCGCCGCCTCCATGGGACCCTTCTCCCTCGGGAATCTCAATCTCGCGCGGCTTCTCAAACAGGGGTCGCAGCAGGATCGACTTGCGCTCGACGGCACCCTCAGCCCCCTGGTCCCCCCCGGAGTTGACGTAGCTGTTTTCGGCCACCTCGACCTCGAGCCGGCCCCCAGTGCCGTTGAAGCTCACACGGAACCCTTCCCAGGGAGCGTAGGCGGTCAACGAGTAGGTCATGACGGCGCCATTGCGGTAGCGCACCAGCACGTTCATGGTGTCCTCTATGCTGATGCCATCACCGAAGACGCTCTGGTCGCGGTAGTAGCCGTCTTCGTGCTCGGCGTCCCAATAGAGACCCTTGAGGGTCGGGACCTTGTCGAGGTGGAGAGCGAAAGGATCGTCGCGGGCTGCCTCGCTGTCACGGGCGCGGCTGTAGAAGCGCGTGACACCCCTCGCCTCGGCGTTCTCGCGACCGTAGAACTTGAGGTCCCCCTGGGCGTAGACGGACAGCGGGCGGGTCTGCAGCCAGAAGTTGACGAGGTCGAAGTGATGCGTCGACTTGTGCACCAGCAGGCCGCCGCTGTTGCGCTTGTCACGGTGCCAACGCCGGAAGTAGTCGGCTCCATGCGACGTGTCGAGCATCCACTCAAAGTGCACCGACGTGACTTTCCCGATGGCACCCGACCGCAGCAGCTCAAACACCTTTGTGTTGTGCGGCGCGTATCGGTAGTTGAAGGTGACGCGTACCTTACCGCCCGTGCGGTCGACGGCCGAGAAGATATCGAGGCAGCGCGGTGCATCGATGGTCATGGGCTTCTCAGTCACGACGTTGCACCCGAGCTCGAGCGCGCGCACAATGTAGATGTTGTGGGTGCGGTCAATGGTCGTCACGATCACCTCGTCCGGCTTGGTTTCGGCGATCATGCGGTCAAAGTCGGCTGCGATGTAGGTCGGCACTGAGCCGTGCCCAATGTTCTCGAGCTGCTTATTGCGATGGTTCATGCGCGTCTGGTTAGTGTCGCAGAGCGCCACGATGCATGATGTCGCGCTGTAGTCTTGACCGATGGCATTGTAGAAGAAGCTCGAGCGAGCTCCCGTGCCTACGATGGCGTAGCGCTTCCGAGCAGCCATCATGGGAAGCTTTTCTCGTTCGTTTGATGCTTGATTTTTGGGGGGAATGTGTGGTTGGGTTCTCCTGATTGAGGGACGAGAACTTATATGACACCAGACGTGTGATATGATTGAGGCTGGGTACAACTGTGAGTTAGGGCACCTCAGTCACTCTATTTAGTGGGCAACTAGGCGTTCTCAAGACGGCATATATTGTCGTTGTCGTGATCTCACCCCACAGAACAACAGCTGTCTCGGACGAAGCAACCCCTGTCTCGGCCGGAGATGTCCCACCTCCCGAATCTTAGGCTGAAGTCGGCAAGGGGCCGGCTCCATTGCCAGGTCTCCAACCTGCGGGGAAGTCTGCGGGGGAGCGGCAGTCTTGATGGGGTGACCCAGGGGGGTGGTGGGGGCTAACCGGTTAAGAGCAACATCGCTGCAGCCCAAGTGCTTATCCAAACTTCCAGACTGCCCCCCGACTGCTACTGTGGTCCCCGAGCCCCCATTTTCTGGGTTACGAGGGAGGTAGTTCTCAAGTCTAATACTCGATTGTCTTAGTGAGAAGTTAGAAGCTTCCACAGTGCTTCCTGTGCTTGTTCAGCCTGAATTAATCCGCCAATCACTGCACTTACAAGGGCTGACGAAAACGGAACGAACCATGGACGACAAAGCACCCACAGCGTTTACAGGGGGTCGCCACCTCGGGAGACGGCACTCAAATGGAAAGCCGAAAGGACAAGACTGTCAGCCAAGAGTCGACATTGACAGGCGAGCCATGTTTGGTCTGCAGCCGACTAACGGCTAGTGTACCACTCGAAAACCCAACCAGGACCTCTCGGGACAAGATGCAGCGATCGTCATGTTATTGGGTTTCTGCCCGGTTGTTGGTGGTTGCTAGTATACAATCCTGCGCAGGGACATACCGAATAGTTGATCCCACCTCGTTTCTCAACTCTGTTAATATCAGTCTCCACCTCCGTGGTGTTGGGTCTTTTGGGGTATTGAACCACTTTCTGCCTTGTCTTGACCCCTTCGTGAGCAAAGACTGCGCAAGAAGAAAACATGGCTAGAGATAAGGTCGCATCCGGAGGCGACGACATCACCCCGGCGCCCAACCCCGCCGCTGTTCCACGAAATGAGCTACGCGACAAGGCCACCGATTTCCTCGCGAGTCATGGCGCCGGCGAGAGCACTTTCACGTACGAAGAGGAGCGCCGCGTCCTCCGCCGGATCGACTACCGCATCCTCCCGCTTCTCCTGGGCGCCTACTTCTTCCAGCAGCTCGATAAGAGCTCCCTGAGGTACATCCATGACCGCTTTCCCCTCCTTATTGTGCGTCTCGGTTGGCTCTCGTCTGACCAAGAAACGCAAGCTATGTCTCCATCTTTGGCATCTCGCGCGATGCCAATCTCGTCGGCAAGCAGTATTCGTGGCTCGGCTCGATCCTCTACCTCGCCCAGCTCGTCATGCAGCCGCTGGCCGCTTTCTTGCTCGTCAAGCTGCCCACGGGCAAAGTGATCGGCAGTGCCATTCTGCTCTGGGGTGCGTCGCTGGCAATCATGTCTGCCTGCACCAACTTCCCATCGTTGCTGGGCCTACGCTTCATGTTGGGCTCCTTCGAAGCCATGATTGCGCCCAGTTGCGTTGCCGTGACACAGATGTGGTGGCGCCGCAGCGAGCAGACGATGCGCACGAGCTACTGGAATGCCATGAACGGAATCACAGCCATCGTGGGCAGTCTCTTCACCTACGGCCTGGGCCACATCGAAAGCCGCGTCCTCTTCAAGTATCAGATCATTTTTCTGTTCTGCGGCCTGCTCACCGTCTGCTACGCCGCCGTCGTCCTCATCCTCATGCCCGACTCTCCCATGGAGGCCAAGTACCTCACTGAAAGGGAGAAGGTGATTGCCGTCGAGCGCCTGCGGGCTAACCAGATGGGCGTCGCCTCCCGTGAGTGGCGGTGGGATCACGTCTGGGAGACGCTCTGGGATTTCAAGACGTGGTGTTGGTTTGTTGCTATCGTGGCGATATCGTAAGAACCCTTTTTTATCGTTCTTGCGTCTCCCTCTTCTGCTTTCTGGGATATGGTGTTGACAGGGGGATTGCATACAGGATTGCTAGCGGTGGCATCTCGACATTTGGCAGCCTCATTGTCAAGGACTTTGGCTACACCAACTTCGATGCCATCCTCTTCAACATTCCGTTTGGCGCCATCCAGTTTTTTGTCATCATCGGGTCCGGCTGGGCCGCCACACACTGGCAGAGGAAGGGCTTGACCATCGCGGCTGTCAGCGTCCTGCCCCTTGTTGGCACTATTCTCATGCTCACGGTGCCGCGAAACGAAGGCAATAAGGGTGTCTTGCTGTTTGGTTATTACCTGGTAAGCATTTGTTTGCGCTGTACCTTCACCGAACCCCCCCCCGGGAAACTGACACGTCGCAGGTGTCGTGCTTGGCCGCAGTCACCCCGTTGATCTACGCGTGGCAAGCCCAAAACACTGGCGGCGACACTAAGAAGAAGTGCACCTCGGCCATGGTCTTCATCGGCATGTGCACCGGAAACGTCATCGGGCCCTTGCTCTACGATGAGAGCCAGGCGCCGCTCTACCGAACAGGGCTCATCTCCAACCTGATCATGTTCGCACTCGTTGGCGGTATTTCAGCGTAAGTCACCGTTTACATTGCAGCCTCTGTGATGGAGGGATAAATTCAGAGCGAAAAGGGAGCTGACTGTGGACATTTCCTTTAATCAGCATCATCCCTTTCTATCTCATGTTCCTCAACCGGCGACACGCCAAGCGTCGCCAGGAGCTCGGCAAGAACGCTGTGGTTGTGGACGAGTCCATGATGGCCAAGAACCAAATGGAAAACAGCAAGGCAGTTGAGATCGAAGAGGTCAGCAGGCGTCAGAAGGCATTGGAAGAGGACAATGCGCTGCGTGATATGACGGACCTGCAAAACGAGGACTTCATCTACGTGTACTAGGGGGAAGCCAACCTGAGAAGTACTGCATTATTCGATGTGTTGGGCATTGGCCTATTCTTGATAACTTGTTCGTCATCATGAGCAGCATCAATGGATGAATTTGTTTGGCCATTCAGTATCTTCCTATTCCATATCTAAGGTAGGAACGTGTAATTACGCCGCCAGGGCTGTCTCAAGCATAGCCCCTGAACTGGGGCTAAATTTCTACAGAGGGAACCGGAGCCCAGTTCCCTAAGCGATGAAATTGGAAGAAAAAGGAGAAAAATGATAATACAGTTTACTGAATCACTGAAACCATAGTATTTGTCCTTAAGTACCTCTTTTACTAGGTTATAATCACATGATGCATATTTTGTTGAAGCTTTGGATTGCTGGGCAATTAAGCCGTTGACAAACCAGGCTTTGTTTGTGTTGGAAGTCCAACAGCCACGATTCACGGTTGCGGGATTGATC
Source organism: Corynascus novoguineensis (assembly GCA_033296725.1). Classification (NCBI taxonomy): domain Eukaryota; kingdom Fungi; phylum Ascomycota; class Sordariomycetes; order Sordariales; family Chaetomiaceae; genus Corynascus; species Corynascus novoguineensis. The sequence goes on from MU857627.1 coordinate 191,547, forward strand.
GAGCTTAAATTGGTTGCTGAGACCAGTGGTTTTCTTCAATTGAGCCTGTTGTTCTGTGCTTGTTATGTTGATTACTGGTGGGCGCCGTTTTAAACCCTGGAAAGGGCCTGTTGTCAAGCTCCCTAGATTGCCTTCCCAGGTCGCTATTCGCCCTGCGCACCTGCTCCTACATCCTGAGTGCCCCTTCCCGATACCCAGTGGGTTCAACAGTTTGCCGTGATAAAACCCAGCCTCATTTTGGGATTTTAGGGGCTGACTCGTCGTTTTCAACATGCATGTCAGCATGCAGGCCACCGACCATTCAACCACTTGGCGATAAGATGAGTCAGGTAATTTGATCCCCGGTTATTCAACCTTTCACATTCAACTATTCCACGGAGGCAAAATTGATGCCTCTTAGCAAGCGATCGATATATCCTACACACTGCACTATTGGAAAAGGCTTTTTTTTTAACGATAGGGAACAAGGCCCCTATTGGGCAGGCAAACGCTCGTGCTTGAGCCCCTCACGACGATGAAGAGACCGAGAGTGAAATCTCGGTTGATCTGCAGTTGAACTTGTCCTCGCCGAACACACACAAACACACAAGGACACGATGAAATCTCCCCTAGTATATGCATCGCGATGTCTCAGCGACATGGAGGATCGCTGGATTCCATACTCATCTCTCTGGTGGCGCTTGTGGACTCCACGCATCCCCCGCGGCGAACGCTACCTTGAGGGCGCCTTCAGGGGCTACACCAACGGCGATGATGATGATGATGGCGACGCGGAGCTGTCAGATCTGTCCCTCCTCGACATCCGGCGCTTTCTCGCTATCAGGCCCATCCGGCACATTTACAAAAGACTCCCCTACATCGACGTGGAACCAATAGAGCTCCCTCACGAGCAGATGACCCGGGCTCAGCGCTCCCAGCGCGAAGCTTTCATCATCGAGTCTACATTCGCCGCCTATGCCGAAGGCAAGGCCTTCTACCCGCGACAGACCATTGCCCAGATTGAGGCGCAGCTCACGGCCGCGGGCGCCACCCTAGCCCGTCGCCGCAAAGATGCAGTCAACGATATGGGACAAGACAAAAGCAAGGACGAGATGACAAGCAAGAAGCGCCGCACGCTTCTCCCGAGCTTCATTCTACCCAAAAGCCGACGCAGCCGCCCTAAGGCGCGCATCCGCCACAAGCTCTTTTCGCACTGCCAGGCCCCACAGACTGCCTTCCTCTCCTTCCCGGCCCTCGACGGCGTCACGACGCACATCTCCACCTGGGCGCCTGGCGCTGAGATCTCCCTGGTCGATTACTCCGACAGTGACAGTAGCAGCAGCAGCAGCGACGACGACGATGATGCTTCCCTCGAGATAGGCTACCGACCTGGCAGGTCACAAATTGAATTCCGTACGATTCAGGAGTTGACGCAGCCCGATCCGGGCCCGGACCCAAACGCAGATGATGACGCCGAAGGGATGGAACCGTTCGTGCCCGATGGGTGGAATCCCGCCGTTGCGTACCAGCCCATCGTGGTGCGCGCGCGGCCCGTTGCGCCCTCCGATGTTGCCCTGGTCCATATGACTTCTCTCGAAGAGGTCAGCGCCTTAGAACAGCGGCTCGTGGAGTACAAGGAGGCAGTAGAGGGCTCCGCTGAGTGGAGGGTTATCGTGGAGAGGTTCTCTGGGGATGCAGAGAAAGGACAGCCTGTTTGGGGCCCGGGAGGAAGCGAGGTGGACAAAGTTGTGTTCTTTTATGGCAACGGGATGAGCCCCAATTCCGACTATTGCAGGCGAGCCATGTTTCTATTTGCCGTGGCTGTGCGGCTTAGGGAGCTGGTCATGAACTTGACGAAGCTCGGGGAGGAAGGCGAGGCGAAGGCGAGGACCATGCCCATTTACATGCCGGCTTTTGAGGCGACTCGACGATGGAGTGAGGCCGAGCGCGAGTTTCTTGAACGTCACGGGGTCGCGTTTATCGAGTCTAACGGGGCGCTGTTTCTGACTGTGGACGAACGGACAGTGGTGTTGTCGTACCGGAATTGGAACCCCGTCAAACAGATTGTGGCCGACATTGCGAAGCCGGCGGCTCTAATATGCCGATCCGTATCAGAGGATTCCGAAGAAGATTTTGCATGGAGGGAAGAGGTGCGAGGAGATGGTGAGACGGTGAGGGTGCCTGCGGTAAGATCTCGGCTGGTCGACCCATCAAGTATCATGGTAGATCCAGATTCTCCGAGGGTGAGGAAGCTTGTGAGCTTCTATGACAAGTTTGAGCTGCCAGAGCTGCCAGGAGAGACGGCGGAGGAGGAAGTCCTGAGTCTATACGTGCGAAAACTGGGCTCTACTACTACAAGATTGGACTATCAGTAGTAGGAACTTGATATACGCTCGGCTAAACTGAGCAGGTGAATAAAATGGGAGGTACAAGGGCAAATCTGAACTAATTTCACACCACAATCGTGTGGAGCGATATTGAAGCGTATCCAGATACATTTTCCCCCTGCAACTTGAGGTGTTGTAACTGAAAGAATACAGAACAGGTGCTAGCAAAAAACCCAAGACCATCATGTTTGTTGTTCGCTGCGCAACCACTCAGTGATCGTCGTTCATGAACCGTTGTAGCCAGGCATTGCGCCCCGTAAAGCTGCGGAATTTCTTACCAAAGATCCTATTTCCACGTCAAAAATCTGAGAGGTACATCCTACAAAGCAACTTGGAAAAAGGGACTCACCACAGCGGGATCGTCAGCAGGACGACAAAGACAAACAGGGAGCCGAGAATGCAAAAGACAATCAGAGCGCCTTGCTGAGCGAGCCAGTCGTTGACGAAGTAGGTCAGACCAAACGTGAGCAAGTTCCTCGCGTTGATGGCAACAAGGGCCTCCTCGTTGTGCCGCCGGTAACTGTCGATGATATAGCCAAATACGCAGGTCGAGGCAAAAACCATGCTCATGTTCGCGAGGCCGAAGCAGAGCACCGGACCGGTCCAGTGGGTCTGGTAATGGACGGTGGCGCCGAAACCGTAGAAGCCGACGACACCGAGGACTAGCGACACGGCCATGAGCGGCAGACGGAACTCAGGCTCGTAAATGCCCCGGTTCTTCCTGGTCAGGTAGACGCAGATCCAATCGTTGAGTGGGCCGGAGACGAGTTCGCCGACAATGGTCATGATGAAGGGGGACAAGCTGATAAGACCCGTCTCGCTGACGCTGAAATTGTAGGGCGGGAGCGTGAAGATGGCGGCGTTGACGACCGAGAAGACAACAATCCAGGTGATCACCGTCCCTATAGTCGTCAGATATGATATTTACCTGGTATTGAGATAGTTAAAGGACTCACCATAAACCAGAAAGCCCCATAGGACGGCCGGGTAGAAGAGCATGACGACAGGGCGGGCGAAGGGCTTCCACCCAGGGGCTTGCGAGTAACGTCCGGTCCAAACGCGCAGCGACTGAAAGTACATCTGCTTCTTTGGGGACTTAGATACCCCAGCCAAACCCTCCCTGTCATCCACACTGACACTAGCCAGATGGTGCTCATGGCCGGCGGCGAGCTTGGCGTGACCGTCGCTGGTACCGTTGCCGCTGCTATCCCTCGCTCTCTCCCCGCAAGTAGCGTCCTTCCCACCACCTAAGGACGATGACACCACCGTTGTCGTCGTCATCGCTGCCACTGCGTTCCCTCGCCGGTAGGCCGTCTCTGGGACGAGGAAGAAGACGGCCAGCAGCAGCACGCCAAAGAAGACGGCGCAGACACCAAAAGTCCACTGGTACCCGTCCCGCTCAATGATGTAGCCGGCGACGAGTGAGCCGCCAGCGATGCCCGTGAGGAGCAGCAGGTTCCAAACGGCAATGCGCGTGGCGCGCTCATGGACAAAGTACATGTCTCCGATGGTGCATTGAACGAGCACCTCAAAGGGGGCCATGCCCAAGCCCGCAATGATGCGGGGCGCCAGGAAGGAAGTGTAGTCGCCCGCGCGGACGAGCGCGCCGGCGACGCTGACAGCGAGCATGATAGCGGCGGCGGCCAGGTAGATGGGGCGGCGACCGATGATCTTGGCGAGCGGGTTCGTCACGAACAGGCCGAGGCAAATGCACAGCGTCAGCCAGGCCGTCGATTGCGTCAACTCGTTGAGCGACACGGACAGGTCGTCAGCGATCTCCAGCATGCCCGGCGACAGCATCGGCCCGTACGCGCCCACCACGGCCGCTGCGAGGCCGCAGACCACAAGCACCAGCTCCTTGCGCCATTGGGGCCACTGGGCTCGGCTATAGTGTCAACATTCAGGGGCTAACATAAAGGGGACTCAAAGCAGGAGGCGTACATTGAGCGGGTCGTTGGGGTCGTCGGACGGCTGGGGGACGAGGATGACATTGGCGAAACGGCCCTTTCCGTGCTTAAGCTGGTCCCGAGGGACGTGAGCGTACTCAGGCGGGAGGTCATCTTGGTCGGCCATGAAAGCTGCGAGGACCGGCATCGTCAGTCAAGAGCGGCGGCGGACAGGGCAGGGGTTCCTTACCCGTGCCAGGCACGACCTCCATCTTGTCGCACTCCAAGATCCCAAAAGGCATCGTGGCTCTACTCCAAGAGTCCCAACGCAACGGTGAGCAAAACAAAACAGAAAAAGCGTGTTCTCGTGGGAGCTGGAGAACGTCATTCAACGCGACAGCCCCTTGTCTAATATGTAGGGCTGCCGGGAGAACGAGACGCTGTGGCCTATGAGTAATAATTATTCGTAGGGTACGGATTGGTAAGGTTGGGACCAAGAACTTATTGTGCAGTAGACCGACCACGGGCAGCTCCTAGGTTGCATTGCTATGCAGCATCTGTGGTTGCATTTTTTTACGGTGCCACCAGAGGTTCGTTTGGGCACTTTGACTCTCTTATCCTGGCGTCGCGAGAGCGTGATGGCTTCGAGTACCTACCCAGGTAGACATTACCCATTCTCTCTAGGGCACAAAGTAAAGACGCCGTCAAGGTCCCGACTTTTGGATCCATAAGGGACGATGCGAGTGGAATGCATGATTCTGCGACGCACCGACTTGATAACCCAATCTTCTCCCAGTCGGAATCATGCACAGCGGTATAGATCAGCCATGCAGGCCCCCAGACAAAGGTAAGGGTACACGTACCCGGAGGACATTGCAGACATGGCCAGATCACGAATTAGGTGAGGTAGCTTGTTAATTTGCTCAAAAATCGGGCCAGCTGCTGACAAAAACCGCTGCATTTCTCCAAAAGTCACATTGGTTATTAACTGGCTCTTACCGCGGGTGGTCAGCCCTCCCGTCGAGACACGTCCCGTTTCATCAATTCTTTTGTAGCCTAGAGCATCCGGTAGTTCATTCTGCCAATAGGCAGTATAACCGGTATACCCGTTCAAGGGCTGACAGTGACTCCAAGGGACTTGGAGGTCCGCACGGTGTTGTTCCGCTGTCCACGTCTTGGCTCGTTTGGGGGCCGGAAACCACAGCATCAGTAGCTACAGACCTACCGGGTAAGTTCGTTAAAGACGGACAGTATAGTACACTTGGTTCCGTTTATTATTAGGCGCTAAGTCTCTCATTCCATGCACCCGGACGAGTGGTGAATATTCCCCATCACTTGCTGATTGTTGCAGATCTTCAGTACCATCTTGCTGGTCACCATTGTAAAATGTGACAGGAACTCCAGGTCATATTAATTGAATCACTTTACGCCGTAACTGATGAAATAATGAGAAGCCTCTCGAGACAGACTCTACTCACCCCGGCCACGGCTTGCATCCCGCCTTCGAGCCCGGCTCCTGCTCCTGCTCCTGCTTCTGCTTCTGCTTCTGCTGCTGCTCCTGGTATCGACCCTCGTACGCCCACTGGCACCCTCAACCTGGACCCTCCTTCTGCTCCTACTTCTGCTTCGGCCATCCCGTCGTAGCCCTCTAGGGCGGTGAATTAAATCCCAATACTGCCTCTGTCGGAATTCCGCAAGTCCGGTCTGATCAGTCCAGATAATCTCTTCCTCAGCCCATAGCGCGTCATTCGGAACAAGAACAGCGACATGCACCCGATTTCCCTCGTGAGGGCTCGACTGAGGCGACTGAGTCAGGAAGACCACTGGGCGGCCGTCACCATCTTCAGTCCGCATCTGCATAATCGCGGTAGATCCAGCATTCTCCAGGAGAGACCTGCGCGAGTGTAGCAGAGCAAAAAACTGCGGTAATGTGGCGCAGACGCCGTCGGCGTCGGCCATACCCGGCCCTTTGCGGTGCCGGCTGGTACTGCGATCAGGTGGAAGCCTCAGAGAAGAGCCAAGCCTGACGTATCTCGGCCCCCTGCTCGGGTTCGCTTTCCAGTCAAATGTGCGATCATCGTCCTCGATCAGCGTCACCACGGCCTTGCGCTTGACCCTCCCATCTGTCCGCATCCTGGCTAGGACCTGACTTGGCACGTCGCGCATGGCAGCCACGGGGCGGACGCCCGTCGCCTCGCCTGCTGCTCCAAAGAGTACGCGATATAGGGTTATAGAACCGGACAGGGCCTCCTCGGTCCAGGCCATAGCAGTGAGGTAGTCGGACGCTCCGTTGTACTTGCTCAGGTCGAAGAGCTCGTTCTCGTACCGTTCCAACTCGCGTCGAGGGAGCTTGTCTGGCGGCGAGGCGCCTGGTTTCGGCGTTGGGTACACGTACATGGTGCGCTCTGACTCCATAAAGTCGAGGCGGCGGACCGAATGGAAGACGCCGTGGGCCGATTCAATAATGCCTCCCAGGCCCTCGACGCTCACGTTGCCTGGCAGGCCAGCGCCGACGGACTTGAGAGGCGAGATGATCCTGTCGAGGCGGGATCTCCTAGCATTCTTTCTTGGTCGAAGAGTAACCTCTTCAAAAGTGGCCCAAGCAAGAAAGCTGGTCTGTGGAGGTGAACGGTGATAGTTTGCAGAATGCGCCCAGTTCATAACACCATCGGGGCCTGCACCCTTCTCTACAGGCTCTGGCGGCGGTGCATATGGCTGGAGCTGCATTTGGTGAGTTATCGCATCCTCGGCGGATCGAGAACGATCCTTATTAGATTTGCTTGCATTTTCTGTAGCGAGCTGTTCATCGAACGTTGGCAAAACCATGCTGAGGTATTCCTGAACGAAGTGACACTATTTGCGGAGAGATCGTCGAATTCGTACTTGAGATTGTACTCCGTCGCAAATCATTCAGAGGGACCATCGTGAGCATGGCAAACGAGGAGGGCGACCTTTGTGCTTTTTAAAATAAGAGCTAGCCCTCAGGTTTCAACCGTCTTGGGCGGAACCACGGGAACACTGCGCCACTGGATTCATAGGCGGTTGCGCCCTACAAGTTCGTTCAAAGGGTCCGAATGACTGACTCACACTTTGAGCATTCAGCCAGACTCGTGCGACGTGAGGTACTTGGGGCATGACTAGCGCCCTGTCACTCTTGCCTCGAGGGGTAGTACTGTGGTGCGGCATGATCAATGTAGTGGAGGGGGCGGCGCCTTCCGCTGAGCGAGCCCAGGTCTTGGCAAATTTGACGCAAGGAGCGCGGCGCGTTTTGAGAAACGGTTTACCGATTTTTGGTACGTTGTCAGGACACTAACAGTTCTTCGCTTATTTTACGAGTGTTTCTGTTAACCACAGCGTTTAATCCGCACGTTAGGGTTGCTTGGCTTCGTATCTCGTATTCTGAGATCGAACTTTTTGATTGGACTCGCCTGAGATTCAGCTCCTGATTCAGCCCCAAGGCTTCGTCATCGGGCTTTTCGAATTGAAACTTCAAAACTTCGCATCAAGAGCTCTAAACGGCGTTAATTCCTTGCTCAAACTATTCACTAGCCATGGTTCCTTCAATATCTCAATCGCCACAATGAATTTGCACGAACAAGATGCCATTGAAGGGGAGCCGCTTCTCGCGGGCGAGGAGCAGCGCGACTCGATTGACATCGACGTCCGAGAAGACCGGCCTGTACCCGACCATGGCAATTCTCATCAGGGCGGCAGCAAACCTCGTCGGCGCGGGTTTACTGCTCGGATCCAAGCCCAGAAGCGCAACGCCATTGTGGCTCTGCTGACACTCCTCATGTTTGTCGTCACTACGAGCGGCATGCTCATCCTCGTCCCCATTTTTCGCCTTGTGGAGGACGCTGTCTGTCACCTCCACTACGACAAAGCCAAGTCCGAGCCCATCGAGGAACGGCTGTGCAAAGTTGATCCGGTTCAGAAAGAGCTGGCCTTTCTGGGGGGCATTGCCGCCATGGTTAATACCGTTGTTGGCCTCATCGCGACGCTCCCATACGGTGTCTTGGCGGATAGGTAAGAGGGAATCGACCAGTATTAGAGGGGTGGGTGCTGACCGTTGGTTTCATCGGCAGGATTGGCCGCAAGCCTACCTTCACCCTTGCGTATGCTGGCATTGTCCTGTGTTTCTCCTGGGGTCCGTTGATGCTTAGCATCGGCGAGACACCTCACGTCCACCTCGCTGTTTTTGGCTCATTATTTTTTCTTATTGGCGGCGGCATTCCAACTGCGATCAACACTCTCCACGCTATGGCTTCTGACGTCAGCTCGGATAGTGACAAGTCAGTTGACTGTCCTCGCCGGCTTTTTTTGATGGCACTGCTAATCCCTCCCAGGTCCTCTGGCTTTTTGTGCCTCTCGTTTGGGGCCGTTTGCGGCGGCCTTGTTGGACCGGTCTCCGCTGGCTTGATGATGGAACACCTGGGGCCCTGGTTCCCCGTACGTCTGGTGTTCTGCATCACCCCCTTTGTTTTTTTCCTGGTGATGTTTCTTCCAGAAACGCTGCCCATCAAGCTGCAGGAGGGTGCCGAAGAAGAGGATCAGCGGCCAATTTCCCAAAAACTACGTGAAGAGGTCAGGGAGCTCGGCGTATCCTTCTCGCTGCTCAAAAACCGCAACATTACCCTGTCGCTGCCCGCCTTCTTGATCCAACCCGCGCTGTTTGCAGCTTACTCGTCAACGATGGCCCAGCATATCAGCACATACTTTGGATGGACTCTCGCGCAAACTACCTATCTTCTCTCACCCCTCGGAATTTTCCAACTCGTCATCATTGCTCTTTTGCCAGTCGTATCCCGTTTCCTGACAAATCAGTCCGGACGTTTCCGCCTGTCGGTTTTCTCCAAGGACATGTTTCTCGCGAAACTATCGCTCGTGTTCCTCATCTCAGGAGCACTCCTTGAAGGGTTCAGCCGCGAGGTTGTTTTGTTTCTCATTGGTCTTACGATAGGGACCCTTGGCTCCTGCCACGGACCACTCTGTCGAGCCATCACCACAAGCTATGTGGAACCCCAGCAGACATCCCGACTATATGCTTTGATCAGCATGTTGGAAACAGGCGGAGCGCTGCTGGGAGGCCCGGTCCTGGCATGGTGTTTCAACATTGGCCTGTCGAAGAAGGGGTTATGGACCGGGTTACCGTGGTTCTACATGGCCGGGCTTATCCTAGTGGCGCTCCTCTCGCTCATGTTCCTGCGCGCGCCGAAAGATAGGACAGTGGTGGACGACCCAGAGAACGAGAATAGTGATGATCTTGGATATCAGTCAGCGGAGGACCAAGTTTAGAGCGAGGGTTTGACATAAAACTGTTCATAACAAATGCAAGGTGCCCATTCGCTCCGCCAACTCTAATGGCCGTGGCAGGGGCAAAGCTGTCGCCCAATTCGACAAGTGGCATTACACGGATGCCCACGAACCAGCGAAGTCGAAGCCAGGCAACGTAGCTAACGAAGTTATTGCAGTAGGGCTCTCTATCGAATACCACAGGCCACTAATCCCTTGGACGAGCAAACCGCGGAAGGCCTTTCTGCTTTCGGAGCGGTGATAAGTTAGAAGAATGAGGATAACGGACTGTATGCTCGGATGAGAGACAATAATTCTTGAGAAAGACCACAAAGATTCCAAAGGTAGCAATGGACGGATTGAAAAAATCTTTGTATCGTCGTCTCCGAATTGACCCCCTCTTCGCTTGTATTGGGGTCATGTCCAGATGTAGGACAGCCGCGTCAGCACCCGCGAGCGCCATCCTTGCGACGCTCAAGACATTCCGGCTGCGGGCCATGAAGAGACTGGCCACCCTATGCAGTAAGCGTCACATCGTGTGACCCAACCGGAACAAACATACAACATGTCCATAAATACCAATGGAAGCACCTGGCCCTTTCACTTGGCCAATATTTATACCCCTTTCCCCTTCTCCCCGCTCAGCTGTCAAGACGAGTTCAGCTCAAGCGGAATCCCCCTTCTCTGTCACCCCAATGCTTGAAGTTGTTGCCTGATCTTAGGATTTCGGTTCGAGTTTTCACTCTCCCAACAGGTTCTGAACTTCTAGTCACCGATAGCCGGTCATGACATCGGGCAAGACTCTCCTTGTTGTCGGGTCCGGGCCCGGCATCGGCCGCGCCGTGGCCAGTATTTTCGCCTCCAAACGCTATACGAATATTGTGCTGCTCGCGCGCCGGCTCGAGTCACTGAAACAGGAGCAGGCCGCTATTGAGACTGTCACATCGGGCGTAAACGTAAAGACGTATGCAGTCGACGTCACTGACTCGGTCGCCGTCGGCGAGGCCCTGGACGATGCTGACGCCGCACTCGGCAAACCCGAGTGCATCTTTTACAACGCTGCCCGCGTCTTGCCTTCGTCCTTCTTCGATCATGATGTCCAGGACATCGAGTATGACTTCAAGGTGACATCTCACTTCCACCATCGTCAACCGTTAATAATACTCACAAGTCTACCCCAGATCAACACATCGGCCCTTTATCTCCTTGCCAAGCGATACGTCCCGCACCTCGTGTCGCTGGCTAGAGCGGACCAATTGGCCAAGCCTGGCCTCATCGTCACCAGTTCCGCCCTGCCACTGCAGCCAATTCCACAGCTATTTGCCTTGTCGCTGGTCAAGGCTGCCCAACGGAACTTGGTACAGAGCTTGAACATGACGTACGGTCCCGAAGGTGTACATGTTGGTGTCATCAACGTTGCAGGTATCGTTTCACCTGATGAGCCGGATAGGAATCCGACAAACATCGCGACCAGGACATGGCAGTGGTTTGAGGAAGGGAAGGAGTTTGAGGTCGTCATTTGACTTGGATTCAAAGACACCAAGACTGGTTATACCGCTCACTATAAATAATGGCTGAAAGTTCGGTCAACACTGACAAGACTTCCTGTCCGTGAGAGGTTCGTTACGTACCTAAGTCTCAAGCCGACTAAGTCAGGAAATTCAAAACTAGAAAGGAGAAATACACATTGCAACCCGCACAGCGCTAACATTGAAGTGCCCGGTACAACCGGTAATCTGATATGGCGGCGCCGCACGGTCGGTTTGCTTCTAGCTGACGCTGGTGGCGGTTAACCTTGCAACTACTGCGTAGTTGGGCTGGTCCAATTCCGCGACTCTCGACCTCGGCGCTCAAATTTGAATATGTGCTCTCCACAGGTAGTAGGAGACTGATCTTCTCACTTTTGTCCGTCAGTTTTATGCATGATCGCCCACGAGCCGCGCACGCTGGTGCGACAGGATCGCGTGCGCGTCATGGAGCGGAGACAAATCGTAAAACTAGGAGACCCCAAGGAGTTGTGGGAGGGAAGAGACGGCGTTGGTCCTGGTAAAGTGGGTGAGGCGCGGGGAGGTGAAGGGGTTCCTGAACAGCCTTCCGAGATTGTTTCATACAAGTAGTAAGCTGATAGTACGGCTCGCCTAGTATAGAGTCCAAGAAACCTACCTCATTAGTATACGCTGCTATTAACACATATTCGAAATGGTTCGTCTGATTATCTGGCACCGATTGGGAGGAGATTTTGAATTCTTCTAAGGACTCACGGGCTTCCTTCTCCTGTTCCCTTCTTGTCGAATTCAACTCATTCCTTCTGCCATAGCGCTCTGATGTAGCAAAAAAAAAAAAAAAAAATGGGTCGTCAAATAAATCGTTCAATGCCTTGTACATGTATTTTGTAGGGTTTTGCAGGATTATAGTTGGGATGGCTGGCGCTACGTGCGTGACCAGCTGCATCAGGCCATTCTGCGCCCATAGCCAGGCAGCAAGCAACAACGTGGATTCCCCACGCCTTTTGCTGTTGGCTACTAATTACCGGTTGGCAAGGCAGATACTTGAGTACCTCAATATGGCTGCAAGATTCCGCGACCTTGCCCGGTGAGCCTTGGGGCGTGCTGACTCTACACGAGGATACCAAGCTGGTACGATTTCCGACAAGGGAACCCGCGGTTTCCGCCCAGATGTTTGGCGCGCATATCTGGCGCATAGGTGCCTGGACCAATTGGATGTGTCGACTCAGATGCGTTGTTCCTCCCTTTGCTACTTCATACACAAATATGCTATGCCGCTGTTGCCGCAAATTCTTGCACAGCCTTCAACACCCAAACCGACCGCTGTTGGCCCGATGTCGTCACACGACCACCCAGCCACATCGGACGCAAGGGTGAGTGTTGAGGAGCATTGGACAAGGAACGACTGAGGCATATCGAGAGCTTGAGCCAAGAGAATCTCATAAACTATCAAATGGACGTGTTCCAATCATCTTTTCAATGCTGCCCCGTTCTCGCGCCATGACTCATTCTCGGGGCGACGTAAGGCTTTCTGCAATTTTGATCTTCAGTCTTGGAAGTGAAGCGCTCGAAATATTTTAAGCGGATGATCCAACTGAAAGTGAATGCGAACTTGATCCCCCCTATTCCCTCCTCCAAAGCCGCCTCCACCCCCAGATCTGGTATCTAAAGCATTTACCTCGATTCAAATCCGAACACCTGGCGATAAAATAAGCTTCGCACATCCGCTGCTATCACAATGGCGCATCGTCGAGACTACCATTCACTCCAGCGAGACTTGCGCCATCGCCCACCTCGGCGTAAGGGGATCTTTCACGGATTCCGGGTTGAAGACGCTGGATCCAGAGCTTTTTTGACACGCGACGGTATTGTGGCGGGATCCGATACCGAGGTGGACTTCGGGTGTTGCACCTCTTGGGAGAGGCAAGAGTTGCTTGAGGAAATCCAGAATCATTTGAACTGGGGGTCACGTAGGGATACTCCTTTCATCTCGGTCTATGGAGATCGGGATCGCGCATATGAGGAGGCCGAGCGCAGAGTACGCGCAGGCAAGAGGGACGTGGTGATCCATGAAATTTTCATTGACTTCGGCTGGGAAGGCGAGGTCGAATTTCGACGTGTACGGAAGCTCATGAAGAATCTTCGCGCGGAGATTCCAGACAAAGCCGCTCACAACGCGAAGTTTGAGTTCATTTTTCTGCATTGCATCCCACGCCAATTTATTATCTCTTCTACTCCAGGGAGATTGTAATGGGCCTTGGCAGATATCGGCCAACCGCAAACTGAACTCCTGGGCCTGGGTTAAAGCTATTATCGGATCGCGCCCTTTAGCTCGCCCGAAACATCGCGTGTGCCTCGATCTGGAAGGAATCACAGGCCACTGAAATTCAGTCATTTCCATTTTCCGTTTGACTTTACTTCCACATTTTCCTTTACTCCTTTCGCTTTCATTCTTTCCATTTCCCTTTTACTCCTTTTAGATTTCACTCAAGCTTAGTGTTGTACTCGTAGAGTTGTCATCAGATAGTTGCAATACGCTCCTGACACCATTGCAATTCAAACAGAAAGGTTCTTCGCAACATAAAAGGAAGAGATGGACAGTGTTACCCTTCCAAGTAAGTAGCTGTGGTTACCTGGCTGAAATTCTGAGAGATCTTTTGTTGTCGTATAGACTGGCCTGTATTGACCGTTGTGGTAAGAAAAGTGCCGAATCTTGTTAAGTACCTAATTAGGGTTCAAGATAGTCAATGATTACTAGTCAAGACAACTAATCGGGGCCAACTGTATTATCTGCTTGCTCGTGTTTCATGAACGATGTTGTCATCTCAAAGTTCGACCGAGATTACCCCCTTGATTCCTCCTATCCGGGTTTGTCAAGGCAAGCTGTACTTTTATCCCTAGCGGATCTTGAAAGAATTCGCGGCCAAACACACTGAAACCGACTAACAAGTACCCAAGGAAAACAAACACGCCACTGACTTGCAGCGCAATGAAGAAAGTGCTGCGATATCTCAACAATATCCACACCCCCCACACGATCCCCATCAGTGCCAACAACGATCCAGGTTGCCCTCTTCCCGCAGACTGACTGCTCCTCCATAGCAATGGCCCGAACCGGGTCATTAGATAGTGAACCACCTGGCATATAACGAGCGACCCCTCAAGGCGTTTCCTTTCCATTGCCTTCCGGGACGCGAGACGTCCCATCTCCTCCCCCGAGAGCGACTTGCAGCATGCCACGAGCCATGCAGCCGCGTTCACTGCCCTTGTAAAGGCGTACTCAACGGTCACCAACAGCCACACGAGGTAACCCACCTTGACAACCGCCAACCGCGCCTCTCTCGCCCCTTTTTCCCTTCTCTCAGCCCTCTGCACATGATGTTGGTTTCGTCTTGCACGCTCATTTATATCCCTCTCTTTCATCTCCCTTGCCCAACCTGCATCCACCACTACCGCCGATAACAATAACTTCTTGAACACGGACCCAATGGCGAGATCAACTGCCCACTTGACCAGGAGCCCACCTCCCGCGGCCTGCAAGAACCACCCCAACCATTCCCACCATCCCCTCCGCCCTCCACCGCCACTACAGCCAGCCAGCGCTGCAGCGACAAACACGTCCGGGTTCGACATGGCCAGCCGCAGGTCCTCGAGCGGGCTGCCCCCGTCGTCGCCGGTAGCAGCGCAGCACAGGTGATGGTGGTTTCCTCCCATAATCCCGGGGAAGAGGACGCGGCGAACGTGGTTCAGCGTGGCGGCGATGACGAGGTGCATTATCGCTCTGCGGTAGCTGCTGCTTGTTGTTGTTGGTCTAGTATTTCCATCGCCACTGATGGTCTTGCTTCTGCTTGGGGAGTAAAAGAAAAGGAGGAGAATGGTCAACTCGTTGAGGCCAGGGTAGGTGCGTATTATGGGAAGTATCTGGCGGTCGACGGGGTCAATGTGTTGCTGTTGGTTTGGTTGCTGGGGTCTTGATGTTGGTGGCGGCGGCGGGCTAGGAAATGCGTTGGACGAGGGGTTAGTGAAAATGGGAGTGTAAAGGCCGCCGAAAATATTGGAGAGAAGTTCGGTAATGCGGCTCAATATCGCATGAACAACAGCTGAGAAAAGAACAGGAGGGGCATTGGTTAGGGAGAGAAACGTCTGATCATGGGATGTGTGATGTAAGGCGTCGAGAGCGCCGCTGGGGGCTAGAAATTCGGTTGTCGTGCCCCTTGGAAACAGACGCTTGACATCGTAGACCAGGCATGCTGCCTTCCACCGGAGAGGGGAGACGCGGAACTCAAAAACGCGCCCATCACTTTCTAGTCTTATCCACACATCCTCTTTGGTCTGTTTTGTGACAGAGAGTTTGTCTCTGTCTCTGTGGTGCCGCTTTTTGGCTTTGCTGGAGGAGCTGCCAGATCTAGACAAGGGTCGGTCACCACTGAGCAAAGGGGTGACGGCGGCATGGCCACCAGAGCGGCGTCCCAGATGCAGAACCTTGCCGGGTCCGTCCATCGCTACGCCGACAGACCGTTGATTTTCAGCCTTTGGTGTGCACGAGGGCCACTTCATCAAGCTGGACAAAGTCGGCCCCTCCCGAAGATGAGCATCGCCGACACTTTCCATAGCACTGGCGTAGCGGCACTGAATTCAACAATAACAGATAGCTGCTTTGGCTTCCTCGGCTCAGTTGATCTCGACACTGTTGTTAGTCTCCGCAGTTACTACAGTAGACAGGGCTTATAACATACGTCTCTGCTTACCGTCGCCCAAGGCGACGAAACCTTGCGACTTGATATTGGCCAGGCATGCCGAGAGAGAGAAGAGCGCCCCCCAGGGTTGTTTAGCATAAGGGTACTTTTGCAATGAGAAATAAACACGATTGGTTCGCCTGCGTCATGTCGCGGACCAAAGGAGTCTCTCTAAGGTTGTTAAGTTGCACTGCTAGCGGTTGGATGCTGAACGAACGGGCGGGATCGACCAGCTTGTTATTCCCCCGGGCACAGAACCCCAGACCGTTGCATATCAAATACTACATAACACATATTGGCTATTAATTTATGTTCATTCTGGCTCCTCTTCGCATGAACCATTCAGCCTATTGGGTGGCCTGTTTGGCATTCCCAAACAAAAAGATGCAACAGTGCGGGGGTTCCCATTTCAGGGGGAAACGGTGTCAAATGATCCGTCCAGGGCCATAGAGGAGCATGGGTGCAGGGTCTTCTGGGTACGTTCTTGATCGGCCAGCAGGACCGACACAGCGCTCAATTCTACCATCCTATGCTCAAATGCAAAGCTGTTACACGCTCGACAAATCCAAAGTTAGAATCTCTTCGCATGCCATTAGGCATCGTACGTTTGTAATATGTAGCCTTTGTGCCCAGCCAGCAAATGATATCCGCACTTATAGATACTAGTCCTCCTCTTTCTTTCTCTTTGCAAACACAAACCAGCAGGGGTATGACATCGCCTCTATGACACCCTGTAAGCGCGCGACTTTCGGAACGAATCCCTCTTGGATCCGCCTCAAAATGCAAACAGTAAAGAAATAAAAATATCGGCGGGCTCGAAAACTTCCTCAACACCCTCCCATCCGTCACCGTTGTGAGCAACCCTTGTTATCCCTGGCGTTCCCTCGGAGGCGACGGCGGTTCTACTGGGTTCAGCAGCCTCTCCACCCTGACCTTGCTCCGCTTGCTCCCGTTGCTGTTCCTCTTCGCCATGTAAAAGTCGTATCGGTCCGGGAACAAGATGATGTTGGCCATGCGCGCAACCTCGGCCTCGGCCCGCGTCATCGACGACGACGACGTCGTTGTCGCCCCGCCGCTCGCGCCTGCAGCGCCGGACCCAGCCATCTCTATATCGCCCCCGTCGTTCCGCTTCTCCCCGTTCGCAACACCAGCGACAGCAGAAGAAGATAGAGAAGACGAACCGGCCGATTGCGGCGGGGTAGGCGCCACGTCGAACGGCGCGAGGCCCATGGCCTGCAAGCCGGCGGGCCCGCCGACTTCGGCAATGTCCGTCTCGGTCGGCCGCCCGATGTGCGTGGCCTCACTGCCGAGGCCACTGCCCGTCGAGTCGAAGTCTGGGCCCGGGTGCCCGCGCTGGAACGTCTTGCGCTGACGGGCGAGGTACAGCGCGTTGTTCTGTGTGAGGGGCGCGGCGGGGACGTAGACAAGGATGGAGACGGGGCGACTGCTGCTGCTGCTGCTGCTGCTGCTGCTACTGCCGTTGCCGGCTTCTTCGCCCGCAGGCACAGGTGGCGGAGTGGGAGCGCGGCTAGCCATGAGATTGGGATTGTTGGAGGTGATGTGATAGGCGAGGTCTGGGTGCCAGACGATGTAGTCGCCCGTTTGAAGGGTGGGGATGGTCTGAAGCGTGCGGCGCAGGTGGAGGTGCGGATGCCACAGCTCTGTGAGACGCTGGGCGTGGCCCGGAACGGCGCCGTGGATGATAGTGGACTGCTCCTTGTCCAAAGTCCAGTTGGACGGGTCAAGGAAGGCGTCCCACTCGGGGCCGTCGCGGCGCTCGGGAGGCTTGGTCTTGGGCGAGAAAAAGGGCCGAAGGAGGAAGTAAGCGGTAGCCAGCTTTGGGCTGGGAAGCAGGCGGATCAGACCCGGCTCAATGGTGCTGAGGGCCACGACGCCCTGGTACATGCGGAAAATGCTGCACGCGCCGTAGCCGTTGTAGAGATCCGACGTGGCCGTCACACGGTGGGTGGGGTCCCATGGATCGTACTTCTCCCACTCGCCCCTGAACACGGCGTCGTACGTGCCGCCGCGGCCGTATCCGTCGGGCTCCCAGCGCTCCAGGCTGCCGTTGTCAACCTGAGCGATAATGGTGGACGAGGTAAAGTCTCCGAGCAGTTCAGCAGCGGCCTGCTGCGCCTCGAGCTCCTCGTCAAGCTCCATGTCCGGGGAGCCGTCGTTGGCCTCCTTGGCCTTGTTGGCAGCCGCGGCGTCAGGGCCCACGTTGCCGACGTTTGCACCGTGGATGCGGAGTCGGTCTCCATACGCAATGGGGAAGCGGATGGCCATGCGGTCGTCGGCATTGTTGTCCCACAGCGACATGGCAAACCGCTGGGCCTCGAGAACGCGAGGGTGGGCGCGCGTGCGCACCTGGGCCGGAGTCCAGAAAAAGTCAAAGCATGTCGGATCCTGCGGGGGAGGCTGCTTGAAGTCGGTCTGTTTCTCGAGATACTTGACCGTCTCGTCGATCGCGTGCTGCGCGTCGGCGCGGGGTACGACCCCACGCACGACGCCGAGGCCGTAGCGCTTCAAGTCACGCGAGAAGGCGGCCCGGGCGTCCGGGTTGTGGATGTCGCCAAAATCGATGCTTGGTGTTAGGGCGGAGCCGCGCGAGGCTATGTCGTCGACATGCTCGCGTAGCGCCTTGATAAGACGAGCCCACGACGCCTCGAGCTCGGCCTCGTGACCGGCAACGAGGTTACGCTTGATCTGGCCAAAGCGCGAGGGCAGCGGGACAGGCTCCTTGCCGTAAAACGAGAGCACGGGTGGTTCCATGGCTGCGCTGCTCGAGTCGCTCGAGTCCCTCGAGTCCGGTGCCGACTGGGAAGGCGTCGTCGAGGTGGACGAAGATGGTGGTGGTTGCTGCGGTTGGGAGAATGTGACGGCATTTGTGTGCTGGGCGGCGCCGGAAGTTAAGGCTGCGCGGTGTCTGAGCTTGGAGATCCTGCGGGGTCGCGGGTGCAAAGCCCCCGGAGCTACATTTGCGGAGGCCGGGGCAGTGGTGGGCTGTTGCTGGAGTCCCTGCTGGTGTGGGAGGTGGTGGCACGCTGTGCGCCGGCGCCCGCATTGGCTGCACCGCGCGCGTGGCTCCAGACCCTTGTCCATAAAACTGCCTACGCTAGCATTCTGGCTATGGGCCAGGCCTTGGCTGTGGCCGTGGTTCCTGCCAATCGTTGCCAGCATGCTGGCGCTGACAATGGTCGATGCTACTGCTGCTTGTGCTGCTGCTGCTGCTGCTGCTGCCGACGATGCTGTTGTTGTTTGTGTCGAAGTCGCTGCTGTAGTCGTTGTTGTCGTTAACGTTGTCGACGTCGATGTCGAGGTCCCTCCCATAACCACGTCCATCCCTGTTGCTGCTCCTGCTGTTGCTGCTGCTGTCGAGGGCGCCCTCGCCGATACCGCCACGGCGGCGCCGCTTGCTGAGCCTGTCATCCTGTCCCAATAACCATCGAGGCCTCTGAAAGCGGGTTTGGTTGTACCACATCGGGGGTGGTGGGCGTACTCAGGGGTGCGCTAGGTCAGAGTCGCGCAGTTGTTAAAGCAGTTAGAGAATATGGTTCTGGCGTTCCTTTTCACGCACTCTTGGTCCTGTTGGTGCTGGTGCTGGTCCTGGCGACTCCCCGTTTCCTGGCTTGCTTGGTTTGCTTTGCTTGGATACTCCTCCTCTTACTTTTCCGCGCTCTTTCTGCCTCCGCCTGTTTGAAGGTTTCGATCAGGGAGGGACGGGCACGCGCCCTTGATAAGGTGACTGGCGTGACCCCAACGGCCCTTGGGCGGTAGATATTAGACCCGGATCGGCCGCATAGCCCACGCCTCTGGATTATCGGCCCAGCCAGGGCGTCGGAACGGCGAAGGGCATCAATATAAAGGGTGCCCCTAGCAGACGTTGTCGGCTCTTTTAGGCAGAATGCGAGACAGCTGCCCGCGCTGCACCGGAACCGCTAAGCCTTCTCGCCAACGATGCCCGCAGTTTCCCCGAGAAGAGGGTCAAGGTCTAGACGAAGGGGGCTCCCGAGAGAGAGACCTGGGCGCTCGGCGCATCAGTCTCCGCGCGGCAGGCCCAACGGTTGGCAGCTGGGGCGCCATAGTGGGCCTCGCGCTTCATGCTCCAACAGCAGCAGCGGCAGGTGCCGATAGCGTTATGGGAGGGATGAATGGCACTACAAGCATTTCTACCAATGTGGGACAGAAGGCGAGTGGGAGCGGGATCCGGGAAACACAAGCCATCCCGCCACTACTCTGGATTTGTGGCCCGAAGTGCGACAACCTCAGACACGGACGACACGGTAGCTCTGGCCGCTGGACCGTTAACTGGGCGGTTTTTTTTTTTTTTTTTTACCTTTGCCACACCGTGCCACGAGGCGGTAGGCGGGAGTGCGGAAGTGCGGGAGTGCGGAAGCGTATGCGCTCCTTCTATTGAGAGCTGACCCTGAACCATCATGGAAAAGAAACCGATCCAGATTTCAGAACATGGTTCAACTGCTCTCCAGAACCGTGCACCGCACGCCATGGTATGTACCTTGTAACGTACCAACATTTGGGTGCACCCTGCTGTGTCATGCGCTGCGACGGCTGCCGGGAAAGTCTCGGTAACTCTGGGATTCGCGGGGAGTCCAGATCTTCCCTAAGTCGGGCGTAAGGCATTGAGTGCATCGCATTGGATGGACGGCAGCGAGGTGGGTTGCGTGTGTCGGTCTCACTGTCGCTGCATGGATTGTCGATTGTTGATATCGACCTCAGATGTCTCGGCGCAGAATGCGGCTAGCCTGTGGGCAATCCCGCCTGTTTCGCAGGTTCTCTTGGGGCCCGCCTGGGGCTGTCAAGGGACGTGAATCCGGCGCAATTTGGCGGATCTGGGCCCTGCGAGAAACCTCGAGCGGGCCCAATTGGTCCCAGCAGGCCGTGGTGGGCCACTTGTCGGAACCGCAGCTCCGCAACTCCTGAGAAAAGTGGCACCCGCCAGCCGCGTTGCGGCCCGCGATTCCAAGGCTCGGGCGGGTTCCGATCGCTGTCCGCCATGTGCAAAATCGCCCCGATTCGCCTGCCGTTTGAAGAGCCTTGGCTAGTGAGCCTGGTTGGCACGAGCCACACGAAACTGCAGGCAGAGGTCGGCAATCTGTCGGGACAGCAGTGGCAGTGAGTGTGGACAGATCAGCCAGCGCCAAAGCTTTGGAAAGGGTACGAAAGAAATCTTCAACTTTACTCACAGAGTAGTATCTTAGAACCGAACGGCATCATCCTGACTGACGCTTGCAGGTTTCCGCCTGTGCGCTTCGGGTCTGAGTCCGAGGCCCTTATTATCGACTCAGCCGGGCCTCGCAGCCCTGGTCTTGCGCCTGCCCAGTTTCACACAGAAGATGATGACCTTCCGTCTCCGTGTCAATTTTTCCGTCCTCTTGCCGCGATCAGCACACTGCAAAACCACAATCACCGGCAGGTCCTTCCCAGGGTCCTGCATCAACCCCGGCCTTGGCAATGGCCCCTGTTGCCCCTGCTCCTTCCAATGCTTCGGTCAGCACGCTTGGTACCACGGCAGCTTGCTCGCCGCATATTTCCGAAGTTTACCCGTCTCCACTACCGCGAGCTCCAGCGTCGCTTCCAGAAAAGGCAACAACCCGAACGAAAGCACCGGAGGCGTCACATGCCCCTGTCCCCTTTACCTGTCCAGGCTGCTTGGTATGAACGAATGAGGCAAGAACGCCACGTATTTGGCCGGGACGAGACCGAGATTTGCTAAACTATAGAGCTCGACTGACTCGAATCAGTGATGAACGCCGCTCTGAACTTGCACTCACAAAGTCAGGATCCAATCTGCTCCCCCCTGCCTGGGTTGGGAAGACCCACGATGCCAATGAAACGTTCCAAACGCTCGGCTCCATTTGGACGTCATGTTCGCGGTTTGGTCTGGGCTGCTCGAAAAAAAAACATCCGAAGGCACCGAGACAATCAATCTCCACTCTTTCCCATTGACATCCTGTCAAATATGGTGAGGCTGAAAAGTGAGTTACTAACAAATAGTTTACATACACTACTATCTCTGGGATTGGCTCTCCTATCTCAACTTTCCACCTCCTCCTTTATCATTCCTCGTACCTGGTATTGCTTAATCTGGGGCTCGTGGTTTAGCGGGCCGGACAACGGCCGTTGCGGCTACGGGGACAAGCTAGTCCCAAAATCGCCATCTCGACCTCGGAATGACACTCAACGAAGTGAACCCATCGGGCATCGTGCTCTTGTCTTCACTATCGAGCTAAGCCTCGTTGTCTCGTGCGCAGGCCTCTCGGGGTGGGCCTCAAATACCAACTGCGCCCACTTGATGTCCGAGTACGCACCCAAGACACAGCAATCCGCTAGACCGAGATGAGAGATTCTACTAGCGAAGTATCGTTCACCTAAAGTTGTTTGATATTGGGCAGCCGGTTCCGTCTTGTGCGCCATACCGTGAGAGTGTGGAACAAGCTTACGGCGGCACTCCATCATCGCTTGGATACCCGCCGGGACCACCCCGCCATGCTTTGTCGGAGATGGTGTCATCCAACTGCACGGCAGTCTGGTCCGGATAAGGTTGGAGGGGTCTGGACTCACCAGCAACTCGCTTACGCTACACGTCGAGCTCATTCAAGTACGCACAGAGACCGAGGTGCCTAGTGTGAACACTGTACCCGTGATTCCCCGGACAAAGCAACCGTGGCATTCGTCATGTGCCTTCGCAGCGGAGTCCGGAAAGCCTTGAACCATAATCTATTCGATCTTGGGCACCATCTTCGACGAAGGAAATGTCACCGCTGCGGCCCACCGAGCGTGATCTGGGATACTCGGGCCGCAGCTTAGTGTTTGTTTGGACCCCGATTCTCCGTAAGAGGTTGAGCATGAAACCTGGTTGCGTGCGTGGTCACATGTATCAAGCTCCGCGCCGTCCCGGTTCGTGGGTTTGGAGGGCGTCGTTGATTTGTGGCCTGCCCAACATGCCAAGATTATCCGCTTGCGGTATTGATATCGACACTTCCGTCTCTCCCCGGTTCCCATTTGAGTACCACGAACCCGGTTGGGTTGCTTCGCAGTCAGCTGTTGTTGGCCAAAAATAGATTACCTTGGCCCTAGTATCGTGTGTCGTCGGGTGGTAAACTGGCTCCGGGCTTGCAAAAAGTTTCGAGGTGGCTTCACTAATAGGAACCTGAACATCTTAAAGAAGCATTTCTCGCTTAATTGCGCCCGTCCCGGGCATCCGAGCCGTGGCTTGCCAGAGCAATGCGGCTACTATTCGACATAGCGGCGTTACCTATAGCCCACCCCTCTTTGTTGTTCGAACGACCAGCCAATAAATCTGTCTCACGCTCGGGGGGTTCTTCGTGGCTCTGTCTACTCCCGCATCCCCTCGGTGGAGCTCATACGGACAACGGTTCGCACTAAAGGATGCAATACGTAATCCATTGCATGGAGCATTCAGTCAGAGGAAGAATCCTGTTGAGCTTGATCCTGAATTAACTCATACGAAAAGGATGTTCAGTAGTTGCGTTTAGGTTCATGAATCCACGCAACTTTTATTGATTGTGGACGATTGGTAGTTCAATGCGCCGAAAGGGCGAGAATCAGAGCAAAGCACGTTTAGAACCAAAGAACGATTTTTGCAGTTTTGTCAAGCAGGGTACTTCCAAGACGTCTTGTAATGATGGAGGTATCTGGCCACCTCTATGAAGCTACCCTCGAATATCTGATGGCAATGTTCAATTACGCCATATTGTTGGCAGGAATCGAGAAGAAATCCTGATGTCTTGACAGACTACCCATCTGGGGATTCTTCCAATGGAACAGCTCAGCTGAAAATGAATAACTGACTAATTACCATATCGGCTCATAAATAAACGGCCAAAAAGATGGGATGTGATGAGCAACCTACGGACGGTTCAATCAATCGCAACGTCCAACCGGCCGGCCAGACCTGGCCTTCCGTGAGACATAGTTTAGAGGGCGGTCATGTAAGGTAATAGCTCCACCTGGCGCTTTCACCCTTCAACCAAGTATATATGGTGGGTGGCTATTACCGGATCGAACGCCAACGCTCGGGCCCAAGTCTCTCGAAGATTGCTATTTTCTGCCTCTTCCGTAGATTAGGGAGTTGAACGCCAATGATAATTCTTAGCAGTATCTCCCTGAGCCCGTTCAATACACCCTTTCCGATCATCCTTCATGCGAAGGTACGCAGGTAAAGTGAAACATGGATTGAGACTACCTCTCTCCAAGGCAAACATGAAAAAGGAGAGGTTTAAAGACGTTGCTTTTTTCTTACTACCTAGGAGAACCAAAGAAATACTAGCAGAGACAAACGCACTACCCTCTTTCTTCAAATTCATCTAGATAGGATAGCTTGTTCTCCAACGGTTGGTAGTGTGTTTGCATATTGGCCTTATGCGCACTGGCACTGGGCACCGCCATGCACACGCAGCCCGCGCCAGAGTGGTTTGAAAGGCCCTTATTTCCACTCAATTGTCTGTATATACAAGACTGCTTGTCCATGTCCATTTCGAGTCAATCACCTCCCATTACTCCGTACATCATATCAAGTTACGGCACACGGTTGGCGAACCTACAGACAGCTGCAGGCCTTCTCGAACCGGAACTTAAGTGGATCAAATCACGCATACCCGTTCGCAGCCAACCAACCTTTGACGCCCTCGGAATCCCGCGTCTTGTACGCAGCCCGGGCGCGGATATTGTCCTTGACCTGCTCGAGCGTGCGGTCGAATCCTTTGGTGTCGACGCGCGCAAAAAAGCCGTCGATCTCGGCGAGCGTGTCGAGGTCGGAAAAGAAGGGCAGGCTCACCTTCACCAAGCGGTCGATCAGGATGGGATTACCAGCTAGCTTGCTGCCGCCATCGACCGACACCAATGCTTCCCAGTGGTCGCGCAGATAAGCCCACAGCAAGGGGCGCGCGACGCGGTTGGCCCCTAGCACACCCGCGAGGATGTGTATGTCGCCAGCCGGGACGGCATCTGCAGCCGATGCGGGCGGTGACGTGTTGAAGAGGAAAGGAAGGATGACGTTCTTGATTAGGGATTCATCGGGCGTGTGGCCGAGTGCCTGGAGGCAGATCTCCTTGCCGTCGATGGCGGGTGTGGTGAACCACTCGTTCTTGAGGCCGAGCACGGCGGCGGCAGGATTCTTCAGGATGGCAGCGCGGTAGACAGGGGCGCGGAGATCGGCGGCAATGGGGGAGCTGGCAGGATCTGATTGAAACGCGGACCAGCGCTTGTAGGCGGCTTCGGTGATTCTGCACGAGCGGTTAGCGTATATGTCTTCAGGGTGAAAACTTCGCTGAAAGTGAAAGATGCGGGAGATGTAGAGAGCTGACATACTCCTCATGCGAGTTCTCTACAGCAGTTAACAACAACCGCTTGCGTAGCAGGCTGGTGTTGAAGTCCTCATTTTTGGCCCCTTCCCAGCCGACTTGCTTCAGTGCCTTGTCGATCAGCTCGAGGGTGAGCTTCTCCAGCCCCCTCTTGATTTGCTCGTCATCACCAAAGATGGACTTGAGCGTGGCAATAGAGTCCAGGGCTTGGCTGAGGACGCGGTAGTGCGTCTCGCTCTTGAGGCCCTGGATAAAGGACAGCAGTGCACCAGTGGTGGAGTACCCGGAGAAGGCTAGGTCGGCCGCAGAGCCGGTAATGAAGATCTTGTCCTCAGTAGTGAGGTGTTGCAGCTGAGTACCCAGGAGTTTCAGGCGGGATTCGGGGTAGTTGACCCGGTAGAAGCCGGTTGCACCAGCGTTGAACTGGTAAAACTCGTCGCTGACACCCTCAATGGTGGACTCCTTGCTTGTGAGGGTCAGCGGCTCCACACCCTGGGAGCCGACGTTGCCCTTGACGGCAAGCGGCACCCACCAGATGGTCTGGTCATCTTCGGGCTTGACATCGCCCGTGGAGAGGAAGCGAGACTGTTTAACGGTGACCTGCTGCTTGCCCTCGGTGACCGTGAGCACGGGGAAGCCGACCTTTTCGATCCAGGGCTTCATCATGCTGTTGACATCCACGCCAGACGCCTCGCTGAGCGCGGCCCAGAGTGCCTCCGTCTTGGCATTGCCGTAGGCGTGCCTCTTCAAGTAAATGGCGATGCCCTTGAGGAAGGTCTGAATGCCGAGATTGGACGCCAGCATGCGGATGATAGAGCAGCCCTTGAGGTAGCTAATCCTGTCAAAGATTTGGTTGACGTCGAGAGCGTCACGGACCTCAACATGGATGGGGTGGGATGAGCGGACGCTGTCCAACGAGAAGGCCTGGTCCATGCCTTCGTTTATGAACTGCGGCCAGACGTCCCAGTCTGGGTGCAGGTGGTCGGTGGCCAGCCAGCCAGCCCAAGTAGCAAAGCCCTCATTCAGCCAGAGCTCGTCCCACCAGTCCATGGTGACGAGGTTGCCGAACCACTGGTGAGCCAGCTCGTGGGCGACGACGTAAGCGACCTTGTTTCGGAATTTGGCCTCGGAGAGCTTCTCGTCAAAAAGGATGGCCGTCAACCGGTACGTCACCAAACCCCAGTTCTCCATCGCGTTGTGGGTGATTTCGTGCACGGCGAGGATGTCGCTCTTAGGTAGAGGATAGTCCATCTCGAACTGCTCCGAGAAGTAGTCGATGATCCTAGGCGCATGTTCGAGCGCGTATCGACCTTGCTCCTTCAGACCCCTGGTGGTGTACACGCGGACAGGGAGCCTCTTGCCATTGTACTCGCAGTCGGTGAAGGCTTCAACGTACTCGAAGTCTCCAACAGCCCAGGCAAGCAGGTACGTGCTCATGACAGGACTACGCTCGAACTTGACAAGCTTCTTGCCTCCGCCAACTGGCTTGGACTCCTTCTCGGGCATGTTGGACAGGGCGACCTGATCCTCTGGAATCTCGATGGCAAAGTCGAAGGTCGCTTTGAGGTTCGGCTCGTCAAAGCAAGGGAAAGCGCGGCGGGCATCGCAGGCCTCGAACTGGGTACTTAGCATGTAATGAAACTCCTCGTCGCGGTGAACGCTCGCAGCGGCTGGGGCAGCAGGCTTGTACTGGCTGCGGTGAAAGCCGGCCATGTCATGGTTGAGCTCGCCCGAGAAGTCGATGCTCAGTGAGGCGTTGGCAGACACGGGCAGCTCCTGGGGGAACGTGATGGTGGACCGCTGGGACTTGATGTCCTCGACGAACGTGGTTGACTCCCATGACTCGTCAGATTTGCCTTGACTGACTACAATTTTGGCTCGATGTAGCTTAAGCTCCAGAGTGTTCAAGACGATCTCGGTTGTGGGCTTGGTGAGCTCGCCATCGATCCTGGACGAATTATCAACTCGCACGATCCTCAAAATAGGCAGCAATTGGCTTACCTCACGCTACCCTTGTACGACCAGTTGTTGAAGTCGAGATCCGTAATCACAAGGTCGTAATGGGCCGGCTTGAAGGTATGCGGAAGAATGTCCCTGTCCGTCATGTCTGCGAGCCTGTGCTTGAAGGATGCGTGAGAGCAGTAACGGCGGGGCCCAGTGAGTGCGGGGGGCGTTGATGCAGAGGCGGGGCGAAGCGGCAGTCTGCGAGCCCTTGTTGTTGCAGGTCTAGGGGACTGTGAGGAGAGATGGGTGAAATTATTGGCTTGGAGAACAGTGGCAGGTCGACAGAATCGGCTCTTCAGGCCTACGCGGCTGGCGCTGAGAAACGGACACGGAGCTGAAAACCTTGCTTGGGCAAGAATGCGTGAGGAACTCATCGAAGCTTAAGCTCTGGGGGTCAGGCTCTGGCCGGACCCCACCACGATGCAGCTCGACCCCTCTATGACGGCACTTGCAGGAAGGTACGAGTATCTGTGAGCAGGGCGCCCAAGAGGAGTACAATTAGGAAGGTAACGCAGCCTGAGCCTAATGGCAGTGACAGCAGCGTCTACACAGAGCTCAAGCAGCCGTAGTTGAGAGAAACCAGAAACAGAGAGGCAAATGGAGACACGCCGTCAAAACGACGCCTCGAAAAGTGAAATGTACGGATGTACAAACGCAGCTTTTGCTTGGCATTCAAGGCCGAATTGGGCAAGACAGGGATGGGGAGGGGGGCCAGTAGGGGGATTCGGGCGGTGGTGCAGTTGTTTGCTGGTGTGCGCAGATGGGCGAGTCAAAAAGGTTCAAGATCGGAACCCGCCAGTTCTTGTTGCAGGGCGGATCTGTGCTGCAGGAGAGTGGAGCAACACAACTGACCGTGTTGCTGTTCTGGTAGAATCCCAAACGGGCAGGGCAAATCTGTGGGGCTGCAAGGCCGGCGCTATCCGCCGACGACATTCATGCTCCAGTTACGCGATACATGTTGAAGTACATGTGGACGGAGCGTACTCCAAGAGAGGGGAAAGTAGATGCAGAGAGCAAGCAATGTTACCATGTTAAAGACTCTCGAATCAGAGGCTAAGTTGACGTCGCCTGAGCAACCAAACTGAGCAACCAAGCCAAACCGGAACCCTCTCCCACCGAAGCCACCCAACGCCTAACACGAAGAAAAGCAGTCGATGCCCACCAACCGAAACCCAATGAGTCTGCCAAATGTGAAGGAGACCTCGCGCGTTTACCCTCATTTGTGCAATCCATCGAAACCCCCCCAATCCATGCCAATACCAATACCAATGCCCGAGAACATGCATCCCATCCCACCTCGCAAGCCCCTCTCTCTCTTGCCGAGACGCACGAAAAGTATATCCCCATCCCTAAGATTCCCCACCTCAACCCCCCTTGCGTCTTTACTTTGGATCTTCCCCTTCCACGGCCTCAGCAACCCGATCCCACCACACGCCGTGCGAATCCCGGTCCACGGCCGACACCCGTCCCATCATGTCCACCATATCCCTCACCTTGTCCACAAACTCAGCTAAACCCAGCCCAGCGAGCCTTTCGCCGGCGGTGCTCGTAGCCTTGACTTTCTCGCTCGCCGACGCAGCCGCGAGCCGGGCGAGCACGTGTCCGCGCAGTCTGCCCAGCAACAGCCGCAGCACTGGCTCCCGGAGCTCCGTCTCGCGCGGTTCGACTGCGGCGGCTGCCTCGGCGCTCGCGGCGAGGAATTTATTGACTAGCCCGCGAAGGTGCTGTTTCGTGGCGGCGGGCATGCACCGGCCAGCCTCGAGCGCGGCAATGATACCATCGGCAGCCACATCGGGCGTCATGTCCGCCGCTCGCGGATCGTCGCTCTTTTCAAGTACGGCGAGGATTCGCTGGGCCTCGTTCCTCCAGGGAGCGCGGACGTCCCGCTTGAGGAGGTTCTTGCACTGCAGGAGGATTGCGCCGGTTGTGATGATGTGGCGGGTGAGGCGACCGGCCTCGACAACGCGCTTGTGATCGAGGAGAAGCATCTCCGGGATTTGGTCCCGCGGGACGGGGTAGAGCCTCGTGAAAAGGTCGACGAGCAACTGAGCATAGATGCGGTTCGCGGTGGGGCGTGAAGCCGGGTGATTGATGCCTTCCGGGTCACGACGCGAAGCCTCCGCAAGGACCTTCTGCCGCGCTGCGCGCCAGGCTTTAGTGGCGACGGCGAGGTCGCCTCGGCCGGCTTCGAGATCGGCCGCAAAGGCTCTTGCCTCGTACGCCGGGGCCTGCTCAATGAGGCGCGGGGCGGCCAGCTGGAGCAGGTAATTGGCGTAGTCGCTAAGCATGACGTCGATAAAGCCGTTGAGCGCTTCGAGGCGGTCGACGTAGCTGCCTTGGCCCAGCTTCTCCTCGACAAGAGCTTTGACCTCATCATCTCTGACTGGAGCGCAGAGCTTTGGTAACAGTGAGCCCATTGCCTGGAAGAACTTCTCGTAGGAAAAGCTGCCCATGGCGAACTGGCGCTGAGCAATGTCGGTATCTAGCATTTCTCCGATGAAAGTATGCATCGAGTTGCCGGGCTTGACGAGCCGCTGGAGCTTCTCCCGAATCAGGTCAGCAACCTTCAAGAGCAAGAAAAAGTGGGCTTCCTGATTCTGTGTTTGCATGGTCGAGCGCATCTCCCGGAACAATGGAGCAAGCAAATGCTCTTGCTGTTCATGGTACTCATGTGGCTCGGTGCGGAACTCCTTATTGAGGGCCAGCTCGTGGACGACGATCCGGTTGTCGGGCAGCAAGCTTTTCCCGCTCGGCATGACGAGGCTGACTTTGAACGGTCCAGGTTTCCTTGACGGCGTAGCCGGCGGCGTCGGAGTTTGCGTTTGCGGGTTCTCGTGGCTTTCTTCCACGCCAAGGACCCCCATCGCCGTCTCGGTGACTGCCTGGTCTGCCACACGCGGCTTGATGTCGCCAACGGGCTTCTTGACCCTTGATTTGCGGGCGGCCTTCACGGCGTCCGCAACAAGCTGTTTGCCTCTAGATGGGCCAGCTAGCTTCTTGATCCGAACGAGCAGCAGAAGCTGGTTGTTCCGGATGCTTTCCTTGTAGACCTGGTCCACGGAACCGTCGGTGGTGTCCTTGACGGACTCCCAGATGGCGTCGAGCTCAACAAATTGCATGACCATCAGGTCAACCAGCGAGCTCGAGTCCCGAGCCTTCCAGGCAATCAAGGCATTGTAGAAGGTGGCGTACACCTCGGGGAAAGAGGCCAACAGGGCTGGCGGAGGCGTGTAGTTGTTGAACGCCGTCAACCGGCCAAGTACGTTCTCGAACGAGACCAGCAGGTCCCTGGCCTTGGCGACGAGCTCTTGAGACTGAGGATTGGCGAGACTGTCCTTTGGAATAGGGCGTGCTTGACCCAGTCCAGTTTCTTCCGCCATCTCCGTCTCTTCTTTGTTGCTAAGCACTTGGGATGGGTGACCCAAAATAAGAAAAGCGCTCAGGAAGGACCGCACCGCGGCCATTTCCTCGACAGAACCTGGCTGGCCCTCGTTAAGGCCGCAGATACGAAGGATGCGCGAGGTCAACACCAGGACGCGCTCCTGCGAGAGAAGCATGGTAACTTCATCAAACGAGGTGTCTCGGACGGCGTCCAGGGATAGGCCCAGGGCAGAAAACTCGGTTACATATTGCCTCCTCTTGCTGGCCCGCCAGAACCACTGAATCCTCGAAGCGGCCGTTTCTTCGGTGAGGGGAGCTCGTGCGCGTGGCTTGGCCTCCTGAATTTCGGGTATCACTTCGGCCGGCATAGACTTGCGGGTGCCTAGGCTCTGCCCGCGTTCTCTCCCCTTGGCCTTGGCAGCATTTCGGCTGCGTAGCTCTTCCCTCCTCCTCTCAGCTTCGGCCAGGCGCTCCTCCATTTGGAGTTTCATCTTGCGTATTTCCTGTTCACGCTTCTCCTTCATGCTCTCAGCAACGGCCTTGGCCCGCCTGACCTCCTCAGCGCAGGCGGCAGTGATCTCGGCGAGATTGCGCTCCCTTGCCTGGGCGGCAGCCAGGGCCCGCTCCTCACTCACACTAGTGTTCCGGGTCACTGCCTTGGCCAGTGCCGCCCGGAGGCGCACCTTTTCGGCATGGGCGGCACGGTCAGCAAGCCGCGCCTTGCGGTCCTCCAGAATCGAGGCGCGGCGGAGATGCTGCGCGATGTACTTGCTCTGTGGGCCACCGGTGCGGACACCACCGTGCGATGAACGCGAAGTAGCAGAGGATATGCTGTTGCGGCGGGACGAGGCCGCGCTGTCTTTTCGCCGGGTCTGGTTCATCGGGCGGTAGAAAAGCCGTGCGGCAATGTGCGGCGGCGGTGTGTATACTTTGGTGTCTTCGCCATCTCCATCGGCGAGCTCCATCTCCTCGGCGGGTGGCGAGAGCGCGCGGTCGGCAGTAACGTCTGCCATGTCTGTGGAGGGCTGCCCATTCGACTCCTCGATGTTGCGGGCGGGCTCGGTCAAGTCTAGCGACGAGCGCCGCATCGTGATGGAGGTTTGTATTATTCGTTCAAGGGGATTCGTGTCAGGTTGCGCCCTCAAGGCGGTCGTCGAGAATCGATGTCGGGTCGGTATAAAATGGAGATAGGCGTCTTTCGCATGGACTTGAATGCAAAC
This sequence comes from Corynascus novoguineensis, assembly GCA_033296725.1. Classification (NCBI taxonomy): domain Eukaryota; kingdom Fungi; phylum Ascomycota; class Sordariomycetes; order Sordariales; family Chaetomiaceae; genus Corynascus; species Corynascus novoguineensis. The sequence goes on from MU857627.1 coordinate 223,281, forward strand.
CGTGAATAACGAGTTGCTTGTAGTTTGGACTGCAAAACGCAACGGTCGGTCAAGCTGGTCGCGCACGCTAAGAAGGACGAAGGTACTCTGGTTCCCTTCCTTGGGCAACGTTGAGGCTCGCAAACGGAAACGGAGGGAAAAAAAACGATCGTCGGACGAAAGAATGTCGAAGAAGATTGAGGTCCAAGAAGCCGCTCACAAACAACCAGCACCAGCAGGTCCGTGTCTTCTGCTGACCAAGCGGAAGCACGCGAGGCAGATGAGACGAACAGGAATGGAAGGCTGGGGAACCGTTGATGACGGCAGCGAAACATGGGCTTGCATGCATGCATTGAAGCAATGCCTTCGCAGGAAGGTGGGGCACAGATCCTGCCAAGTCGCAAGCAGCGCCGATGCTTTCGAGAACAGAGGCGTGTGCACTAACAAATTCCAACGTTTGGAGTTAGGCGAGCTGCTAACGCGATCCAAGCACCTCTTTGAGACAGATGGGCTTCGTCAACGAGTTAAGCCGGCCCTGCAATTTCGGTCTGCTGACTGGTTCTTCCGTTTCCAAAACAACGCTTTCTTCCGGTTCCTAAGGCAGCAGCTCGGTCGGTCAGGCCGACCGCGCACAGATGCTTCTCCTCCCGGAGGGAGTCACGTCGTTGACGTTTTTCAGAACACAGCAATGCGTCACAGGGATCAACAAACCGAACGAAGATCCGTCCTGATACCGAAAAGCGACGTGCCATTGCTCAACTTTTACATAACAGCATTTAATCCCTTCCGGCATCCAACTCCACCACCGAACTGTTTATCGTCAATGGCCGTCCCGGGGGGTTCCCCCTCCCGAGCCGCGATCCCTGCAGTTCATGCACTAGCCTCTGGCCCCAAGTTGAGTCTCCCGGCAACTCCGGCGACATCCAGATCGAGTCGTCGATGACCAGCTCGGCCTTGTCGTCCACCTGGACGAACATCCCACGGTCGCCCTGCCCGCGACGCTTCAGCCACCTCCACCGACGACCCGAGGACGATGTTGACGGCGGCGTCCTCCCATCTCCGACACCTGCCTCGCGCCGCCGCCTCCGTCGCCACATCAGATAACCCACCTCCACTGCTACCAAGAGCGCCACGGCCAGTATGAGTCCTATCGTCAACGCAGCCGCCGCGCCGGGCGACATGTTTGACCTCGTGTTCTCCATGTTGGCGGCTGGTGTTGCCACATTCGGCGTTGGTGTCGCTCGGCTCTTAGTTGGCGACGGCGTCGTTGTGGGAAGCAAACTGGTGCTAAGGACGACGTTATTCTGGCGGAGGGATGGTTCGATAAGTAGGAAACCTGGGCTCGACAGGTCGGGGTCCGACGCGATAAAGTCGCCCTCGCCCGTCGGCGGCTTAAAGCGGAAGACATATCTCGTCTCTCTCGCAAGCTCCGCCGCTGGGGGGTCGGAGGTGACCAATTTGAGGTTGCCGTCCTGCGCGAGGTTCACTGCCCCTTGTTGGCCGCGTTAGCGGGCCCTGTCGGGCAAGAACAAGAAGGTAGGCTATTGCCTTGTTGGTTGGGCCGGGACTTACTTGCCAGGCACAGCGCTACCGGGTCGGAGTCAACATGCCAACTCGTGAGCCAAAGGTCGTAAATGCTGTTGTTGAGTGCGTTCCACGAGACGAGGATCTCGTCGCCGTGTGTGTATGCTTCGGCAAAATCGGGTTTGCCCCCGTCTGGTGTGTTCCACAAGTACCCCCTCCGGCTATCCTCCGCATCCTCTTCTCTTCGAATTTGGGGTGTGGATGGATAGCCGCTGTGCTGCGCCCATATCCTCATGCTGATGTCGATGGATTTGTTCTTCCGCCTGACTTACGGACAGCGTTACGAACTGTCTTTGTCACGCAATCGCACACAATTTGCACGGTAGAAATTCGGCGGTGACGAAGCTTAGATTTATTCATTCGGATCGCTATCTCCCCGCGACTACTGGGCTCCTTGGCCCTTGTGCGGACGTTGCATCTTACTGAATTCCGCCTTGTAGGAGAGCCCTTTTCGCGGGTGGCAGGTTGGGTCGCAGAACGTAGATCGGAGCTAGTGCGCGGGTGGGCGAATGAAGTCGTAGCAATGCGCGCCGAAGCGCTTACTCGAACCAACAGCCCAGCCAACGGTCGCCGACATTGGCCGGCTTAGCGGCCGAGACCCAGCCCGGCGCTTCTACCGTACCCTTGGGAGCTGCGAAGCAACCGTCTCGCCAATGGCGCCGCGGCAGCCCAGTCGATCTCAACGCGTTGACTTCAGGTTGATTACACGCGACGGTGCCGCGGCTTTCAACACCGCAAGCAGCGGACCCGACCCGACACGTGTGACTGCAGCTTGTGATGCAGCATGCACGGAGGCTGTGGCATCTTGCATGTCCAGATATGCGGCCCGCTCCCGGGTAATTGAACTGTCATCACGAAGCCGGGAGACTGAGTGTTTTCTGTCATTATCGCAAAGGCGTTTCACTGCGGGACACTGATGTCATGTACGAAGAATTGTGCTAGGAAAATGGATCATCAGGTACTCCAAGTTACCAGCTACCACAAGGGACTCGGTAGTCGTTTCATATGGGCAACGGAGCTGATAAAGAATCCGTTTATTATACCAAGTTAGTTACTTGCTTTGATATGAGCCCAGCTCTCGATCAATGCCGTCACATAGATTCAACAATCCATCGTTCGGTACATGGATCCAATTAGCTTGTGTCGTGAACCAAGACAGTGGAAAACCAGCAACTGGGAATACTACTATTGGTGCTGCATTTACAACTTTATATTCTGGAAGCCATGCTCATCGGCCCCAACGCGCCGCTAGCCCTGCATCCAACCCTGCGCGGCATCTACATACAACAACATAGACTATGACAATCCTCTGCCGTTCTCACGACAAACCGTACCGATTTTTGGACTAGTTAGTATTTGTAATGGTAGTAGTGCTTCTTGAGCTGCGCGTAGCTTCTTGGGGGAGGCTGGTCTGGCAATTCCATTCCCTGCCTCTGGGACAAGAGTGCCCACTTGACCCCCCGGCGTCCGAGACCCCAGCTCAAACTGAGCAGGAGCACAGCTGCAGTGGTCAGACCGACGCCCAGTCCCGTCATGGTATCGGTCGATAAACTCCCGCCTGCGGACTGGTTTGTTGCTGGCGGGCTCGACTTGGCCGGGTCATGGGTGTTGTCGTCTTTGGGGGTGGTAGAGGGGAAAACGGTCAAGTTACAGTAACTGCTGAGCTAGCTGTGGAAGAGGTTGAGGATGCAACGCTGCTGCTTCTGCTGCTCCTCTCGGCTTCGGCTTTGTGATGTTAAAAATGCCGGTGGCCGAGTCTACTACTGAGGCACTCTCCTCCCAGATGTCAATCACAAATAGGTTTGAGAAGGATAGATCCTTAGTGGTACAAACGAACCGTTTGTAGCTCGTTGCGCCTACTTGATTGTCTACCGAAGGGATCATCAACCACTTCGACCCCCGTCATAGGGTACCCTAAAAGAATAATATCAGAAGTTATCGTAATGCAGGTATTCCCCTTCCGAAAAGTTGGAACTTGACAAGTATTTTTCTTATTTTTCTACACCGATGTGCCAAGAGTCATGCAAGCCCTTCCACGTTTATATTCACAAAGGAAAACTGGTGCCCTCGCAGACCCACTGGAAACCTTTGCGCCTGATCTAAAAATTGGCTCAGTGCCCAGAATGCTACAACGGAAAAGGATAGGCTACACACATAGCTACTGTAATAACTAGCCTACTAGTAGTCTTCAGTTTCCAGCTCCATTCCCTTGGCTAAGCTTTTGTAGTCTATCGGTGGCCATCATCTACCTTATAACCCTCTTTGTTAAATAACTAAGTGTTGCGGGCTCCTGTGCCCCGTAATACGAGGTGCAGTCCCGTTGTGACCGGAATTATTATCCATCCACCGGGCCTGTTACAGCCAACACGAACTTGGTTAACCGATTAGAAAACTCGGGTTGGTAGATTCATCAACGTCATTTCAGGTTGCTAGACTACGATGGAAGCGGAGAAACTCGCTGCAGTTTTTCCGTTAATTCACACCATCCACAATCTCATGGTCTAAAACTTGCGTACTTTCGGAACGATCAACCGGTTGAAGTCATCCATCATCCTATCCCTTATTATGGTCAACCTATTTTTGTCTTCGTCTCAGAAATAAGACTTGGTATCTAGTCTAGCTTGGCTGAGCCTTCTTAACGCCATTACCGTCACAACAGCGATCTGCCACCTCATCCTCAGTTTATTTGATCTGGTACAAGTGCGTCGACGGCGCCTGCAGCGTCGCGAAAATACAGGCACTGGACCGGCCCGTGGCGTGGCCTGTCGAGACGGACCATGGGCGGCCGGGAGGAGGAAAGAATCCGGGCGTGCGTCAACAGTGCGGGCGAGTGCGATGCTGTGCAGTGGCCCTCAATCAGCAATGGTGAGGGTGATGGTAGATTGTCTTAGGCGAATGCAAGGTACAATCTGTCCGAGGAAAGTAGTACTGTAGGTATAGTAGCAACGATGCGGGGTTTAGATAAGTGCACCTGGCCTTACTGGTGGTTCTTTAGGTACTACAACTGAAGACAAACTTTTCGAATTCCTTCCGGAGAGGAGGATTCTAGCTGTCAATCATTTAGCTCAGGAACCGGAAAGTTCATCTCGTGCAAATCTCAATTAAAGCGTCGTCTCATATTCGGTCCTATGTTTGCTTTAGACCGCCAACCGTGACCTTTACTTCTCCTGACCACATCGAGAAAAAGCAGGCTGTGTTTACGCTTATTAGCTGAGTTCCGTGTTTTCACATTGAGTCGACACGCAATTGCCCCCTGTTTTCTTTGTTCCTGCAGGGTTTGAGACAATGGTGACGTCGGTATTCGGCCCCGTCGGGATCGTTTGCGAATTGTTGCGGTTGATCAGGTACCAATCATGAATTGTTGCGGTTGGTATAGTACATCCAATGTTGCGTTGGACCGGCACATCTCATAACGTTCGTGCAAGCTAAACAGTACGTCTTGACTTTGAAATGTTTATGCGTGACGGGTCTGAGTGTCCCTCCCGAAAAGCGTCACGCCTCGGGCGCTCGGCTGATTTTAGGGGGGGCGGAAGAAGCATCCCCTTTTGGGGCGTTTCGAAACGATCTTGCCATTAACATCAGTTCCCCAACGCCCCGGCTGTTTGGGATCCCCACCCCGGCAGCGGCCCGGGCATGATGGGTGCCGTGGATGTACCGAAGGCGCCCGAAATCCTTATTACCGGAGATGATTTGCTAGAAACCGCAGGCCAGATGATAGGGCTCTGGGGCATGTTCCGAGTTTAAAGATTGAGCGAGTTAATAAAGTAACGATCTGCGTCGTGGCCTGGTCTCGAGCGCGGAGCCAACCTTTCCGAGCAAGAACTCGAGATGCTAAACCTTTGAATAGAGAGGCTTGAAATATAAAGCCCAATAGCCGTCTGTGAAACAAACAACACCATCCATTCTTTCTTGTGCAACAGGAAGTGGTTTTCTACGACACCCAGCACAAACCATGAAGTTCCTCGACATTGTCCTCGGTGCTGCAGCTGCCGGCTCGGCCATGGCAGCCCCGACTTGCGAGGCATCAACCAAGTCGAAGCGTGCCGGCAAGTTCAAGTTTGTCGGCATCAACCAGTCGTGCGCCGAGTTCGGCCAGGACACCCTCCCGGGCCAGCTCAACAAGCACTACACCTGGCCGGCCACGTCGAGCATTGACGTGAGTTTGTTACGTCCTGTGATTTGAAAAGAAAAAAAGAAGCATTAACCGATTTTTAGACTCTCCTCGAGACCGGAATGAATACTGTCCGCGTCCCGTTTATGATGTAGGAGATGACGTTGTGGCTCTTGGTGCGATTCAGATCTTGTTGACAAGTCGTTACAGGGAGCGTCTCATTCCGGAACAACTGACGGGAACCGTCAACGAAACTTACTCCCAGGGGCTTATTGATGTATGATAATGGATGGGTCCTAGACATTGGACGGAGACGAGCTGACACCAGAGTCCAGACTGTTGCCCACATCACGGGCAAGGGTGCCTACGCCATCATTGACCCTCACAACTTCGGTAAGGCCAACTCACACCCGAGCTATGTCCGATGTGCATGGGAACGTGGCAATTTGCTGACCAATGCACTTCGGAAAAACGCAGGTCGTTACTACAAGGAGATCATCACCGATGTTGAGGGCTTCAAGGCCTGGTGGACGACGACGGCGGCGCTGTTTGCCGACAACGAGAACGTCATTTTCGACACCAACAACGAGTACCACGACATGGAAAACTCGCTGGTTGCCAACCTGAACCAGGCCGCCATCGACGGCATTCGCGCTGCGGGCGCCACCTCACAGTACATTCTTGTCGAGGGTAACTCGTGGTCGGGCGCATGGACCTGGGTACGAGGCTCTGTTCCCCTAAAGATTTACACACTGGGTCTTATGACTGACGGTCGTGTTTTGCTAGGTCTCCTCGGGCAACGGCGAGTCGCTGCTCAACCTGTCGGATCCGGAGGACAAGATCATCTACGAGATGCACCAGTACCTGGATGAGGACGGATCGGGCACGCACGAGGAGTGTGTCTCGGGCACCATCGGACAGGAACGTCTCCAAGAGGCGACCAAGTGGCTCAAAGCCAACGGCAAGACGGCCATCCTCGGCGAGACCGCTGGCGGCCCCAATGCCCAGTGTATCCAGGCCCTCACCGGTATGCTCTCCTTCCTGGAGGAGAACTCGGACGTCTGGTCCGGCTGGCTCTGGTGGGCTGCCGGTCCCTGGTGGGCGGACTACATGTACTCGATGTGAGTTGTGCTTTTCTTTTTTTTTTTTTTCTCCTCGTCGTCTTTAGTTTGAAATTCTAAGTTGGTCATGACGTCTCTATGCTGACTTGAGTTGCAGGGAGCCGCCGAGTGGCACCGCTTACACCGCCATTCTGCCGAGCCTTCAGCCCTACATCTAAACCTGGTTGAGGGGACACCAAATGGACATCGCGTGGCCGAAGGTTGGGATGTCGGGGCCTAACGACTTCCGAGTCTATGTACCTTAGCATGGGCGACTGAGTAGTCAAAACAAATATACAGCCTCTCAACAACATGGGCTGGTCATTCTGACTGCACTCGTGAATGCCCGAATGCCCCCTCGGATTGGCCGTGCATAGTGTAGGCCCTCACCTCCATACCGCCTCCCCAAACAACTTTCCCGGTAGCAGGTAAAAATCTACAGCTATCCAAGCCCCATCCGAGCAATGAGCAATTTCTTAACCAATGAGTCTGGCGCTCGGCCACACATGCGAAAAGATATTCGAAATGCATTGAATGGATACAATTAAGCCCTCTTTAAGTCGTCGCCTATATTTCAGAGCAAATCATTCAGTAAAATCAGCGGTGCGGGAATGAGACAAGTGCCTGTAACAATGGGCCTATTATGTTCGAGGTCCATCACGTCGAGGAGGTGCAACGTGCTCACCATAAAGTGTACGATAGGAAAGATCTCCGTGGAGTGGTTGGACGCTGATCATATGAGAGAGTTGATCAAATGTACCAATACCAAGCGTCGGGGAAGATGCGGGATTCGCTTAAATCCATGTCATTAACTAACACTGTCGGCGGAATCGCCTCTCGCTACCGCTGCTGAAACTTGCTTGAGAGCTAGCGGCGAGGCTCGCGCCACTCACTTGACGTCCAGAACAAGTGTTAGGTTCCATTACCACGCAACTATGTAGCCAATCATCTCGCCTGCTTGCTAGGTCACTGAAGGAAGATTCCGTTATACTTGAATCCACGCTTGTGACACTGTTCATCAAGAAATGTAAGCCAGCCTTGGATCAAAATCCTTATTTTAGCTGGGAAAAGGCATAAATGGCTTTCTTTTTTGGCGACGCCCGAGACAAGCTGTAAACTTGCACAGGCCTTGATATATGGTCTGAGGAGCGTCGAATTGTTTTAGACCGGTAGTGCTAATGTTCGGTGCAGGTCGTAGCTGGTTACATATTAGTGTAGATTGGCAGGTGTTTCACGAAATGTTCTGTTGGAAAGTCAACAGCCACGGTTCCACGGTCACACTGATCGATAGAGGCTTACAATGGGGTTTTGGGAGCTCCAGGGCATCCTACAGCGGTCAATTGAGTTCTTGAGAAGCTTCTGAGCGATGATGTTCTTCGTTGTTCTTTCCATGCGTTGAGAGCTCCCTGTCCCTTAAAAATATATGCCCGCCAAAAGCCCCCCAAATCGCGGTGGATCGCAGCGCCCCAGTTCTCCACAGTTCAATCCAACAAGTTAACACAAGTCAGACCCGAAATCAAAGTTTCACCCCGAGGCAAGGATCATAAGCATACTCCCGCAGGCCCGAAGCCATTACATCTATAAACCCATTTCCTTGTGTAGTTCACCATTTTGTAAACCATGGGACTCGAGAAATCCTTTCATGCTTGCCCTAAACTTCTTCTCTTCCGCCGCCTCCTCGGGATCCAACTCCGGCTCGGGCGGGTAAAACCGCGGCACCTCCCGAATGTCCCAGCGCTCCTGCTGCCAGGCCGTCGCCGGAGGCATCACCCGTACGATCCGCCGCTCCCACGACTCCCTCGCTTCCGGGTCCGCCGCCGACACCGCCTCGTGCTCTGGCGTGGCCCCGAACTTCGTGGCCCAGAGGAAAAAGTGGCAGAAGATGGTCCGCCCCCCTTGCGTCCGCTCCAGCTTCCCGAACTTCTCTTCCACCCAGCGGTCCTCCTGTAGCGCCCAGAACCATACGGCTGAGAATCTAGACCAGGCAAAATTCCACTTGATAAATTCGGACCCGAGTGGAGCAAAACCATCAAATTCCTTGTAGAAGTGCTCGTACCATACCTGTGACCGTTCCTCTTCGTCGACTATGCCTGGTACCACGAAACTAGTAAGAGTCACGCGGCCCTCTACATCTCCCGTTGGGACAAACCGGGGGTGTTTGAGGATGAGAAAGCGTGACGACGGGGCGTCGTCCAATGTCAGGTTTGCTAGTTCCGACCTGGACTCGACAACCTCGGCGGTTTCGGGGAGGCTCTGTAGAAACTCGGCGTAGGCGGGGGAGGACTGGAAGTTCTTTATGTCATCTAGCGTACGCCATTCTACACATTTTATTAGTTTCAGAGCATAGGATGGTCTTTTGTCTGGTGGAGATAACCACTTACCGATAATATAGGCAGCCTGCTCGGGGTTGTCGACCATCCTGGCAAGGAAGGCTGCCTCACTACCTTCTACCTCCGCGAGCCGCCCGGCATAGATATCAGTGTGGCTCCCCTCCCACACTGGCCACTCCTGGTCTTGCGGCAGGTAAAACCGTGTCTAGGTAATCAGGTTCTTCGTGCCCTTCTTTGCTGTTTGCTTGGTCTTGGCCATGATGGAGGAGAGATGCCAAGGTGCTTAGGGGTTAGATAAGGACGGCGTTGTTTGGGGTCTAGCGATGAAGAACAACTGACTAGGAATGGAGAAAGGTATTTATACCCCCCAACTCGCTGCCTGGTGTTTGTTTAGGGGGAAGGGAGGTATTAATAGATTAATATGACGTACGAAAAGCGGGGTTCCGGAGCCTTCCAGACTTCCAATCACCCGTACCGACGATAACCTCGTAATACCAAAGACAGCATCGAGCAACATACCATGACCGAATCGCTCAAGGATTTAGTATAAAACATATACGTTTGCTATACTTAACTACCTCTAAACACAAATAACATCAACTTAGTCTTATAAAACCATGATCTAATCAGAAACCGCCCCGGCTCCTATTGACTTTTGTGTCGCCTATCAAGCCACTTAACGGGCCCCTCAAATAATATAGCAATCACACGGCAATAACTAGGCGAAAAGACTACAAAAACGCAACGCAATTGCTTAAACGACCTCCAAAACCGATTCTGACAACGGGAACGTGCTTAGCGCAATTAATTGGCCCTATCTGCGATGCCGCAGCAAGGGCGCAATACGCGCGCGGCAGGCGAAGCGATGGTGATTGACGCGACAGACGCGGTCGATCGCCAAAGCGATCCACGCGTAAACCGCGACAGAGGCGCTCGACGGGACAACCCCTAGATGGCGGGCGAAGGGGTCTTGCACGAGCAAACTGCGAACGGAAAAGATGCCGAGACGAGGAAATTACTTGAAGAATTCCGCGCTTTGGTGCCGGCGGCGCTGTAGGAGCGTATGTAGGCGACGGCACACGCATACTATAGCAAAATTTTCAAAGTGGAGAACGCAACCAGCGCGACCTCTACGAACGACACGCAGGAGCTGGCGAAGAAGCCTCGAACGACTTGAGAAGAAGGTTATACCCTCGACCCCCTAGCACGACCACTACAAACCTACAAGGGACTAACCAAAGCCAAGAGCTCCCTATTGACACAAGCTCGTATAGGGGCAATCGGCCTCAGAGGGTTTCTTTTCGCAAGACGTGTTCCTAAAGTGCCCACGCCGCTCTGCCGTTGTAGCGAAGCCCCAGAGACAGTAGCTCACCTAGTGCTTAGATGCCAGGACCAAGAACTCACGAGAGGTAAACCCCGACCTCAACTCAGGGACCGACACGCCCTATACGAGGCGCTCGGAAACCACCTAGATACAGCGAGGATAGTCACCTGGCTTATGAGCCTTAGGAGGCTAAGGGAGTATAGACTTGCACTAGAACTAGATGAAGAGGTTGGACATGAGATTTCAATTGAGGAAGAGGAGACCGGGAGACCAGGGGAGGCAAGAAGGAAGCGGAGGAGAAGGAGGAGGAGAGCCATCGGGCTCTGACACTGTGTTGAGCAACCGGATGCGTAGCGCTAGCTATACAATGTAGTGACGCGCCCGGCCAGATAGCCGCCTACAGCTTCGTCGTCACCAAGCCGGAAAGGTGAGTTCCGGACAGTTGGATGAGTGGGATCATGAGGAGGCACCCCGGCAGCCTTTAAGGCTACCAGAGCGCCGTACGCGAGCGGATGCCATGCATGTAAAACAGCGAGGAGGGACCGCTTGCTCTTAAGAGCGGGGCGACCGCCCCTGCGGTGTAAGAAGAATAATAATAATAATCACAGGGCAACGGGCACGGGATGATGAAGCAGAATCGCCCAGGACACATCTCGCTGCGCCCGCCGCGTAGGCACATCGTCGCCGCATCGCTTTCCGTCTCGGGGTACGGCTTGCTCGAGTCTATTAAGTGTTTTTCTGTGAGTACACTAACGTGCATTATTCGGAGTAAGCGAGCGGTCAATATAAGCGAGCGGTCACTTTTCCACCACCAAAACACAACTATCTTGAAATTACAACACAACAACACTAAGTACTGACTATAATAGCATCGAAAACAGCTGGTTTTGGGATATCTGTAGCCTCTTGGCAAGTTCGTGCATTATAACAGGGTTTGCCGCACACACCACAGCCCGAACTTTCGTACGAACCCCCCGTATAGCACCACCATCTAGGTGTATCTCTTAGGTCACCTCCCCACCTGTAGCCTTCTGGGCTATAAGTTCCCGTGCAGCTTGTACGGTAAGTAAAACTCCAAGCTGTACGCGTGTTCTTTTCGCTCTCCGGCGCTTGCTTAATGCCTCGTTGGCCTTATGTAGCGAAGAGACCTCGGTTCGAAAAAGAGCGACCTGGTGCATTATAGCCGTTGTACCCTTGGCCAGCTGGTCCACAGCAGCCAGAATTGGGGTCGGGGAGCTATCTGGTTGGTTGTTAATGCGAGTCTTGATGAGCGTCGACTACGAGGTGGCTTCCTGAGGGTTTTGTGGTGTCTGGAACACCCAGGGTTGTGGGGTTCCGACCTATGAGTTTGGGGGTGTCGGCGTCCGAAGCTTTATATCCAGTCTGGAAAGCACCCTCTCTGGGTCATATGGCATAAGGCCAGCACCTGCAAAACCACCCCGTATGTTGTTCTCCATCATAGAGGCAAAAAAGGCCTCACGGAAGCCACAGAGGAATTCGAGCTTGCTGATGTGGGTGATATATATCCGCGACAATTCATCAACCTGGTTCCCATATACATGCTTCAACGGCCCAAAGCAGCCAACATCGAGTGGCTGAAGCATGTAGGAAGAATACGGAGGCATACAGAGCGTGATAATGCTGTTATCTCTGTAATAGCCCTCGAATTCAGTTGAGTGGTGACTTTCGTGGCCGTCAAGGATCAATAGCCGGTACTTGCCCTTTGTCCGGGGCGTAGCATGCTAGTCGAAATGCTTGATCCAATCGAGACCTAGTTTATTGGTAGTCCAGCCATTATCGATGATGGCGATATGCCAATCGTCTGGCAGGTTGGCCTCGGTATACCAACCAGCAGGTGATACTTCGCGGCCAGGATGATGAATGGTGGGATGGCCCAGCCGAGGGCATTGACTCCCTGAATCACTATTGCCCATTCGTGGTTTCCAGGCTAGACCAATTTCGCCTTGCTACCACCATCTGAGGTCGTAACCACCATGCCCGTACAGATGATACCCATCATAAACCCAGTCTCATCGAAGTTGTAGATATCGTCATCTAGGATCCCGTGCTTGGCCTTCATGTTCTGTACAAGCGAAAACCACTCGCCAATCATCTTCGAATCTTCGTACTTGGCCCTTTGGTAGTCTAATCTACACGCAAAACGGGTACAGAGCGCAGGGTGGCGTTTGACGAAGTTATGTGCCTAGAGCTTGCCAACAGGCGGCGCGTCGCGTACGTGTAGAAGTAGGTTGGCCATTTCTTCTACACCACGTAGTCTTGGTGGAAAAGCTCGAGCATATAGCTCAATAATGTATTGAAGAATAGCATCCTCTTCTGATTGAGTCAGCTTTTTCGAATTGGGCGTGGTTTCGCGTTGTGCAGGAATACCAGCGAGTCGGCGGCGTAGCGTTGTTACTGGAACGTCGTATAGTTTAGCTGCAGCGAAGACCTTCAGTTTTTTTGGTCTTTTTTGATAGCTTCAAGCGCCAGAAGAAGCCTTGCTTCTTTTGAAGGCCCAGTTATAGCTTGTTGTGGTAGAATTGAGGGTGGAAAGTGGAAGACGCGTCGTGGTGGGGAAAAGTGACCACTCGCTTATATTGACCGCTCGCTTATAATGCACGTTAACGTTATATCAAATAAGTTTCTTTTCCCTTTGCTTTTCTCTTCTTTTCCTTTTTCCTTCCTTTTTTTTTTCCCTTCCTTTTTTTCTTTTCTTCTCTTTTCTTTTTTCTCTTCCCTGCGCGGGTAACTATGTAAGTTTACCGCTCCGGACCACAGCAAAGCGCTTGGATCTTAGCACTCAGAAGAGACGGACGGGCGCCAAGTAGAAACTCCATGCTCGCTAGCTGAATAAGTACATTGCCACACGCCTAAAAGTCAGGTACTCGTCGAGCAAATATCAGTAAACCAAAATGAGTAGCCCAAGACTCCAAAAAGCAGGCAAAGGTCGAATGCGTAGCGGCGTCGCCGATAAGGTTAGCAACATGCCGGCCAGATGGAGATCTATTGCCGAGGATGCACTGAGTAGGGCTTGCGAATTCCCTATACGTAGCGGTGTAAACGAAACAGCTAAGCCCAGATGAGAAAAGCTTAGCGCACAATTCAAGTGCACCAGCGAGGGACCCCTACCTAATGCACGCTCAGACTGTGATCTATTTAACCTCAGCACCCGGAACTTGAATCCTAAATTGCCATCGTCAGCTGCCCTTAATATACGCATGTACATGGACAGCAAATATCCCTGTATCTCACAGCAATTGACGGCTTCCGCCTGGCCCATGAACAGCTTCCAAGATTCCTAGTAATCTGCTAACGTTTCGTGGTTAACGGCGACGGGTGGAGACAGAAGGCTTGGGGCCGCGGGTATCCTCGAGCGACTCCATCTGCAGTTCCAGTTACTGCCAGTAAATAGTTTGTGAACCAGTGCACTTGCACTTGCAGCGTAAGGGGGAATTGATCAATCTTGCCCGGTCAGGTACGGGCCGTTTATTTTTGGTCTGTGCTTGTCAATAACGAACCGGCAACCAAACCGAGTGCGATAACGTTGACGGCGTACCACGATCCATGCGCGGCAAAGGGACGGTTGCAACCGACACTACCCACTCAATGATCCATTGACCTGGTTAAAGAATTGAAACAACTTAGGGGAGCGTTCCAAAGCCTAGAATCGGAGCCTTCTCTGGGCCGCTACACGAGGTAGCAGGGATACTCTGTAACCGATACGCGCGTGGTGAGGTTGCAATTTAGTGTAGTGTTTTTACGACATAGCTGCGTCTGCATACCGCGAGCCACACGCAGCAATGTTTCTGTGTCGAATCATTGAACTTGGTCAAGTTTGGGTCTTGATCGTGGGCTTGTGGGGAAGCTGTAATCGGGCCGGCCGCCGGTGAGAAAAACCCCATGGGCTCACTTGCGGGGGAGAGCAGGCTGCAGCCCTGAGTTTTCTCTGCTGGCGAGGGCCGCCGCCTGACAAAAAGTGCCAAGCAGCCGGACAGGAGTGTCGGCCCACCCCACCCACCCCACCCACCCACGGCAACCAACGGCGGCGCAGTGACGGCATCGCCAGCCAAAACTGCCGTCTTCGGCAATGTGAGCTTGTTGCGAGTCCACAGCGCCCCGGCCGGGGACCACAAGCGCGCCTATCAAGTGGCGGCGGGCCTTCACCTTGGCATCGTCGAGTGCGCCGTCAGTGTCTTGGGTCACCTTGGCTCGATCTTTGTTCTGTCGCACTCGTCTGATCTTTCCCCAGTGATTGGCGGGATCCACCGCCCGAAAACCTCCTGCGCTTAGGCAAGCTTCACGCCGAGACGAGGGGCCCCCCGGGGAAGACAGGGACCAAAAGAAACGGGCGTCGTTCCATGGAAGCATGTGCATGCCATGCAACGTCCCCGGGTTTGCGGCCCACGAAGAATCCATACCTGACCGGACCCGGCCCGGTGTCGAAGAATTGACTGCAGGCAGGGAATGGTCTGGGGATAAATACAATAAGGCTCCCCGATCTCGTCGCCGATCTGGGGACATGCGGAGGCCCGCTTGTTTGTGCCGAACTCTCTCACACAGCTCGTAGGCCGACGGTGAAGACGAGGAGTAACTAGAGCGCGAAGAACTCACCCCTGGTACCCTCCCGGTCCGGATTCACGGTCCTCACAAGACACACAAACCCTCCTTTGCGGTACCATTGGCGAGCCAAATATCTCAAGTCACCAACTTGAGAAATTTCAAACGAGAAGAGCAGGCTTCTGTCGTGGATCGCTAATAAGGCTCTCACGAAAACGACCAGTATAATTTTGAAATACTGATTTCCTCGCCAACCGCAACTTGGAATCTCATTTGGTCCTCCAACACGGAACATCGGGCACAATGAAGCTGCCCACCATCTACAATGTGCAGCTCGTCGCCATCATCGCGACCCTCGGCGGCGCGCTGTGAGTTCACTCATTCCCTCATTGACTCGTGTTGTACCCGAGTGCTGATCAATTCGATCTTCCAGGTTCGGCTTCGACATCTCCTCCATGTCGGCCATCGTGGTAACCGATCAGTACATCGACTACTTCAACAACCCTACCGGTGTCATCCAAGGCGCCATCGGTTCGGCTCTTGCCGCCGGCTCCGTCTTGGGTTCCGCCGTTGCCGGTCCTCTATCTGACTGGCTGGGCCGCCGCGACTCCATCATGTTCGCCTGCCTTTTCTGGCTCATCGGGACTGCGGTCCAGGTCTCGGTCCAGAATACAGGGCAGCTCATTGCCGGCCGCGTGCTCAATGGCTTTACCGTCGGTATCACCTCATCTCAGGTGCCCGTTTACCTTGCCGAAATTGCCAAGGCCGAGAAGCGCGGTTCGCTGGTTATCATCCAGCAGCTGGCCATCGAGTTTGGTATCCTCATCATGTACTTCATCGGCTACGGCTGCGCCTCCATCGAAGGCACCGCCTCGTTCCGTACCGCCTGGGGCACCCAGTTCATCCCCTGCGTCTTCCTCATGCTCGGCCTGCCCTTCCTCCCGCGCTCGCCCCGCTGGCTTGCCAAGGTCGGCCGCGACAAGGAGGCTATTGAGACCCTCGCCAACATCCAGGCCGACGGCAACACGCAGGACCCGCGCGTCATTGCTGAGTGGGAGGAGATCCAGACTGTCATGCAGGCCGAGCGCGAGGCCGGCCACGGTTGGAGAAAGTTCTTCCTCAACGGCATGTGGAAGCGCACCCTGGCTGGCATGTCAGTCCAGGCCTGGCAGGTGTGTTCATCTCGAGAAAAGAATAGGGTTTCATGGAATGCATCGCTAACTCTGGAAAATTAGCAATTGGCTGGCGCCAACGTTATTGTCTACTACCTGACCTACATCGCTCAAATGGCCGGCCTGACGGGTGATGTCGCCATGGTTACCTCGGGCATTCAATATGCTGTCTTTATCATCTTCACCGGCGTCATGTGGTAAGTTTCCTTGGATTTGTGTCGTCCCTTTCGCACAGAAGAATATCCCCCGCTGATATGGAGATTTTTTTTTTTCCAACGTTCAGGCTCTTCATCGACAAGACGGGCCGCCGCACCCTGCTCATCTGGGGTGCCCTCGGCATGGGCTTCTGCCACTTCGTCGTCGGCGGCGTCATGGGCGCGCACTCGACCTATGTCCCGGGCGGCGTGGGTAACCCGCCCAACGGCAACATCGTCATCGCCGTCGACCAGGGCGCGCCCGCTAACACGGTCATCACCTTCTCGTACCTGCTCATCGTCGTCTACGCGCTGACGCTGGCGCCCGTCTGCTGGATCTATGCGGCCGAAGTCTGGTCGCTCGGCACGCGCGCCACGGGCATGTCCATGGCCGCCATGAGCAACTGGGTCTTCAACTTCGCCCTCGGCATGTTCACCCCGCCCGCCTTTGTCAACATCACGTGGAAGCTTTTCATCATCTTTGGTGTTCTCTGCGTCGCCGCTGCCGCCTGGTTCTTTGTCCTTTGCCCGGAGACGTGCGGCAAGACACTCGAGGAGATCGAGCTCATGTTCTCGGGCCCAGACGCTCCTTACGCCTGGCAGACCAGGAAGGGCGACTCGCGCCTGGCCGACGAGATCGCTGCCGTCGAGGCTCGCCAAAGGGAGAAGCAGGAGGCCGGCGAGACCGAGAATGTGCCCACTGTCGGCCAGGAGGAGAAGGTGTAAAGTGGGGCGGATGGCGGTTATCAGTCCGTAAGAGATGCGTGAGGGGTCCTCTTTGCTCTTCGGGTGTTGAAGAAGCTTGTCGTTTAAATCAAATATTACCAAGGATTTGGCTAGCTAGAGGAAGAAGAATGCTCCTTGGCGCGACAAGACTGTGATTAGTGCCACCGCTCGTGATCTTTCGCTTCTGTTGAAGAAAAATTATTTAATAACCTGTTCTGGACCTCAACTTTGAATTACAATTGACTATAGTTTACCCACGCTAGACCTCCCCTACTATATATACCACGTCATTTACGTGTATCAAGATCTATAGAATGAGACATTAACTTATAGAGCTGAAAGAAGAGGGAGCGTAACATGTTGTCTAATCTTCTATTTTGCGGGTTCGTTGAAGTCGAAATAGAAAGTCAGGGTCAACGCAATCGTCCATCTCCGGAAATGATCCACTTAGGAATGGTCCATGTCGCCAAAGACGCGTGTTTGCGCTTAACTGTCCCAACAGGTTTCATACAAGACAGGTCATAGGGTAAGGTACCTTAGTTCAATACGCCAATGCCGGCCAAGGGCGGGCCTAGGTCAGAATTTAGTGAAGGAATACTGAATCGGTAGTATTACGCAAACTTAGAGAGTACAACTTATTGTTGATCATGTACTGAAAATGTATTATTCATCTACCACTCCGTTTCCTCGACCTTCTCCATAATGCCAACTTCGCTCGGATCTGGCAGCATGGCATCCTCCTTCAAGGACGAGACGATCATTGCATACCTTTTCTGCTCCTCAACCCTAACCATGAACTTACCCGACGCGTCGTACTCAATATTCGCTTTTTTCTCAAGTATCGCTCTCTCCCCATAGTTGATATAACATATCGTGACTGGCCTTTCCGTGCTGACCCAGTGGTCTCTGATAAGCGTTGCGTCGAGAGTTTTGGGCACCGAGTCCATCTCAGCGAGTTGTTGCAAAGCCTTGGCCGACGATACTAGGCCATCGGATGTGATGATGACGGGGATACGAATCTCGGGCGGTTTGAATGTGCCGTCAGCCATAGCCCTTCTGGCTGCCTCCCATCGTGCCCGTTGCCAAGTGTTGTTGTCTTCATCTTGACGGGCTTTCTCTTCCTTTTGACGTTGAAGAAGCTGTTGCGCCGAGTTCTTGTCCTCCTCAACCTGACGAGCCTTTTGTGCTATCGCGCGTTGGAGTGCCGACATTTTAGTGAGCTAGAACGGTATGACTGCGGTTGATGGAGACTCGATGTGGGTTTTTGCAGTTCGAGATAAAGCGAAGTTGGGGGGCTTGCTCTTCCATATAACGGCAGGAGGGAGGTGGGGCGGTGAAGCTCTGGCCATCGATGATTGGCTGTATAGCCCAGTGCGATCAACCATTATTACGTTGGTGGTCACCTGAAGCCTTGGGCTATAACCACTTGCTATGTTGTGTGGGCTCACTGGTCCCAACACCCTTCGTTGCAGCCATCCACCCCCCTGCGCCTGGGTTCCTCCATCTTCCGCTCTTTTCCACCAACAACCAACAACAACAGTATAGCAACAGCATCGCGAATATCAACAGCTTTTGCCAGTCATTGGGTTGCAAGCCTGTCTCCCAACATGCTATCCCCACGTTGGAGAACTAGTCCAAGCCAAAATATGATTGGAAAGAGGGATGTTTTGATGTATAAACTCTTGTTTCTTTCATATTCTAGATATTCGCACCGTCCTTACTGTAAGCGTTGATTTCGGCTGATCCGAAGTCGAAACGCTTTACATTCACAAGGCGGTTCGGGCCGTACCGTGGCCGAGGCAGGTCGTCGCAGCATCGCCACAGGCGCACCGTCTTCTCGTAACAACAGGGCCCAGTCTCAGGAAAGATGAGTTGCCGTAGGGGCACATATATCATGCAACTGATACAGAAGGCCGGCAATGTCTGGCCGCCGCCTGTTTCAAAAAGTCGCCGTAAGGGCGGCAACATCGGCTAAAATTAGAATTTATTTATCAGGATAGCAGGCATATTCCAAGCCGGACAAAAACGGCCAGGTCATAGTTGCGGCCGCACATGTGATTATAACAGCAATCCGTTCTCTGAGTTGTCAATATACGCCCGAGCTGGCACTAAGTTGGGGAACGGGCCAAGTGGTCAGCCTCCTCCGTCCAAACAACCATGGCAGGTTGAAACAAACCAGGCCGTATCTCCTGCGGCGTTGGAGTTGGAAGAGAGTATGCTAGTAGAAGGTAAAAAGCAGGGAGAAGTTTCCACGGGCCAAAGACCCCAGTGTGATAAATACTTAGGAACTGCCCATAGACACTACTGTCATCGACCTCGATCCCTTCCAATTTACACACTGATCCTACAGTCACCAAATTCCAGTTTTGCTTCCCCAAATCCGCTAGGTCTTTGCTTTTTGCCTATCATTTTGTCAGTCAGTCATCAGATATCCCCTCACTCATCGTATCCGTTATTCTGTCCGTCGTATCGTCTCTCATTGTCAGTCATCCCGTCTCTCGTCTCGTCCTTTGTCCTCTTTCATCCCATTGCTCCTTCCTTCCGCATCTACGGTCCTCGATATGTCTACCAGCACCATAGTTTGCCCTACCTTCACCTTTGGAGTAGAGATTGAACTCCTCCTGAAACCTAAAGAAGGAACTGATCTTTATGAAGATCTGAAGAATTATCACTTTGATCCTACAATCCAGCCGGGTCCTACGGTCGAGAAGACCAAGCGAGATCATAACCGAAACGCTATACGTCAAGCTTTGGCCGTAGCATTGACCGGATTCAATATCCCGGCCACTATGGAGGGTTCTGGCTATAGAACTTGGTACGTCAAGGAGGAAGGTAGTCTCACCGAAGTCGTGGATGCGAGAGGCGGCGGTTACTGTAAATGGGCCTTCTAGAAGAACCTGGACTCTACAGAGCCGTATAGACGGGTGAAGGTAGCATCAACTAATACTCTCGTTGTATAGGGGCCATTGAACTGGTCTCTCGGATCTTGTCGAGTGACGATCTGAGTTGTACGGAAGAACTTCGACATCCAACTCACTAGGGGCTGTTCCATGCACGTCCACATCGCCCCAAAACCGAATTGGGACGCT
This sequence comes from Corynascus novoguineensis, assembly GCA_033296725.1. NCBI lineage: Eukaryota > Fungi > Ascomycota > Sordariomycetes > Sordariales > Chaetomiaceae > Corynascus > Corynascus novoguineensis. The sequence goes on from MU857627.1 coordinate 243,447, forward strand.
TCGTCTCTACGGAATTTCATGAAGGCAGCTGGCGTTTTCGACGACGCTATTATGAAGATCATGCCTGCGGATCGTAAGATGAACCCATGGGCCAGATCCAACTTTCATGATGGTCCTAAGGCAGAGGGAAAAGTACCGCCTAAGATGAAGAGAGCATTTGATGAAGTCCCCGCCAAGACCTGGAAACCCTTCTTTGCTCTCTTCGACAGTGCCAAGATGAAGGCGCACCTCCTTCTCGAATGGGGCCAGGATCGCTGCGTCGCCTGGAACTTCGGACCCCTTAGTCGCTGTGGAACCGTCGAGTTCCGGCGACCTCCTGGTGTGATGGCAGCTACAGATGCACAAAAGTGGGCTGCTTTTGCCGTCGCCTTTGTCTGTGCCGCTACGCAGTCAAACTGGCAGGCCCCGTGGTTGTCAAGCAAAAGGCACGCGAGCGTTGCCGAGCTCCAATCCTTCGTAGGCCGTGGAATCGACCTGCTTGGTTGGAAAACCCTTCTGAACCCCCGTGGTATCGTCGAGAATACCTCGCCGGCCGTGCCACTCGAGTATTTCGATCTGGAAGAAGTGAATCGCAAGCTGGCCAAAGCCAAGAGGGAGAGTGGATTTGAGGAAAAGGTAAGTCACTTTCTGTTGCCTACAGTCCGCTATTGCAACTAGCCCGGCTAGGTCCTTGCTGATCCTGTTATCCGTGTCAGATCATTCGGTCGCGACAAAACAGTCCGGCAAGCAGCCACTCCAACAGCCCAACCAGTCGCAAGGCCAGCAGTCGTTCAAACAGCCCAGCAAGTGTCCGCTCCAACAGCCCTGCTAACCGCGGTGCCCGTTCAGAGTCCCCAGTACCCAATCGTCCCAACCCTCCCAGGACTCGTCCTTAAAGGGGAAGACTACGATGCGTGGTGTACTCAGCAACCCAATATGTCGGGTTCGTTGTGTAAATTACCATGTGTACATCTGTGAAACACAAGCAAAGTAGTGGTTTGGTTGTAATCATGTGATGGTGGTACGGTGTAGTGGTGCCACTTACCGGAAGGACAGGCATGGAAGAGTAGGATGGAATAAAAGAAGGTTCTGGGTTCAGGATAGAGTGTTGGGCTACAATGGAACGTTGACATCCTTGCATGTTGTACTGAAATTTGACATGAATCACGAACTACCAACGAGAAAGTGGAGTTCATCTAACTGTGAACCTGTTTGAGCCCTGAGTATTGCCCACCAACATCATCTTCGCCAGTTGTTGCACTATTTGCCTGTCCCAACAGTCCCCGCCTATACGGAGCGTGCATGGGAACCGAACCTGTGGCGGGCGTTGATGCATGACGGTCATGACTGGCGCCCCGACTACCTCAGGGCTCGAGATAACGGCTACCATGCCCGTAGCCGTAGCCGTAGCCGGAGCCAGAGCCGGAGCCAGAGCCGGAGCAGCTCCCTAGTTCAGTTGAGAGATCACGGTAAGCAGGGTTCTGGCCAATGGCGTTACCAGTCTGCGACACGGTGGCTCAGGTGGCGATAGGGAGGCCCCGTGGCTCTGCCACCATGCGAACTGTTCGAGGTAGACTGCCGAGATTTTATGACCGGCAGAAAATAATACGTAAGTCTTTGAGTCCTGAGCCACAATAGTTGAGGGACCCTGCTGAGGTTGGTGTTGCGGGAGACTATATCTGCCTCCTTTCCCGACAGGTTCCCTAACGGAAACTTGTTTCTGTTTTGGTTCCTCCGACAGATTATTGATATGTGGGCTTGTGGGTCTGGCTGTCTGAGGCACGAAGAAATCCCGCTCTTTCCCGAGGAGGAAACCACGATATACGGCGGTACTTCCACCTGGAAGAAAATAGCTACACATGATTTGCGGTTTCGCTGTTTTCACTGTGATTATGTCGATGTCCGGTTTCACTGTGTTCACTAGTGATTATGCCGATGTCAATATTGTAATTCGTAATAATAACATCTCTCAAGAATCTTATGGTCTTTGCCAATGACAAACATGATTTGATCGTTAATAACAATTGGCTGTGGTAGTGCCCTGCTCCCCGACCTGCGGCCGTGAACCGCCACCGAGCCATTCCATTGAAAACCACCGTGCATAAGTGCGAGCTTATCATAAAGGCCGATGTTGGTACCATCTTGCGCAGACGAACGCTGACTGTAGCGGCATGTATGACTTCTTCTACCTTCTGTAAACAGTTTCGAACAGGAATATTGATTATTGGACGTAAGCATTGAGGAGGTACTATTGAAATTATGGAGGCGTGGTACACTCGGACAACTCAACGGCGATAATGCGAGGTGATCAAAGTGAGTTTTGTAGACTGATGAACGATTCTAGCGATGCTGAGAGGCGGGCTTGCAATTGTCTATAAATTGCCTTCGCCAGTTCAGTTGAGGACGGTTCTTCTCTCTGTAACTCAACACAGTCATTTTAGGTCGAACTTCAACTGTTCAGTCTTTGCAAATTCCAAACATGCAGTTTACCGCCGCCTTCCTCACCACCGCTCTTTCCTTCGCGGCTAGCACCTATGCTTGGGCCCAGGCTGCTGACGGAACTGGGTCGCAAATAACAATTGGTACACTCTGTGGCACAACAACGGCGATAGTTAGTAGCCTCTAAGACAGAAGATCTTGTTGCGAACAAAATCCACTAACTCTTGTTCTACTAACGCACCTTAGCCCGAGTGCACGAAGCTTGAACCTGGAGGAACACGAAAAATGTCCAGAACGCTGGTGATAGATGTGCCTACTGGACGAACGGTAATGGAGGAATGTTTCACGGTAGTACGTGCTTCACCGCTTATGGATTGCATCATCTTTAATATTCGGGCTAACAACGTGGTTTAGAATGCGATTATTTCAAGAGGACGGATGGCGGCAAGCTGTGGCCCACCATGGACTGCCGTTAATGCGCCAACCCCCAAGGCCCTCATAAATGCAAGCAATTCTTAGAAATAGGGGCAAACTCGATATATCGAACTAGAATCTGTTCACATATTTTTAGTCGATAAAATCTCAGAGAGTTTTGACCTTACAGCCGTTGTGATCAGTTAGCAATATCGGATGTAGAATGTACATAGTAGCATCGAAAATTGATGTCCATTCATGAAAGCCCAATAACCAACTAACTGCTAACCTTTGCCAGCCACGGAGCCAGTGACAGTATCTTGAGTATGAGGCGCAGCACAAAGAGCGCAGACTAGTTGGAACGATCATAAAACAGGGCATCGGGTATGTATCTTGTAAGTAGATGGAGATGGCGGAAAGCGCAAATATAACACTCCCCGAATACTAAGAGTCGCCTGTTTAGATCTCCAACTTTAATACTAATTGCCTGCTCCATTGTATTCAAGCCGTCATAGGAACTGGTTAGTTGTTCCTGTGTGCCTCGCTCATTGAAGACGGAGAGATCCCTGTCATGTTTCGACGATTTGGTCTCTCTAAGGTGTTGAAATCAGGTGAATATTCGGTCGGTTTAAGGCAAATTTTGGGAAAGTTCTAACTGTTCGCTGGATGGCCTCATCGGACGCAGCGCAGGCGGGCCAAGCCCTTTCGCTCTTTCTCTCAACCCGAAGTTGCTTCCCGCAAAGGACTAGATTTAGACATTCTGTCAAGCAGGAATCTTAAGATCGAGCAATAGAAGCCTGAACCACGACGGGATACCGGAGCCTACAGAGGAAAGAAACGAGGCATAGCCTGAAGAAGTCAAGTTCGCTCCGTCCTTGATGCCAACAAAGAGGAAATTTACCATTATCCACGTCGGCACGGCGTTCAGTTTTGTGGCAGCCATATCTCTCGGAATGGCAAGGCCAGTGTTTTGGCTACGGGGTTTACAGATCCAGTGCGCGGCATGAAGATTTTGAAGACGGAACCCTCAAAAACTCCGCCCTCCCCACAGGTCGTACACCAGTCGTCACTTAAAGTAGCAATTATGTGTTTTTATAGACTGGGAAGTTTCGACCCGTCAAACAGCGAGATGCCGCACATTTAAACTCTCACGTTAGGCTACAGTCTTGTTGGGTAACCATCAGATGCCCTTTCAGCTCCCTACTCGCTCCATATAGTCATTTCGAAGAGCTGGAGCCTTCACGTCCATTTCCTGCACTGCGACCTCGTTTACAGACATCTCTGCAATCTGATAACGTGTCTGTTGTTGCGGGTCAAGGCATACAGCCTCAAGTTCTTGCGGTGATCGAGGTGCAGCGTCGACTTCATGAGGCAGACCCGGTGCGCCCCGGCAAGCTCTCAGCGTGTAGTTCTGGTTTGCCGGTCCAGGGCTCGTCCCAATCCTGTGAATGGTTCCGCCTGTAGAAAAAGAAAAAGTAAATTAACAAAAGCATGGCCAGACCTGCGACGCCACCAATCACTGGGCCGGCGATCCACGCCCTGCTGGCGCTCCCGCTTTCTAGACCACCGTATTATTGAAGATAGCAGCAGCTCCAGGATATCTGGAAGGCTCGCAAGAGTAGTTGAATCATACCACTATCATCAGCTTTCGGACTGGCTGTTGGAGAGTTTTGTCTGCTGAGGGATGTCACATTGGAGAAACCTGTCCAATCGGACCGAGTGACAATTATTTCCACGGCGACGGTAAATGTGGTTACAGTTTCGATGTCATTGAGTCCCAAACCAGTGAAAGTAGTCTTCGACAGCGCAATGGACGTTGTAAGCCAGGAGCTTGGGATGGGGTGCGATGAAGACGACACGAGCGGCGGCGCCGTCTCACAGTACTCGGCTGCTTCACTCAGGGGCCCATAAATGTTGAAGGGAGAATCGTGTGATTCTAGGCACCTCCGGCAAGCTCCTAAATAATCCTTGAACGCCGAGCCTTCCTCACAAAGCTCAGGCGTCAGCCCAACTCGCTGGGCTACCATATATGCATCATCTGTTTATAAAAATAATCAACTTCGGCTCTATGACTCTAACGATGTTTACCTTCCAAAGAATATCATTCTTTTTTTTTTTAGCTTACTGCAAATATCATAGCAAGTCGTAGGTGCGATGGTAGTGTCCGAGTCTTGCGAGGTTTCAGAATCCGCGCTTGATGAAGTTTCATGCGAGGGTACAGTGGCAGTAGCCTGTGGCAATCGTGGAAGATGCCGCATCTTGTGGGAGGGGACAAGTACCGTACAGAGCAATAATTTCGAGAAAATGCTTGACAAAGTCCACATAAGGTACTCACGGTTATAAAGTGGCTTAACTTCAAACCTCAACCTCTCCAGCTTCGGCGACCTTATACGCCGCGGGTCAATTTGCTTTAATACTCCAGATGCAACGGCGGCTGCGTGTTACATCGCAGGGATGTTACGGGGACCCGAATTTGTGAACTGATTTAAGCACTTGCGTTCTGCTCATTACGACTACAACCATTCCCAGGGATAAAGTCCATCTCCCACCACAGAAGGCTCGCTCTGCATCCTGCTTGGATAACGTAGACGGGTCGCATAGTAACATTTACGGTCGACCAGAAGCAATGAGAACGACTCAGTGTCTTCTCACTCCATTTCAGAGGCGAAGTTCGAACAAAAGGGAGCGGTTATCCTTGGTGAGATGAAGCGGGGGCAGACGCATGTATTGCAGGGGACGAACGGCGCAGTCTGCATGGCGCTTTCTCATGTCTCTGGTTTGTTCAGCTCGAGCAGCCTGTGGCAATTGTGAACCTATCAGTACCTAGAACCTCGGTTGCGCCACTACGGGTCGGGGCTGAGAGATGGCAGGCTAAATATCAACAATGTACTCCGTATGTATTAATCCCCTAACCAAGACCTGTCGCACCCGAACACGGCAGTTGTTTCCCAGTGGACTTTCGCTCACGGTGTGCATATCTTTTTCTTTTAGCGAAGCACAACATAGAGTCAGAGACTATAAGTCGAAGCCTGCGCGGCGTTCTTGGCTATGGTTGCATAATTATCTGTGGATGCGTTGAGCCAGCCGAGCTTTGCCTGCCAAGGCTATCAAGGAACCTCAGGCTCAAGTTTATTCTTCCTCCGCAATCCTTTGGCGTGTTAGGTAAACACGCTGTATTCGTCATCTAGTGCTCATTGCCCAAAGGGTCACCAACAATTATCCAGCCTCGTTCCAATTCTAGATACAAAATCTTGGGATGTGTACAACTGCAATTGATGACTCAGCAGACCCGGTTGGTCGCTCGCCCGATATTCTGCCGGACGAGAACTGGTTCGCGTTCCCGAACCGTGGCCGCCTCTGTAACGACCCTAAACGGCGCCAGCGACGGAGGCCGGAAGGCGTCGCTCATTCTACTTGGTTCACCCCATCGAGTCCTCCGGAACACCTCCCGTGCATTCGCGGTAGCGGCGCAGTTTGGCGCTAGAATCTCCCGTTCCCTGTAGGTGTAAGTCGGACCCCCTGTCTTTGGAACACCCCCCCTTTGGTACGCTTGGCAAACC